>JADDMT010000035.1:0-317770 GCA_021401465.1 Teratosphaeria epicoccoides
CACCCACCCACCCACTCCCCCACTCACCCCCTCCCTCCCCCCCTCCCTCCCTCCCTCCCTCCCTCCCTCACCCACTCACTCACCCACCCACTCACTCACTCCACAGCTCCTGCACATGCTCAAAAACGACCGCGTCGCCATCCTCCAGCCCACCCTCCACCCCACCAGCGAAGAACTCTCCATCGGCTCCTGCCGCTTCACCACCTTCGACCTGGGCGGCCACCAGCAGGCTCGTCGGCTGTGGAAGGACTACTTCCCCGAAGTCAGCGGCATTGTGTTCTTGGTGGATGCGAAAGATCCCGAGAGGTTCAGTGAGAGCAAGGCCGAGTTGGATGCGTTGTTGAGCATGGAGGAGTTGCAGAAGACGCCGTTCTTGGTGCTGGGGAATAAGATCGATCATCCCAACGCTGTCAGTGAGGAGCAGTTGCGGCATGAGTTGGGCTTGTATCAGACGAGTGAGTTTGGCAGACATTCTTTTGCGGGAGGACGTCATACTGACACTGCCTCCGCCGTCCAGCTGGCAAGGGCAAGGTCCCACTCGAGGGTATCAGGCCCATTGAGATTTTCATGTGCTCCGTGGTCATGAGGCAGGGATACGGTGAGGGGATCAGGTGGTTGTCGCAGTACGTTTAAACAGGTCGTGGCAGGCATCAGCATAATACGAGCACAAGACTTGCATGTGGTAGGACGATATCCGGCGAATGATTGTATTGCCTGGAGTTCTAGCCGGTTTCGATGTCACAGAGACCATAATTCGACATCCACCCGCAGCAATGATAGAAATGACGTCGGAACAATCGACAAGCCGGATGATGAGTACTAGTAGATGGATCATCTTGTTAGACAGCTGACGGACCAGAGCTCTAGCATACCTACGCATGACGCCAATTTGCTGCAGATCTACCACATGCACTCCTCTGGACGTTCTTGCATATCCCCCCCATGCCACCTGAACGCTCGCAAAAAGGGAAGCCGCTGTCGCCTAAAAGCCCCGGCGCTGCAATCATCCTCATCCAGACTCGCACTCATCACCGATCAACCACCTCAGATGCCCCCAGAACTCATCTGCTGCCGCCCTCCTTCTCTTAGACGTTTGCGGGAGAGCGCTGCGCTGCTGGTCCCACTAGCTCTGGAAAGTCCTTTTCATATCATGAACAGCAGTACACATATCGCCAGGAGCAACGTGACCGACAGCAGCCAATGTCACATTGTTTCAGAGCCCTCTGCATGGTCACTCTCACCCTCTGACGCTGCATTGCTCTGACGCGCGATCTCCACAAGCCGCTTCAGGTCGTACATCCTCTCCAGCACGACTTCGTGCTCGATCCACATCGTTGCAGCGCAGAACCCCAAGATCGGTGCTGCGACGACCAGAAGCATCACCGCAAAGCTGAAGGCAACGCAGTCGGCCACGCTCGAGCTTCCTCCGCCTCTCGAGAACCAGAACAGCATCAAGACCCATCGGCCGGCATTGAAATGAAGTGTGCATCCGTTCGCCAGCGCGGAAGCTGTGGCAAATGAATATGGGTCAGGCGTGCCCTTGGGATTTGTGACTTGGCGGAACCGTAGGTGTCGGAGGAGCATCTCGCCCAAGGTTTTCCCGAGAACGTTGATGATGCGGTCGCTGAGCTGGATCAGGAGGATGATTATGAGGACGTACCAGGGAAGTTTGAGTCTGTGGAGGGTGGCCCAGATTGTGGTGACGGCTTTGGAGACGAGGTGGCCCATGACGAGAGCTAGGTGTGAGAGTCCGGCGAGGATAACTGGGATGAGGATCTCGGGTATCATTGCGGCGTTGGGCGAAGTCTGCTGTTGACCTCACGTGCTCGTTTAGTGTGCTCCAGACGAAGACCAGTGGCTTCCGCAATTCGGCCCTTCCTGGCTGACAAATATATTTTCATCGAAGGTCTATGCCCGTGATGAGACATGCAGGCAGTGTTGCATGTCGTGATGCAGGAAACAACCACAGCCAGTCCAATGAGACATGGACAAACTTTCTTGGCAAACGAGACACCCTGCTTCTACGATCCAGAACATGACAACGCGAATGGATGCTCGATGTCACCTTACCAAATCAAGGAGCAACGCCGCCAATGCGATTTCGGCAGCGAATGCAACCTACAGCCACCCACAAGCTTCCACCACCGCCATAGCGATTCCGATTGCAAGCACCAGATATGACCATCCCCGTCCACAGCACAGGAGCAAAATCGCCGTGACGATCATGCTAAGCTGGCCTCGCCGCTGACTTTGCGATGGACGAGGTCTGAGTTTCCGCGACCGCCGGACATTGATCCGAGGAAGGCTGTCACGACGGTCTTGCAGATGCAACCCCGGTATATGTCGAGATCTCTCCAGTCAGCGATGTGATGAATGTAGGCGAGGAGGTCGAGAGCATGGACGAAGAGGTGGGTGGTGGGTGATCAGGAGGGTCAAGGCGTCTGCGGCGTGTCGAGAGCGATCCTGGAGGGCGTGCGGAATATGCCGAGCAGAAGCGCCGTGCCGAGTGGGTCTTTTGCGTGGGCTGGAAAGATGAGGGCGTCGACGATGACGAGGCCGGGCTTGATGGCTAGGCTGCTTTGGGGTCGGCGAGGGAGGGAAGCGAGAGGTTCGCTCACATGGTCCTGAGCGGCATTGCTGCTGACTCGGCTGGCCGTTGACGAGGATAGCCAGAACATGCGGGGCTGTGTCTTGAAAGGTGAGGCGGAATGCTATATTCCTTGTTTGTCTTGGATGGAGTCGAGAGATCCCAAGGTCGCTTGTGCTTGTCGTTTCCATGATGACTCGGGTCTCAAGCGCGAGACTACTGTGCGCTGCGCAGGATCAGACACCAACTCGCACTGCAAGACAGAAGCTAGGGTCTGCCAGTGTGCGAGAAGGAGAGACGTGCAGAGGCTGCTGAGGTTACGCGAACACATAAGGTGCGACAACTTTGCCTTCCTCGATGCTGCACTGCGCACAGCGAATGGCCGCTGTTACGACGTTGTCACAACCCACGACTGGAGCATCCACATTGTGGATGTGGTGATCCTGGCCAATTACTTATCAGAGCTGACGTGGTGCCATTCAGGGAGGAGGATATTTCTGCCAAGCACTTTCAAGCAGGATTCAAGCCAGAGTCACGAAGGGAGCGTTGTCACTGGCCGGTGGTACCTCTCTACTCTCGTTCTCCCAATATCATCTTTCTAGTCGGTACTGCTGCAGAGTCGGAAAGAGCAGCCTAGCCACCACGGACGATACAATCGGCTCAAGGACTCGCGTTGGAGCTCACAGATGTGACGAATCCGGACCAACGCTTTGATTTTCTTTGCGTCAGATCAGAGTCGTCATCGCTATCTAGTGAACCGCCTCTGGGTTATATTTACGACAATGGCGTTGCTTCTGGCCAAAAATTCTTTCCAGTCGTCTTCACCCGGCATGCAGGCCCCAGGCTCGCTCTGGCGACAATACAACATGTACGTGGTTGGGCTTCGAGACGCCGTTAGGCTTTGCGAGCAATGTCAACCTTGCGCTGAAGGAGGTGTATCCAGAGGTGACGGCTGGCTTCGGCGGCGTGGACTCACCGGATTCGAAAGGTATCTACCACTGAGACCAAGGCAAGTAGAGAAGGCAGGAGCAAGACAAGGGCAGTGTGACATGGATGTCTGGGTTGTAGGCGTTCTGTATTTCCATTTGTGTATAGGTCTTCTATAATGACCAAGGGACTTTGTCGCGATAGACTGTAGTTCCATGACCCAGGGGAGCTCGGACCGGCTACTGGGATGAGGTGCATGCGATATGTAGTTACGCAAATAATGATGTATGGAACCTTCGGGGTCAAATCCAGGTGCGCAACTCGCGACTCATTGCACTGAGACCACGGCGTCTGGAGTTCACGAGTCAAGACCCGTTTCGAGCGCTGCCCATGACGGCCAGCTGTTAGTAGCAAGGCTTGACGGATTGTGTTTTCTTTTGCCAGCTCTTGAAAGCCGAGAATCAGCGCGTCTCCGCTGAAATCCAGGTGGATCGATTGCAATCGTACCAAACTAGAGGTGTATGGTTGCCAAATGAGCCCGGGACCTCTTGCGCCACCGGACCTCGAGGGAGGTAACTTTTCGGGTTCGAAGAGGCGATGAGGGCGCGGCTGCTACGTGGGTTCGTTCAGGACTCGGACGAGCTGAGCAAGGGGGCAAAATCAAATGAAATGTCTATGTCATGTGCGCGCCAGCGTCGGTCTTGAAGCGCTGCATGCAATGCCTTGTCGTGTCTTGGCGTCTGAACTGGAACATGCTCTGGTGGATAATCCCGCTGCTCACCAATCGTGTGCATGCGATGACCTTTGCGTCTCTTCTGATCTGCCCAGCAACGGCATATCTATCAGTGGGCCGGAGACTCGCTCTAGCCAAGAAGTACACCAGCCGCGTTCCTCGACGTCGCTTCCTTCCAGCATCGTTAGCAATACCGTGAACGTGCACACCCAAATGCAGTCCCATCAACATCGGCGTAGCATCTGGTGACTGCCCAGGTTCGACTGCGTCACCTGATGTTCGAACCAGCAGCTTACGGTTTGCACGGTACTGGAAATGCCTTTAGGAGACCTCTTCCTCGTCCCCGTACGTCTTGTATTGAATCATGGTCTTTGGCCCATCTCGTCCGCCACCCGGCTTTTGAAATCCCTCCCAAGACTCCGTCAACCTCTTTGCGAGCATCGCGAACACTATCAATAGCGCCGCCACGAGTGCAGTCGCAACAAAGGTAACGATCAAATGAGCTGGAAAGTTCCATACCCAGCCCACGTAGCCATTGTGCCCTTGATGTGTTGCGCGAAAGCGAAGAGCGCCAAGCCATACAACCTGCACTATGAAGCAGGTTCCTGTCGCGAACCTGCTGTACTCTGCCAGATTCTCTCGGTGCTGCCGACTGCGTTGATGATTATGCTTGCTGTGGTGGGCGTCAAGCCAGTGCAAGAACGCTTCAAACAGTGTGAGATAAGCGTAGATACTGAAGATCAAAAACGAGGCGATCCACGCTGGGTACCACAGAAGCTTGATGGCCGTAATGACTCCCTTGATTGCTCGGAAGACGAACAGGACCAAGGCGATTGGCGCATAAACAGCCGCCAGGACTTGGCTCAGGATGAGACCACACCCCAACCAGAGAATTATGCCGCATATCACTATCATGGTGTAGCCGAGGTCGTTTCTGCTGATGGAGATCTGGTGGTAGCGATGTCCCTTTGGCGCAGGGTCTTGCCTTTCGACGATATGGATCGCTTTCTTGACTTGGCTCGTCCCAAAGAATAGTTTGTGGATACGTGCTGTTACGAGCAATGGGAACAATCGTGCTGATGGCAGTGAGAATGCGCAGAGCCATGAACGGAGGCGAAGGTTCCAGTGCAGTGGACAAGCTTGGATTTCACATGCAAGCGCGATTAGTCGGCGCTAGCCGGTCAGGCGGCCAAACACTCGAAGCGAGCTCACGCTTCGATCCGCGATGATATTCTCGACAGCATCTCCCGTCTTCCAAGCCCCATATCGAGCAGGAGACAGCTACGGCGGCGTGGCGGAATCGCTTTCAACAAGCTCGAGTTATGTTCGTCTCTTGCCACCGACCACAGCAGCGCAGGTTCGAGGCAGCAAGGTCCAATACGACGGGATGTACTCTGCAAGTCCGCGGTCTTCGGGGTAGCCATCGTGTTGTGAAGAGCTGAATGGTCGAAGAGGCCTCTCCTTTCCCCCTGACAATCCGACGAGCGACATACAGAATGGAGTGGCTCAGGGCCAGAGCCAGGGAGGGAACAGACACTCCGAAAACCCGATGGCAAGGCACAACGATCCTTGGCTTGGATACGAGCCCTGGTGGTGAGATTGCGGACCACGGGCTGTTGCGCTGCTCCACGCTTGGCGTTACCCTGAAATCCTATATTGCACAAGCATCTGTCGGGCTCTTGCCGCACCACACCCACTATGCCGCTAACACCAAATGCGCCATACAACACTACCGCACGTCCTCCTGACTGGGCCCCAGAATCTTCTGACACAACTCAATATCCTTCACCGTCTCGTTGAACGCGTCCTGGACAGCTCCAATGATCTTGTTCCTGTTTCCTTCGCCCCTCTTCTCCCAAATGACAGCCATTACACTGGCATTGATCTGTTCCAACTGCTCGACAGACATCCCACTGCTGTTCGCGGCCAGCTGCTCGTGCAGGCGAGTGAGCGCTGTATCTTCGAGAAAGTAATGTGACTCGGCGGGCGGTGGTACAGCGCCGGACTTCGTGGCCTCCGTGTCATTGTCATTGTTCAGGAGTGCTCCCATGGGTATTGAGTGCCTCTGGTGAGTAGCGGGAGGCGGCATCTGCTGTGAACACTGTGACTGCTGTGACTGGGAAGAGAAGACGTGTTGCTCTTGTGTGTCGGGCAGCTGACTACCGGCAGGGTCGAAGGCCGGGAATTCAGGCTGGTGAGCACGCACGCCGTTCGAATGTTGCGTGTGAACGGAAAAGGGTCCGCTGCTCCTGCTCTTGTCGCTGGTCTTCTGGCCTGATGTAGTAGTGGAAGCGCTGTTGTGGTATTGATCAAGCTGGGAGCCATGGACGACTTGCGTATGTGCACTCTTCTGTGAGCGTTGACCCTGTGTATTCTGCTGGCTTGGTGCTTGCCACATGCCAGGTTGCGGCTGTGGTTGCCTAGGACGCTCGCGCTCGTCAGCTTGGCTGTCCAGCATTTCTGAATCTTCTTGCAGCCGAGATGGCACATTAGATCCATTCGTCAGCTGAGACGGGTGACTGCCATTTGTGGTGCTCCATGCATTCGAGACTGGACCAGGAAGCCTACTAGGCGTCACTGGGAAGAGCTGCGGCCGTCCTGGCACCTCTTGGCCGAGAACGACAGGACCAGATGTTTCTGTCGTTGTCTTCGATGCGTTTGCAGGAGGGACATTTGGCAGAATCATCTTGGGCACTTCTTGACCCGCCTGCTGTGCCTCTCGCAGCTTCTGTCGCTGCCTCTCCGCCCGCTGTTGTTCGCGTTCCATGACCGCCTCGCACTCAGTAACCAGGTGAGACTGTTGCGCTTCCAGGGTTCCCATATCGACCTCGACATTCGCGAGCATCTCATTGGCTTTGAGCGTCCGTTCGTAGTCTCCAGACGTTTTGGCGTCCTTCGCCAGGCGTTTGATGTCTGCCAAGAAGTCCCTTGGCCGCTTATAGTAGCCGTTCGAAAGACGGGACTCAATAGTAACAATCTCCAGATTGTAGTAGAATTTGCCCGAGGCGACCTCTTTGAGACCAGACACACCTTTGTCGTCTTGAGCAATTTCGTACGGCCTGAACAATCGTTGCTGCTGTCTCTGCTCCTCGTTGAGATCCGTCGAAACAACACTAGGGTCCTGCTCTTGGTACAGATACTGGATCACGTTGTCATCGATGACCGGAGTCCTGAACTTTCGATACTGCTTCTTGATCTGCTCCATGACCGGCTGAATATGGAGCTTGAGCATGTTGAGAGTCTGGCGGTCTTTCTTCACCTGCGCCTTCTGCTCTGCTTTGCTTGGGCCTTTGGGAGCTTCCTCAACCTGAGCAACCGGAAGATCTGCAAGCTTGCGCTTCTTCCTCAGTCCAGCTTCAGGAAACTCTGCAGGTTTCTTGCGAATCAGATCGACGACTTGCGTGAAATACTCCCTACGTTCCGATTCGCCGGGTCGTAGAACGGAATATTGATTCTTCTGCGAGAACACAAACAACTCTGCGAGCATGTGACGGTCGGTATCGTCTTTCTCGTGAGGCTCACGGTTCATGACGCCAAGCACCAAGACAGGATCGGTGGGTGGCAAGCTCTGGAGCAGCCCAGAGAACGTGCGCAGTGCTGTGTCGGACAGGTTGCGATACCAAACGTCGACTTCAGGGAGGTAGATGACGCTTGGCTTATGTCGTTTAACTTCCTCAAACAGCTGCACAATAGCGGCTTCAACGGACTGCGCGAACATCAGCGCGGATTCAGTGGCATGATCATGTTCAAACTCACCCGCGTGGAATCCTTCATCAAGGTTGCCATGTCGAAGCTTTGTACATGCAAGCCCTCGAATTTGGCCAGCAGCGCAGCACCCAGGTATCTCTGGCCCATCCCAGGCTGGCCATGTATCAGCAAACGTGGCCTGTAGACTCGGGCAGACTCAAAGTGCCGCTGCATCTGCTCTCGCTCGAAGCCTTGGTCGTCGTCGCGATCATCGTACATGGCCTCCTCAAGAGCAGTGGCCTTCCTCTTTCTGGGAACCGCGTCATCCACCCGCTGGCTGACTTCGACTAGAGCTTTCCGGAGCAACGGCTCCACATCCTTCTTGAGTGGTGATGCGCCAGATGAAGCCGAGCGCTCAGATGATGGTACGATTTTGTTGACAGAGATCATGAAGTCTTTCGCCAGGACCTTGATCTTCGACGTGTCGATCACAAGCTTCTTGTCGCTTTTATAGATCTGCGGATACGTGCCTTGAACTGCATTGAGAGCAGCCTCGGTGCACAACGCGCGTAAGTCGGCACCACCGTAGCCTCGCGTGATCTCTGCCAGCTCGTCCTTAAATTCTGGTCTGAGCGGCGGGTCCCAATTCTTAGTGTGAATGTCGAGAATCGCTCTCCGAGCCTGGACATTCGGCAGTGGAAAGTAGAACTCGCGGTCAAATCTGCCAGGACGTCTCAACGCAGGATCGACAGAATCTGGTCTGTTGGTTGCTCCAATGACAATGACTTGGCCACGACCGTCCATTCCATCCATCAACGCCAAGAGGGTAGCTACAATGCTTGCGTGGATCTGTTCTTGCTTGCTAGAACGCACAGGCGCCAGACCATCTATTTCGTCGAAGAAGATGATACTCGGTTGGTTCTTTCTCGCTTCCTCGAAGAGCAGACGGAGCTGCTTTTCAGCCTCGCCAACCCATTTGCTGAGAGCGTCGGCACCCTTGCGCATATAAAAAGTGACCTTCTTACCGTAAGAGCTGACGCTGGAAGCCAGCGCTCGAGCGAGCAATGTCTTTCCCGTGCCAGGAGGACCGTGAAACAGGACACCGCGAGGCGGCGTCATGTTGAACTGCAGGAAAGCTTCGGGATACAGTAAAGGCAGAGCAACCATTTCCTTCAGCCGATCAATGTGGTCATCCAGTCCACCAACACCATCGAAGGTGACATTTGGATCGACGCCAAGCGGGTCCGCATCGGCGAGAGCTTTGCGATCCTTGACCTTGCCAAGCCCAGCAGGACCACCTCCACCAGCAGCTTGCACTGGATCGCTGTTCAGTGTTTGCGCTACGTAGGGCTTCGGCATAGCAGAAGTAGGTGTCATCCCAACCGTGCCGCCAATGCCCTGCTGACCACCTCTAGTTCCACCCATTTCATCATCGCTGCTGTCAGAGTCCACACCGCCAGTGGCCCAGCAGGTCCCTGGGCCACCAAAGACAGGCGGCGGACCTCCAGCACCACCGAACGGGCCGTAGGTGGAGAACAAGCTGCGGTACCCGCCAGCGCCGCCGCCTCCGCCGCCACGCCGATTGCGCTGTGGTGTGGTCGCCGTCACGGCAGCAGCATCGTCTTCCTCCAGGGTTTGTGCAAGTTCGGGCCGAAAGATCCTGTAGTCGGGACGATTGCCGCGATTGCGCAGGTTCGGCTCGAACGTGATGCCTTCCGATTGGGAAGCAGGACGCCTTCGAGGGCGTTCGCGCTTGCGGCGGCGGTCGTCATCTTCCAGATCTGCTGCCTCGTCTGCGATCTCTTCCACGTCCAGCTCTTCGTCAGCTTCGTCTTCTGAACGGTTACGGCGAGAGCGGCTCCGGTGAGATGCAGTCTTCCGTGCCAGCCTGCCGGATCGTCTGCCGGTCTGACTCTCGCCGTTGCTACTGCCTTCACGGTTGGGCTTCGACAGATCATCCGACGAAGAGACATCCTCTTCACCGTCTGCTTCACCTTCCGCGTCAGGTTCAAAGTCGCTCGTCTGCTCCATTTCGGATTTTTTCGAGCGCAATGAGCGCCGCTTAGCATGCAGAGGCTGCGACGTGGGTGGTGTAGAGGCTTTACGGCGCTGTCGTGATGATCTGCTGCCTCTAACGACCGGACCTTCATCCTCATCATGATCATCTTGCGACTCCTGCACGATCTGCTCGTCCTCGACTTCCTCCATCTGTATGTCTTCTTTGTCAGCTTCGGGTGAAGTGCGCTTTGCCTGCGGCTGGTTCTCGCCACCAGGTGCCGCACTGCCGAGTTGTGGTAGCAGATCGTCCTCGCGCAACACAACCGATTGCGTTCCGTTTGATGTCTCCTGTGATGCTTCCATAATAGCACTGATGGGTGGCTTCTTGAGACCTTTACCGCTTCTCGTCGGGCGTCTGGTGGGTGGTTGCTGCGGCTCTGGTGTCTGCGTACCTGCTCTCGTGACGGTCGCATGCCGACCGGAGTCAGTCAGAGCGACCAGCGGATTCTCCTCATCGTGCGAGATGCGACTGCTTCTGCGCGTGCCCATCGCGCTGTTAGCACGCGATGACGGCTCGTGCTTCGCGACGCTTTTGCTGCCCGTACGTGAACGCGTCACGCGTGTGACCTTGTAGCTTTCCATCTTCCAAGGCGGCACCTTCAGCCTCACGACGAGCGAGTCTTGCTGCGCGACGGCTGCTGCAGGTGCCCTCCGCTTGCTCCTTGCCACGGGCGTTGGTTGTATGGGGTCCGGATCAGTGTCGCCGGCCTCTATCTCTTCATCACTGGGGTCCTCGTACTTGACAGGCTTCTTAGCCGCTGATCGTACGCCTCTGCCTGTTCTGGGATTCCGCTCTATTGGCTCGTCGCTGGAGTCTGAATATGATGCCTCCTCTTCGCTGATCTCATCACTGTCCGCCTCGATGTCGTCGTCGCTATCTCCGTACGCTTCGCGGCGTCGCTTCGCCGGCTTCCGCTTGGCGCTCAAGGCCTTCTTCGACTTGCTTCTTCGCTGCGGGCGTGAAGCGGGTTGCGTATCGCTGAAGTCGTCGTCTTCTGGGTCTGACGCGAGAGGATCGAATGCCTCAAGTTTACCTGATGCTCGATCGGTCAGCGACGTATCCTGCGATTCACTACTAGAAAAGACTTGCGCTTCGTGTTCCGACTCATACTTGCCCGAGCTGTTGCGCAGGGCACGGACCATTCACATGCCACTGCTGCCTAGCCCTATCCAATGACCCTGCCAAAGGAAGAAGCCCGATGGCCTGAAGGTCTTAGAGCAGATTGCCCTGTTACAGCTTCGGGAAGTGCATGTGATCCCCCGGCTGGACCTCGAGTGCACCACGCGCTAGGCTCTTCCCCACCAGGTGGCCGTGAACGCGCAAGTCGCCTACACAAATACAATTCAATAGCTGGAATCTCCCGGCAGGATCGTGTCAAGGTAAGTCTATGCAAGGGGCGGACGTGGTGCATATGGACAGGTTGGCGTAGGCAGAAAAGCAGGGGACGCAGAGGTCCGACCGAGCGTCAAGCAACAACGCCAAGAGAAGATGATCCGCTGAGCTAGTCACAACAACCTTGCCCGGCTTTGGGGAAACATGAAGACGCGCTTTCACAACCACCGATCCACCTTTACCGTGCGTGCGAAGTACATTAACCTGGTCGCATACATCTGGCGACTCGATCGATGTTAGTCCCAAGCATCCACATGGTCGTCTTCGCTGCTATCCACTCGGGCCATTCCTTCTTTACCGAACGTCTTTTGGGAACGGCAGCCTGTGTCTAGCAGGTACCGCCTTACGGAGCTGCTCTCTTGGTCGATCGACCTCGCGTGGGCATTAGCTTATTTCCACCTCACCTTCTCGCCGCCGGCACATGCAGCATCACGAGCGCGGCGCTCGAGTTTCTCCGCCACCGGATGGTCCATGCATCCCGTGTGGATGTCTGAGTCGTATGTGTCGGCTCTGGTCCATCTTCTCGCACCCTCTTTCATCCCATTCCAAGAGCGGGTTTGCGTGGGTAAAATAGAGCATGAGATCCTGAAGGCGTTGACATCTCGTTTGATACGTGACCCAGCCGTTGAGGGATGACGGCCATGTGATGGGAGCATCAATTGCGCGAGGCTCATGTCAAGAAGTGATGACATCTCATTTCACGGTCAAGAGGTTGATGGCCATATGGAGCATCAATCATTTGTCGTGGTATGTTGAGTGGTCACTGTCTGCCTCCCCACCATCACAGTCCAGGGCGGCAGAAAGCGTGATCACCTGCCTCAATGATGGATGCAACCGAACATGTGATCAATGCATTATTGTCCACCGGCTCGTTCAACTGTCTAGATACATGTAGTGGTGGAAGACATTTATTAGCATAATAATGATACGATCCTTCCTTTTCCGGCTGAAACCGCGGCGTTAATAAGGTACCTACCTAGCTACCTTAAAGCGCCAGGGGAAAGTGAATTTTTGGTGGCATTTTTTGGCAACCATCGCCGGTTTCTTCAACCGCAAGTCTCTGTCAACCTACCTACCTTCAAAATCGCACTCGCGATAGAGTGTCCTCCTTGTTCTTACTGTCATTGTTGCCACCCCGATACCTCAGAGCATATGATAGATACCTTGTGCCTTTGCACCCGCGACGCTAGAGGGTTTGCCGTTGGGCTCGAGCTAAGTTCGAGGACCTCGACGCGACCATTCCACGGTCTGGACAACACTTATCGAGGTAAGCCCTGGTCGCGGTGTTGCAGTGCCACAAGTTGGCGAACATGGCGTCGGTGACGGAAGTCGCGAAGGAGAAACTGGTGGAGGCCAAGGAATCAGTGAAGGAGAGCTTTCTGGGCGTCGAGGGCGAGAATGCGAACGCATCCAGTCAAATAAGAGCAGAGTTCCTGAATCACGCAAAAGAGGACGAGCATGGAGAGAAGTATCTAGATGAAGTCGGCTTCGTGGACGCGATTGCGCCGGTGGGCGAGGACTACCACAAGATCGCGAGGTAAGAAGAGCTGTGCAGATAACCCGTGGGCGCATATAGATGCTGATCGGGACGCAGATATCACTATGGCCTGCTCTTCGATGTGGCCGACCGCAGCAGGAAGGGGCGCGTCACTCTCTCGGATTGGGCAGTATTCATGAATCTCCTGGGCAAGCCAGATGCCGAGTATGAGATCGCGTTCCGGCTGTTCGCAGATCAGGTATGGCGAGCGGCGTGAATTCGCTTGACGCTTCGCTGATAATCGCAGAATACCGGCGTTGTCGACTTCAATTCGTTCAAGGAAGTTTACGCGCGCAACAAAACCAGCGACACCATCCCCTTCAACTGGGACAGCGATTGGGCGACACTCTACCTCGGCGGTAAGAAGCACAGACACTCCATGACATATCCACAGTTCGCCCAAATGTTGAGGGGACTGCAGGGCGAGCGTGTTAGGCAAGCGTTCCTGCATTTCGACAGCAATGGCGACGGCTACATCGACCCAGAGGATTTCCAGAGAATCATCCAGCAAACCGCAGCGCACAAGCTCTCGGACTACCTACTCACCAACCTGCCGACACTATGTAATATATCACCTGGGTCAAAGATCAGCTATGCGAACGTGAGGGCATTCCAGAACGTCATTAGGGAGATGGATCTGGTCGAGCTCATCCTTCGCAACGCGATTCGCAAGTCAAGCGATGGCAAGATTACCCGTGTTGAGTTTCTGAACGAGGCAGCTCGTATCACACGGTTCTCTCTGTTCACGCCAATGGAAGCCGACATTCTCTTCCACTTCGCATCCCTGGATCAACCTTCGGGTCGTCTCGGCATCAACGACTTTGCGCGTGTGCTCGACGCCAGCTGGCACTCCGCCGCGGGAGGATTCCACGACAGCCGTGGTGTCAGCATCGCAGAGAAGACTGTTGCCAATTCGAAAACATTTCTTCACGATGTTCTAGTGTCGGCACACCACTTCGCCCTGGGCTCCGTAGCTGGCGCCTTTGGCGCATTCATGGTCTACCCCATCGATCTGGTCAAGACTCGTATGCAGAATCAGCGGTCCGGTAGGGTCGGTCAAATGATGTACAAGAACAGCGTCGACTGCTTTCAGAAGGTCGTCAAGAATGAGGGCTTCCGTGGGCTGTACTCCGGTGTGCTCCCTCAGCTCGTCGGTGTGGCGCCGGAGAAGGCCATTAAGCTCACAGTCAACGACCTCGTGAGAGGCAAGTTTACCGACATCAAGACGGGCGACATCCCACTTTCTGCTGAAATCTTGGCTGGTGCGTCGGCTGGCACATGCCAAGTCATGTTCACCAATCCTCTGGAAATCGTCAAGATCCGTCTGCAGGTGCAAGGAGAAGCCATCAAGGCCGCAGCAAGGGAAGGCGAGGAGATTACGAAGCGATCCGCAATGTGGATTGTGCGGCATCTTGGTCTCAAGGGTCTATACAAAGGCGCGTCTGCATGTATCTTGAGAGATGCGCCATTCTCCGCCATCTACTTCCCAACCTACGCTCACTTGAAGAGGGACTACTTTGGCGAAAGCCAGACGAAGAAGCTCGGCATACTGCAGCTCCTGACAGCAGGCGCCATTGCTGGCATGCCTGCCGCATACCTTACCACGCCCTGCGACGTCATCAAGACGCGCCTTCAGGTTGAGGCTCGGAAAGGCGACACGTCTTACAATGGATTGCGTGACGCGGCACAGAAAGTATTCAAAGAAGAAGGGTTCCGTGCGTTCTTCAAGGGTGGTCTGGCGCGTGTGCTGAGATCGTCACCCCAATTCGGCTTCACTCTCGCCGGCTACGAAGTCCTGCAGGGCCTGTTGCCATTGCCTGGCGAAGACCACGGGGACAAAGGACCGAGCCTGAGAGGTAATCTCGAGCCCGTCATTGGTCTGCAGGAGGCACAAGCGCCACTGCCGTACCTCCGTAGTAGGAACGCGCTCAAGATCATCCTGGACTTGGATCTCGGGTTTGGACGTACAAAATCGCAGCATCTTGCCAAATCTGGCTCTTGGTTGGGCCTGAACAGTGCTGCAGCGAGTCCGGAGTCGAAGGAGTAGGACTCGACGGTAGAGACGAAGCAGCTGAGCAGGGCAGGATAACATGCAAGAGCGGATGGGGGCGGTGATGATGGGTGACCTGAGATACACGGCCGGCGTGTTGCATTTTGGAATGATGAGGACGCGAGTGAGTGCCATCACTGAGCATCGAACAGCGTTCCAGGCGTTGCGGAGTGCAAATTCCATCGTGGCACTGCCATGAGGCAGTGTATGTGCTCTTTGGCGACATATCCCATGACTAGCGCATAGAGCTAGAACCTGTATATCAAGGGATAAGTGTCGATTGCTCTTGATTCACATCTCCGTTGCGTTCCTTCGTACACTAGACCACTGTATGCTGACACATTCTCCACGACCGCACGTGATAGCGCGTACATGTAGCGGTGCTGCCGGCGCACCTTCCTATCTGGGCCCACTCGAGCGGCCTTGGAATAAGATCCGCGTCTACATCAACTCGCATCAATAATGGAAATGTCGTACTCATGCTCTGGCCATCGAGACGTCTGCGCGCTGCCGCAACGAACTGGTCTCACACCCTCAAACTCCCTCGATCTGCGTTCCCAGCACGAGCGACGGCAGAGGAGCTCGCCGAATACCGAAAAAGATGTTCCGATGACCTGTATGCGTGGCAGCGGCAGAGGACGGGGAAAGCGTTCGTCTTGCACGATGGGCCGCCATATGCCAATGGTGCAGTACACGCGGGACATGCGCTGAATAAGATCTTGAAAGATTTGATTCTGCGGTGGGAGTTGGCGAGAGGAAAGAAAGTGCACTATAGACCAGGCTGGGACTGTCACGGTTTACCGATCGAGCTCAAGGCGCTGCAGGCGGCTCGGCAAGAGGCACAGGGCGGGACAAAAGTAGCTGCTGGGGCGTTGGAGGATGCGTCGGCACCAGAGAAAGCCGCGGCAGGCACGAACATGAGTGCGCCTGCCGTGCGAAAGATTGCGCGAGAATTAGCCGAGGCGACTATTGAACGACAGAAGGAGAGCTTCAGAGGCTGGGGCGTCATGGGCGAGTGGGATCAACCGTACAAGACGCTGGATCCGGCGTTCGAGATCCGGCAGCTGGGTGTCTTCCGGGAAATGGTCAAGAAGGGTCTCATCTCGAGACACAAGCGGCCAGTGTATTGGTCGCCGTCTTCGCGTTCAGCGCTTGCCGAGGCCGAGCTGGAGTATGATGACAAGCATACCTGCACGGCGGCGTTTGTCAAGTTCCCGTTCGCCGAGCCCTCGAGTATGGCGCTTCGAGGACCACGAAATGTCAGTGCGCTGATTTGGACAACTACACCTTGGACGCTACCGGCGAACCAAGCAATCGCGGTGAACGAGGACGTGCGTTATGCGTTGGTCGAGATACAGCATGGCCGCAAAGGGGAAGGAGAGTTGGTCATTGTCGCCAGGGCGCGTTTGGAAAGCACGATGGAGTACCTGCATAAGGCAAGCAGCTATGCCGTCGTGAGAGAGGACATCTTTGGCCGGGACTTGGTGGGGCTGAGTGTCATCAATGTGTTTCAAGGAATAGATTCGCCTGTACTGGCTGCAGGGTTTGTAAGCGCATCGTCTGGCACCGGAATCGTGCATCTGGCTCCCGCACACGGCATGGAGGATTATCAGGCATGCCAAGCAGCTGGTATTAAAGACTTGATTTCACCGGTCGATGATGCAGGCTGTTACACTCCAGAAGTGCTCAATTCTGACCTCAAAACGCACCTGGAAATCGTGAGCACAAGCGAGCTGGCAGATATGGAGGCGCAGAGCGAAGGTGCCGAAGCTGTGCTTGACATCTTGAGCAGTCCATATATCAAGACAAAGGCGCCTCTTCTGTTTGCGAGCCACCAGTTCACTCATAAGAATCCGATCGATTGGCGCACGAAACAACCAGTAATCGTTCGAGCCACACCGCAATGGTTTGCCGACGTCTCAGCTATTCAGTACCGAGCGTCAGAATCTCTGGCTGAGGCCAAATTCACGCCCGAAAGCGGCAGAAATCGGCTTCGCGCCTTCATCGATGGCAGAAGTCAGTGGTGTATATCTAGGCAGAGGGCGTGGGGCGTGCCAATTCCGGCGCTATACCACAAGACGAATGGCGAAGAGTGTATTACAGACGAGAGTATCGCGCATATTGTCGCGACTGTCCAGCAGAGAGGCACAGATGCCTGGTTTTCAGACCCGGCGGATGACTGCGCGTGGGTTCATCCTTCACTAGAGGCTAACCAGTGGGTCAGAGGTCAAGACACTATGGACGTCTGGTTTGATTCGGGTACTACTTGGACATCGCTTGAGGATCAGGGCAGACGTCCGTTGAGCGATGTCTGCGTTGAGGGCACCGATCAGCACCGCGGCTGGTTCCAGAGCTCACTCTTGACGCATATAGCTGTTCAGGATCCTGATTCTAAGCCTATCGCACCTTATGGTCAAGTGGTCACGCACGGATTCATATTAGATGCGGAGGGAAGGAAGATGAGTAAGAGTCTTGGTAATGTCATTGCGCCTGAGCAGATTGTGGCTGGGAGTTTGCTGCCACCCATGAAGCCGAAGAAGGATAAGAAAAAGGCCAAAGCAGGCGACGTCATCTCGTCAGATCCCGGCAGGCTGCAGTATGACTCTTTAGGCCCAGATGTTCTGCGATTGTGGGTTGCCTCCTCAGACCATACACGAGACGTCTCAATTAGTGTGCAACAGCTGCAGGAAGTGCAGCAGGCTCTGCAAAAGTACCGCGTCACTTTCAGGTGGCTGCTTGGAGTGCTGGATGATTGGTCGGCGGAGACGTACTCAGGAGATCTCGCGTGGGCAGATCGAGTTGTGCTCTACCGGCTTCAGCAAGTCTCCGAAGTTGTGCACGCGGCCTATGGCGCGTACGAGTTCCATAGAGGCGTGAAGGAGATTAATACTTTTGTTGCAAATGACTTGAGTGCGTTTTACTTTGAAGTGGTGAAGGATGGGATATATGCTGGCTCTGAAGCAGTGAGGAGAAGGACTCAATATGTCTTGCTCACTGCTCTGCAAGAGTTGAGCAGAATGCTGGGACCGGTGTGTCCGCATCTCGTGGAGGAGATGTGGTCCTTCCTCTCTCCAAACGCGGAGTCTGCTTTTGGCATCCACCCGCTCAAGACAGTGCTGTCACAGCCATACAGCTTTGTTTCGGACTCTGAGCAGGCCAAAGAGCTAGAGGGCACACTTGGAGCCTTCCGGGACCTGAGCGCCGCGGTCAAGGTCGCGCAGGAAGAAGCACGCACTGTAGGCTGCTTGCGCAGCGGACTCGCTTGCAAGGTCCTTCTGTCAGTCCGCGACGACAAATGGTCGTGGTACAATACTGTTGACCTGGCGGATCTGTTGGTGGTCAGCCAGGTGGAGCTTGTCCGGGCCCGAGATCCTGATGGATTCGCGAGGTCGTACAATTGGCATTACAAGCAGGCGGTCGGGGACTACATGGTGGTCTATGTGGTGCCGCCAGACGCGGAGAAATGCCTTCGGTGCTGGAAGTATACCGCAGAGCGTGGAGAAGAGTTGTGTGGGAGATGCCAGGAAGTTGTACGATAGCGCACGTGAGTGCTCGCCTACGCCCATGGCTGGAATGGCGCAGTGTATCGTCTCTATCATCTACCAGAAGCTTGCTAATCATCCCACGACTTCAAGTTGCTTATGTGGCTGCCGCAGATTTGATCGAAGACCATGTTTGGAGTCACACTCCGTGCTAAGCAGGATCTTTGAAGCTGTTAACGATCCTCTGAACCACATGATCCAAAGGTACATCTCTCAGGCCCAACTTCTCCATGGCGAAATTCTCTTGAGTTGTCCAATTTGCATCCATCGTGCCGAGATACCACACTAAC
Source organism: Teratosphaeria epicoccoides (assembly GCA_021401465.1). NCBI lineage: Eukaryota > Fungi > Ascomycota > Dothideomycetes > Mycosphaerellales > Teratosphaeriaceae > Teratosphaeria > Teratosphaeria epicoccoides. Next base: position 18,805 of record JADDMT010000035.1, read on the forward strand.
TCCTCATGAGCGCCCAGGTCACCAGCATCAGCTTTCGCCTTCTGCTCGCGCTTGAACTTCTCGGAGTCAATACTGGTGATCTCCCAGGTGCTTCCCGTGGCTCGCTGGTAAGCATCGATGATCTCATTCTGTGTTGCCAGGAAGCTTTGTACGTACAGCATCTGGTCCGCTGTTGTGTCGGGCTGCCTCAGCACAGCCACGGTCGCCTCTGCTATCCTCGCGAGCGTGCTGAATGAGCATGCAGTGTTGCCGTCGTCCAGGATGTCGGCACGCTGCTCGTTGATGAAAATGTGCAAGAACTCGGGGCGCCAGTCGAAGAAATGGCCGCAGACTAGCGAGGTCCATGTAAAGGACGGATGGGTGGCGGAGAGCTCTTGAAGATATTCGCGCACTATGGTCTTGTTTTTGTAGAGCGGGACCAGTTCTTGAGTCAAGGGACTGCTGCTGTCGCAGGAGCCAAAGTCGGCGGGCATCATGCGTCTGACGCCGCATTGGATGCAGGCATCTGCTATGCGCTTCTGCACATCGACCTGTTGGTTGCCTGTGGATGCTATCAGCGACCAAGTCTTTGGCTTTCATGAGCATTGTTTGGCTCGAGGCTCGTGAAAAGTCCCGAGCTTCTGCTTATCATACCTCTGATCGACACGACCACGGCGTCCTGTCCTTCCAGCGCCTTTGCTACGCTTGCCGTGTCGAAGTTGTCGTCCACCCTAATAATTTTGACTGTCGCAGGGTAGTGGTCAATGGACGTGGATGACGCTCTTTTCAGGACGGTGATATGGAAGCCGCCTTCAGCGAGAGCGTGCAGGATCTCTGGCCCGAGATTGCCATGGGCGCCCACCAATGCAACATTCTCAATCGCCATGTTTGATATTTTGGTATTGAAATTGGCGACTTGATGCCTGACTGTTGTCCCGAGCTCTACAAGGAGATTACCACTACTCAGGGCCTCGGCATACGCAAGCAGCAGTCTGACGGCTCATCTACCTTGTATACATGCACGAGGCAAGCTGGCAAGCCGGTGTCTGTGCTTGTGTTCTTTCTCTGCGACTTGGTTTTGAGCCGCAGCTGCTGACACAGTCCGAACTCGGACCGGCATCGACTACTGTGAGCAGTCTGTCAACTGCATCAACGCACGATCAATCGCATCAACATATAGTCAATCATTTGAATGACTAGTCACTCGTGTCTGCAAGCCGTCAACCGCATCGACGAGCCAACCAGTTGATTGACTGACAACATTTGATGAATGAAATTACTGGTGGATGTAATCGGCTCGCCCCAGCGTTTCAACAAGCTGACTCATGTCCCCACGGGGCACTAGAGTTTCCTTCTTGCATGATGACCTTGACACGTGCTGTTACCATCACAAGATATTCGGCCCGCGACTGTGTTGAGATAGTCAACAAGCTCTGCCCCCAGTTTGTGGCGGACACTGTCCTCAGGACGAACCGGTGGTTCCGCGCAGGTATGCCACAACGCCTAATGCATGTGAGGACGGGCGATGGTGAAGTTTGAACATGTTGGATCGCTGCTTGGGGTCCACCAGCACCCATACAAGTATGAACTGCTGCGCCGCCGCAACGATGGCCTTCTCGAAGGATCATCGTCATCCACGCGAAATCTCATCATCATGGCGGCGGTGGCATTGCTCGGATTGGGCGGCATTGTGGCTTCTATGTACGTTCACACGAACCATGACACAACCCCAAACACTGACGGTCTGTCTAGCGCCTCTGCTGCGTCTACATCCACTTGGATGTGGTCCGAGAGCTGGTCAAGTCCCCATTCAGATCCTTGTGACACCGTAGAGCATGGATATCAGTGCAACAAAAACATCAGCCACTTTTGGGGTAAGCAGTTCACTCCATCAAGCGCGATTTCGGCGACGTCCTGACGTGAACAAGGACAGTACAGCCCTTACTTTAGTGTGCCGTCGGACATCTCGGACGAAATTCCTCATGGGTGCAGTGTGACTTTCGCCCAGATACTGTCTCGCCATGGAGCTCGTGATCCCACCGCGTCCAAGACAGCTTCATACAATTCGACGATTGTGACATTGCAAGCTCGTGTCGATAACTTTACCGGTCCTTATGCCTTCTTGACTGACTACGAGTACACTTTGGGCGCGGACCAGCTCACCCCTTTCGGCGAGCAGGAGATGGTCAACTCTGGCATCAAGTATTACAAGCGCTACGAGGAGCTTGCAAGCCATCTCAACCCATTTGTGCGGAGCTCAGGGGAGGCCCGTGTCGTTGGGTCTGCCAAAAGTTTCACTCAGGGCTTTCACGAGGCCAAGCTTGCAGACTGGCGTAGCAGACACCAGGATTCCGCCTATCCTTACTCGATTCTGGTCATACCGGAGACTGATGGCGAGAACAACACTTTAAACCACGACCTTTGCACAGTGTTCGAAGACGGGCCAGACAGCAATATCGCAAGTAATGCTCAATCAATCTGGGCCGATATCTTCGCGTCACCGATTCAAAAACGTCTCAATGAGGGGATGCCAGGAGCCAACTTGACGGTGGCACAGACAATCTATCTCATGGAACTCTGTCCGTTCAACACCGTGGCCTCGGCCCATGGTACAATTTCTCCGTTCTGCGATCTGTTCACCGAGGAGGAATGGCATCAGTACAACTACTATGAGACCCTCAACAAGTTTTACGGCTACTCGTACGGGAACTCACTTGGACCTACGCAAGGTGTGGGTTTTGCCAACGAGTTGATTGCTCGCCTGACAAATATGCCTGTTCACGAAGGTGCCAGCACTAACAGTACGCTAGACCAGGACAACAGGACGTTTCCTTTGGATCGGAAGCTGTACGCCGACTTCTCTCATGACAATGACATGACCGCCATCTTTTCGGCGTTGGGACTGTACAATACCACGATCCTGCTGCCTAACACGACTGTCGTCCAGGCATACCAAGCCGATGGCTACAGCGCTGCATGGACAGTACCCTTTGCTGCTCGCGCCTACTTCGAGAAGCTGTCCTGTCACGATCATGATGATGAACTGGTGAGAGTCATCATCAATGATCGCGTGCTGCCGTTGACTCAATGTGGTGGGGACAAGGATGGTTTGTGCACTCTCGTGTCTTTCATCTCCAGTCTCGGCTTCGCGAGGTGAGTTGTTAAAGGCAAAATGCCATCAATGCAATGGACTGATCGTCGATAACCTTCAGGAACGACGGTCTCTGGAACAGCTGCTTTACCTGAGGGAGGGCGCCACCAAGTTGTTGCCAACTACTTTGTCACCATCTGTCAGGTCATCACAAGCATCGCTTAACAATAAGCGAGCCGAACACTTGATTCCTTTCCGGTGCAAAGGAGCACTGATCTCATCCGCCAGACTAACTAACTAGCCTTACCCCGCATGTAGATGTAGATCTATTTGAAGTGCTCGGTATGGCGCAAACATCATTCACTACCTTTTGCTAAACCCATAACTGCTCAACGCCGGACGGAGATTGATTCCACTCTGGTTGTGAGAATATTAGATAACCGTCAATATGGTAAACCAAAAGGCTCAAGATGCGGTCCAGAAATCATTGGACAGTGTGACTAGCGACAAGTCCACCGGCGTGGCAGGCTTGGTGTTCGTTGCTGTCGACAAAACCGGAAAGGACATTGCTGCCGCTGCCTCTGGAAGTACAGGACTGAACGATCGCCCTCGTATGACGTTGGACACCGTCTTCTGGATCGCGTCATGCACCAAGCTACTGGCTACTATGGCCTGCTTGCAGGCAGTGGAGCAGGGCAAACTGAAGCTTGACGATCACAAACAGGTGTACCAATTGGCACCGGAGCTCGAGAAGGTCAAGGTGTTGCAGGACGATGGATCCCTGGTGGGCAAGAAACAGGACATCACTTTGAGGCTGTTGCTGTCCCACACCAGCGGGTTTGGCTACGAGTTGTATGTGTCTCGGCCGTGAGCGTCTTGCAACCACTGATGATGGATCAGCTTCAACCCCAAGCTCCGAGACCATGGGCGTCCTGTCGGCTTCGACGTCTTCCATGCCGACGAACGAGATATCCTTAACATGCCTCTGGTCAACCAACCAGGCGAGACGTGGGAGTATGGCATTGGCATCGATTGGGCCGGCATCTTGCTCGAGCGTGCAACAGGCGTGAAATTGAATGATTGGATACAGCAGCACATCATGAAGCCGCTCAATTTGAACAACGTCAACATGTTCCCGACAGAGTCCATGAAGAAAAACTTGGCATACATGCATCAGCGTTGGCCTGGCGACCAGAGCAAGTGCGAAGAGAGAGACCACATCTACCGCGAGCCACTCATGGCAAGGACAGGTGAAGAGAAAGCTAGATTGCTCAACAGCGGTGGAGCCGGAGCGTACGCGCAGCCGAAGGAATACGTTCAAGTGCTTGCCGCGCTTTTGAATGACGGCAAGAGTCCAACGACTGGCGCGCAAATAGTCAAAAAGGAGACTGTGGACCTGATGTGGGAGAATCAGGTGCCGAACCTGCCCAACTTGTACGTCTTGTTTGATCATGTGGGTCCGCAAGCACGCTGACGTGAACCTAGTGCTCGCGTAGGCATTCCAGCTGCAAAGCCCGAGCAGACGAATCCGGCTCCTGAGCTGTATCCACAAGAAGGCAACCCACCGCAGGGCTGGGGCCTCTCTTTCATGATTACGCAGGAGCCTGGACCAACCGGACGTGGCGCCAACACCGCCTGGTGGGCTGGTATTGCAAACCTTTTCTGGTGGGCTGACAGAGAGAAGGGTGTTGCGGGTATGATTGCAAGCCAGGTCATGCCTTTTGGCGATCCTCATGTAATGGGTCAGTGGGGTGCCTGCGAAGCCGCTGTCTATGCCTCGTTGCAGTGAATGCATGGCCGCTTATAGGGGTAGCCTCTGACGTGCTCGTGGAATGCCAAAAACAGTCTCCCTACCAAATTGAGGCGAAGTCTCAAGGCCAGCGTAGTCCATTGGACCCTCTGTGCGGCTACCTTGGCGCGAGTCTTGGGTGATACCTTTGTGCTGTCCCTAAGCCCGTACAGGAAATTGATCTTCCAGAAACGTCAATAACGTCCAGGTGCTGGAAGCTCGAGTCACGGATCAAATCAAATGGTGATGGTTGAAAAGGCCAGAGCTCAGCGCAACCCCTAACGCCTTCGAGGCTGCTGCTTACACCAAGAGGGTGTTGACAGAATGCGCAGGATCCTGAACACGTACCATGTATCTTAAGAGAGTCTCCCGCTCAGATCGTGTACGCTCCCCAGCACCGAGGCTTACAGCCATCTGCAGGATTCCGCGATTCGTGGGCTGCGATGGTTGCCGACATATGCAGCCTGCACCGAGGACTTACTGGCTACGACCCCACACAGAGCTTCGGCAAGACATGCAGCATTTTTGGGTACCTATAGTCTGCCGAGCGGACTGAAGGGCCCCCGCAGATTGTTTGTAGCCAAAGAGAGGCCTTACATCAGCTGAAGACAGTCAAGCAGATGATGAACCCAGAGACATGATTATGAAGGTTTTCGACCCCACGACTTCATCAACGTTGAACCAACATGGACGTCGACCATTTTCTGAGATTTACGAGCTAACCCGACTCTAAAGCAACTGCCAGCGGTTGCTGCTGTCATGACGTACAGATACCCATTTGCAGACCAGAAATCGCGATCCTTCTCAAGCCATTTGCTCGTCTCGACTACTGACATTGAGCAACCCCTACGGTGGGAAAGTCGGAAGAGCACCCGGCGCCCTCGCCCTGGCACGGGTATGCCTACGGGTGGCGGGATTAGCATCTCACAGTGTAGCAACAACCGTGCAAGGGAAGATGGCCCACTGACCTGAGCGCAATCCTGAGCGTTGCCAGGAGGCATGCTGTTGACGCATACTCCATTTGGGTAGCCTTCGGCATGGTTGTGGCACAGCTGTTGGATGTTCTGGTCAGCAACAGTACTGGTTGCAGCGTGGAATCCTACGTGCTCCACTCCAGCCATGGACTGCCTGGGTGAGGCAGGCGAGAAGCGAAATGGTAATGCTTGTGGTCTTCCTTCTAGGAGTTGTCGCCATTGATGCTTGTTTTCGGACGAGGATGAACAGTGAGTTGCGAGGAAATCCTGCGGCGGCCGCTGGCTAGGTCCGTCATGATTGAGTCGAAGAGTAAGGTGTTCGATCCGGCCTCGAGCGGAAGCTGGAGTGGTGCCGCCAGCTTGGCGGCCTCGTATCCCACGGACGCCGAAGGATGAGCATTGTCACAGGCGTGAAAGTGCAACGCACATACAAGCATGAGCTTAAGCACAGCATCTACTTGCTAGCTACGGTCGTAGTGTAGGTACCCGGACTCCGGGAGGTCATATGGAGGGCGAGGCCCTTGGTCTAGCGCCTGTGCGAGCTAACGCGTCCAGGCTACAAGGAGCTACATGTAGATGTCCTTATGTTTTTCTCTTTTTCCTCTATCGTACTGAATAAATATCGCATGAACCTCTATGTGTACATCGTGGCCTCATCATTTGTGCGTTTGACGCACTCGAATCGTTAGGAAAGCCGATGCCAAACACAGCGAGGGTAATGCAGGCTGTCTGTTGCATTCTTTTGAGCGCAGATCTTTCGCACGATTTCAACGGCTCATCCCCGCGGCACTAATAGGTCGGAGAGCATACTGCGTACGTCGATGGAGCTTCAACAGGGTTTAATGGATTTTGCTGGGTGCATCCAGTCTCGACGCCCAACGCGGTGTCGTCCAAGGCAGCGTCATACGCACCACCGCAGTTGAAATCACTAACAGCAGTCAGCTTTGAGGACTGTAGCAGGGACCCCCGTCGTACTCTGGGCCATCACTGGCGTGGTTGAACCATGAGCAGACGTCGTGCGAAAAGCAATCTTCGGTGTAGGCATTGCCGTTGGAGGGCCCAGTGCAGCCAGCGCCACAACGTCCAATGCAGTTATAGCTTCGTTCAAGGTCAACAAGTTGCATGATTCACCAAGGACCAGAAAAGCCGCTTACTCGCCTCCATTTCCTGAGTTGATGCCAAAGTTGGTCCCGACCACACCTGACCACGTGCAGCTAAGGCCAGCTCTGGTCGTCCAACGCGCTGTTGCTGTTTCTCCCACCCGCAGACAGACCCACGATCGCCTCTCCACGGCTCGTGCGATAGCGAATGAGGCCGCAAGAACGGCGACAAGAAGCTGTAGTCTTGCCATAGCGACGTCAGGATGGCTGCGTAACCTGTCTAGCCATCTGGATCATAGGAGCACGCCAGCGTATTTGTGCCTCTCCGGATGGCGAGTGGTCTCTAGCACTGCCTCTAACGACGGGACGAGTTTGTAGGCCGGTCCTCTCACATCCCCTATTAGTGCTAATGGCGACTTTACACGCGTCTCAAGATCAAGAGAGCGCCGTCGTAGCCGACTCAAGAATCAGGTAGCTGGAGCAGACTTCAAGCACCGCTTCCGGGTTTGCACCGACATCAATTCCGCCCGAGGTTGTCACAATCTAGCAAAGCTATCGGCGACCGACCGCCTCCTTGCTCAATTCGACTTCGGTGACACTGCTTGCAACCCAGTTTCAATGTCTCGACGCACACGCTGCATTCTTGTGTGGACCTGCAAGACAGATCGAGTCACTTACAGTGGACATACAGGCATTCAACATGACGCACGCAGAGAATATGTGCCGACCCTATTCCTGGCCAAGAGGATCATACGTAGGTACTCATTCTCCGCCAGCATGCATCGCGCCGCGCCGTCAAAGTCAAGGGATCCGTCCCCACAGATCTCAGCATTCCTCCGCCTGCTGTCAACCACAACGATTTCGCTTGTTGCCCTTGTCAAAGGCACTGCCCTCAGGGGGACCGAGCGTGCACGGCCTTTGATGCCTAGCGGAAGATCGACGTTGACGGTTGACTTGTCCTTGACCCAGCCTGAGACCACGCGGCTCAAGACATAGCATCGGCATTGCCTATTTTGCGCACTCTTTCCAACCATAGCTGCAAGGCTCGCATCGAAGGGCCGCTAAGCGAGGCGACATTTTTTGCTGTGGGATGACGGGACCATTAGCTGATGTTCGGGACAGGTGCGTAGCCTCGCCTACGCTCTTTAATTTATGCCGACAGACAGAAATACAGTGTCATCTCTCCTTTGTATACCCACGTTGGACAGTCATATGGTTGTCAATATGACGGATGTGAGCAAATGCTTGACAGACCGTTTTAAACGCAGCCTGATGCTTCTTCCGATGATTCAATGCTCCTACGAAGGTTGGCCGCAGCTCTTCCGCTGAGAATCACATGTTCAGTTTCAGTAAGAAAGATCTCCATTTGTGCAGGTCATCGTCAACTCAATCACCGCCACTGGAGCGCTCGCGCCCCCAAGATCGGAGACCAAGACCTTGGCAAGTGCTTCATCATGCGGTCTGACTCGTTTCCCGCCGTCATGCGTAAGATCGGCATTGAGGACCTTGCTATGTAAGCTGGCCTGTTTTCGCGGGCGCTTCAAGTAGTTGACGGAGACATTGGTGGAAGCGTTCTACACCGCACCGCGATCACGTCAACGCGTAGCTAGACGTAGCTCTCGGTCGACGCTCAAACGAGAGACCGCAGTTGGCTGCCACTTTCTCCTGTTAGCTCCATCATACAGGGGCAAAAGTTGATAGCTAAGCAAGATACCGAGCAATGCGACCATGGACGACACATTGATCTTCGCTTCTGTCTATGCACGAGCCGGTGGCAGCATCAGCTACCATCACGCAAGCCGAGTCATACAGGCTGCAAAGCACCGCAAGGCAAATTGAGAACCGATCCGTGCACCATACCACCCTGGCAAGACTGATCAGACGAGCAGCAGCAAGCCCGGCAGGCTCCTTTGATCGCGATGATCGCGCTTCGTAAGGTAGCTATGTTCCAACCATACTGCGCCATGATCCGAGAGAAGCCGTATCGCGCCAGTGAGAGACGGTCCGGTTGCGACGAGAGCTCAGTCACTTCTCAAGACGACGTCTCAGGCATGCTGGCATCTATACCGGCAGCTCGTTGATATTCATTGGATCATGCTTTCGCACCTGGAGGGCTTATCGGGGTGACCAGTCGCGCGCGACCCGATTCCCGCTTCAGCCTGGTGTGGCGTCCGACACATTTTGAGACTCAAGTGACAGTGTCTTTGTGGTCTTGCGGTCGCTGACTTGTCCGGCACTTGATCTCAATCTGAGGCAAGATGCAGCATACTCGTTTGGCCGTCCGACTACTTCGTAAGTTCCAGCCAACTTAAGTTCCTTGCAGCATCATTCGTTGCAGGTACAGTGATACCGTCCGAAGTACAGGTGGGATGCATTTTGCTTTGCTCCAACGTCTCATAATTGAGTCAGTCGTCGGACTTCCGGTACTCCGCTAGCAGTATGCCCATAAGATGCGCGCGACCAGCGGTACAGCGGTGGAGATGATGTCGACAGCCAAAAGGCTCCTGCTGTTTCACTTGTCTTGGAGACTTCAAGTGGTGCCGCGACGGTCAAGATATCACGGGCAAAGAGGCTCCGCCGATATGCTTCTTGGGGAGGCCAGAAGTCTGCTGTATTTGAACTTTCAGGTCCTGATGACCCATTCCAACCAAGCAGCTGTGATCTGCTCGCTTGGGCCACGTCCCATAGAGCAGACTGCACACGGGCATACTATGGCTCCAGTCTCGAGAGCATGAATCACGGTGACAATGAACAGTGAAAGCGCGGTTCGCAAGATTGGCTAATGTCAGTAACCCCATACAGCCAGGCCGAGCTGAGCGCGAACAAGTTGAACAACAAAAGCTGGTCTTTTGGGAGCCGAAGGCTCGTCACCTCGTTGTTTGAGCTTAGTCTAGTGCATTGACAAGATGCAGCACTCGTAGATGGGCGGCTGGGGGTGAGAGCATAAGTGCTTGCCTCAGCAATGTGTCATGTCCTAGCAGTTCAGCAGACTATCATCACTAAAGCGCGGTGCCCCTTAGCCATATCATGTATTTTGGACACCTGGCTAACTGTTGCGGCAAAGTGGCCATTAGGCTCGCTCCTCTCACAGATTCGGGTGAGGTTCATCGGACAGACATGAAGTCGATGTAGCAAAGAGGCCATGAGACTCACTCTTCTCGCAAACCCCGATGGCGAGGAATTTTCGGCGACTGCGATACCTGTCCGCACACTGCAAGTTCGATGCCCGTGATCTCTATCGTGGTATAGTGACCGCTTGTTTCCGCCTGTTTCCGGATAGAGCAAGATATGTGGTGTGTTAGGGGGCGGCGTGTCCTTTAGCCACCTCCCTAGGCTTGGGCTATCAGGTTCTCTTCGAAAAGAGGTGATGGAGGATGAATCTTACTATGTAGGACGTCTGATTAAGCCTTCTCATGCCTAGAGGCTCTAGTTTCCTCGTCTAGCGATACGGGTCTCGTAGTCCTGCAGTGCTACACCCTTACACGGGCATGCCGAACATGGGCAGTAGAAACTTTGATGTTCTGGTGCGTCTCCAGCTCTCGGCTGTCGAGTCGGAGGCTGGAGCGTCTGCACATGTTTATCGTGTTGCAATCGCGAGAACAAGACCCCTTTCATGACCTGGAAGGGCCGTTATGTGCGGCGATGCAGTCATCTTCGAAAGCAGAGCATAGCCTCTGGCAATGCTGTGAGCGGAGAGTCGAATGGCATTGTGACCTTCGTAGCTTGACTCGACCTTTACAGCCTGCCTTAGTCGCGCGCCTTGAGTCCATACATGTGAACGGAGCCAGACTCCGGGCCTATTTGATTACATGATTGCAAGCATGTCTTGGGAAGAACGGGTCTGGTGACGCCTCGTCACCATTGAATTAACTCGCGTGCACATAATGCTAATTGCACGGTGGCCAAAGTGTAGTGGTAAGGGCGAGCGGCCCGAGGGCCGGTGTCACGCCTTAATTAATGACGAATGCATATGAAGTGAATAGACAGGGGCGATAGTTGACTCTACCTTGGTGTCGAAGCAGTCAGCCTCGCTAGAAAGAGCTCCTTGATTCATTCTTGCTGTCGATCGTGGTACTAGTCCGAGCATTCTACCGCTCGTGTTGCGGTCTTAGATATAATGCTTTTGGTTTAGCTAGAGCATAGCAGAGCTTTACGAGCGTGAGGGCCTAGGCTTCAGCTAGGGGTGATAGCCTTAATGGGATTTTTAATATAACAGCTGTCATGATCAAAGTGTTAGGCTTGAAGATAGAATTACTTCCTACTCGGCGTCTGTAACTTCGTTTAAGAGCCTAAGTGTTATGTTTTATCGAATGACACCGTTTAGCAAGGCTACCTATGCGCTAATAGTTCCGCTAATAGCTAATCTATAAGCCGCAAACAGAAGCAGATACGTTGTCTTGAATGTGGCTCGGCACTTGCGACATAGGACCACGCGGTTTTCAAACATGGCCAGTGCGGAAACGATAAATGTTCGACTATATGCACTATGGTGACGGGGATCGTGCAGTAGACTGGCTAGTTGAACGCTCAGCCGAATTGTCTGTGTTCTTCTCATGTGGCTCCCAGTGAGTACCGCAAACCGGCGCTAGCCCAAGATAGGAAGGCACGCTTTCGTAGGCCAGAGAAAGTTGCATCGTCACTAGTGGCATGTGGCGTCAGACACATTCTAATGCCGATATCTTTGACATTGCGCCACACTTCTGCATATCTGATAGAAGGACTAACAGTAACACAGATCGTGAGTGCAGTGAGACAGTCTTATAGCATCATTTCAGAGACTAATGATCCCGCCTCACAATGGATGACTCGCTTCAATTCGGACGCCTAGATGCTGTATTTCTCTCGCAATCGCAACGCGAGAAACATTGGGATGGCTGGCCGCATCAGTCACTTCCACCCTCACTCAAAGATTAGACAAATTGCGCCATGATCTTGTTGTGAGTGCCTCCCGTCTCACTGTCTGGACATGCGCGTCAGTGGTCGTGCGGCCACAGGACCATCCACATACCATCTCTCGTTGGCTCCTGATATTCGTACACAGCACCCTCTTCAGCAATTTCCTGATGAGTCTTCCAGTCGAAATCGACTTTGTCTCCAATCTTGTTCTCCGTTTCCCCGCTTAGGTCGTCGCTTCCCTCGTCCTGCTTTTCGTCTGTGGCAAAACGCTTGGAATGTTGACGCTTACGGTTGCGGTTTGCAGCACCTCTGCTCTTCTCCCGACCCCTATCATCACCTACGTCTTGCTTGACATGATCTGCAGCCATTGGCGGATAGGGCAATGGATCGGGCGACAAATAAACGAATTGATTCTGGAGTGGACCGCGCGGAGCCCTCAAGAAGCGCCGATGGCCCGAGTCTTTTCCCGCCGACTGTACGCTCAAAGCTGTAATTAGACTCAAACTCGGCGTCGCGCTAGTCGTATCTGTCGTTGACGTCGGCGACTGCATATCAGGCGGTGGAGGAAGCGGGATTTGATCCCTGCCAGTCCTACGCCTTTTGCGTGGGTTTGATGACGCCTTGGTGCTTGGTGGAACGGCCTGACACACTTTGCCATTGAGATCGATGTTGTTGGAGTCAAATGGCTTGTTTCCACGGCCCGTTGGATGCTGTGTCAAGTCGAATGGTTGCGACACAGTGTGTGGTGGCAGATTTGACGGACGTGCTTGCGGAACAACCTGAAAGACACCATCGAGAGACATTGTTGGAGCGCAAGAATGCGCGGCGTGCTGGGGTATCCGAGATGATTTCAGAATCAGATCGACCCCAGCGTCGAGGTTTAGTGAGTCGGATGTTGCGTTCGTGGTTCCCGGGTCGCCATGCGCAGAGACTTGTTGGGGGCTTGGAGCGGGTGATGTCTGTTGCATTGCGTCCCACTCGTCCAACACCTCGACAGCTTTTGGGATGTGCTGTAGCTGAGGAAGCAGATTGATGTAAGTCCGAGGAATCTTGTGGATTTGCACGTCGGCGTATTTTAGCGCATGTGCAAAGTAGTCCTCAGCGGCGACCATGTCAAGATTTTGTCCAGCTGGCACTGGCGCCTTGTTCGATATGGCTCGACAGTGGTGATGCAGGGCATGCAGGCGATGGCAAGAAATGTATCGGCAGTTGGCACATGGGAACAACTTGGCGCCCGCGAGCCATTCACTCGTAGCTCTGTCTTGATGACCTTGCCGGTGAGAGATGCGTCCTGCGTTGCATGAGCAATGCGGCATACGGCACGTGAACCGAGTCTCATTGTCGATACGCTTGCGACTTGTAGTCATGCCGTCTGCATCTGCCTGCTCCTTTCCTTGCCTGCGCTTACGCTTCAAGCCGCCTGATGTGTTTGCGGTTGACAATTGGGGGACGATCGAGGCCATATCGGGAACGAAGCGGCTACGTGTGTTGAAGCCGAATATCTAAAAGAGGTGAACGACACGGTCGGGGTTGCTTGAGACTGTTCGGCAGCAAACTTTGTCCATACAAAATCCAGTGATGTCCGAGGAGGGTTGGAAAAATTGGCAGAAAAATAGTCACATTGAAATCTACTTTTGTACGACAGCTGCCTGTGATGTGTGGGTCTCTGGTGATCTTCTGTGCAATATGTGACAATTCTGGAAACTTGTGGTGAAGAAAATTCTATGCAGCTCTAACGATGGCTTGGTTCCGGGAATGTCACGTTTGGAATTGCTGCGATTGTTCTGGCGTTCTGTTTGAGATGCTGTTGGCTGTCGAATACCTCAAAGGATCTATGCTGATGCAGATAATGGCTTTATTCAAGCTGCGATCCCACTGACAAAGGCAAAAACGGGCGCACGGACCAGCCTGCTTCATCCATGTTCGCGATTTGGGACAACATGACATATTTGCGCAGCTTTCGACGGACTGTTGGGTATTGATATCATATTTTTGACTCAATGAAACACCATTCCAAAGACAACAGGTCCGCAGTCGGCTTTCTTGCATCTCTGTAGACTATCGAAGCAGGAACGCTTAACGGCCATTTTCAGCATTTTCCGCACTGATGCCGCAAGACTACCTCTCAAAAACGACGTCAAGCTTCCTTGCATTCTCTGATCGGCTGATGAAAAACATTTGTCTCCCTCAGAAATCTCAATTGTGGGTCAACAATATAACGCGCACAGACTAACTTCACGCCGGCCTCGTCTGTCGTCGAGTTCTTAGGGGCGGCAACGGGGTAATCTTGAATAGACGAATAACTGCCTGAGAAGCTTAAGGGGAGCTGAGCATCACACCAACCTCACTGCTGAACCAATGAAATTCGTGCGGTCCATTGATTAAGGCGAGCACCGTCTTTTGAGCAGCTCCTGGTAATGAGGGCCCGCTGAATTGCGAGCTGGCTAAGGCCTTGTTGAATTGTGTGATGCAAGCGTCTGGGAGTTGGAGGCTAGACGTTTGCAGCCAGAGCATTGACAGACGTTGTGCTTGTCTGACTTGTCACAGCGCCAATCCCCAGGTCGGCTCTGGATGTGCAAGCTGCAATCCGGGCAAAGATACTGTCTGGGCTGTTGCACCTTGTATGCACGCTCTCCACGATTCTTCTGTATACCGTTCATGCCTCCTCAGCTCGTCGTAGCCATGGCGCTCCTTGCCCTTTTCCAGTTGGCCGATCAAAATCTCCACGTAGCATGACAGGCCTTTGCGGCCTAAGCAGATCCACAACACATCGCTGGAGGAGTGCTTCATGTGCGGCAGAAGGTCTGTTGGGCGAGATTGGATCGCTAGTGTGCAGTTGGGACATGCCAGTAGGTTGTCGTTGCTCTTCTTCGTGAGGTGCTCGCCCACGTTGACGCCGTGCCCTCTTGTCCTTTCACCCTGCCTCCGTGAGCTGATGGTGCAGTGCTGTTCATCAAAGTCGCTCTAGCCATTTAAGTAGTGGCAGCAGTGCGATATCTTTTGATGAGTGCTAGTATGACGTCTCCATCGTTGGCACAGAGAGAGCTGCGCGCTCCAATGCTCACCAGAATGTGGAGATTCGGGTCGACAGTCAAAATGAAGAAGCTGATTACAGCCCTGTTCTTGCTCAAGCAGAGATCCCGAGCCGATCCAAGGCACATAAGACACCTTGGCTTGTTCTGTCATGCTTCGTCGAGGAAGAATTCTCCGTGCCCCTTCCTGGCTGAGTAAGGGGCCAAACTCCGACGGCAGTCTGGATGAATCACATGCACGAAAGCTCTACGGAGACCAGCAAATTCCGCGCTCAGACCACCAAAGTTCTGAGGCATTCACCGTCTGCAGCAATACCAGCTACTCTCCTTCGTCATCACCGCACTAGCACGGACAAAATCATTGAACTGCCGGCGAGCGGCCTGTGCACTCGCAGTATTGTGCTGAACTCGATCTGCTCGACATTGCTCCACCACACCCCTTTCCCAAGGCGAGACCAACGCTCTTTTCGCATCGTCCAGTACAACCTGCGCGCACCGAGCTCATCGACGTCTGCAAGGACAAAATGAGACCCCTTGATAGGAGCTCTTTGATTCGAAGCCCAGCAGATCTTCCTGCTCACAAGTCCCGACCGCAGCACTTACAAGAGCCACGGACACAAGGTCACTATCAGTGTGCTGACTTTGAAGACTGCGCGAGGTATCATGCTTCCAATAAAACAATTGTTGAATATCTGCTGACGACAACGAGTACCCCTTTGTTCCTCGCCCGATAACTTAAACAAAATATAATCACCATGAATGTCCCACCCAGCGATAATGATCTCACCGCGCGGCAACGCAGCATGGTCTGGAACCTGCGAGCGATGATGCCGCCCCCAGACACCCTCATTTTTCATTGTCAAGAAGACCTGCGGACAGCCGAGACGCAAGGATATCGCAGCCCACTGGAAGTATACCAAGGTTATCTGCACCTCGATGACTGCGCTATCGACAGCATCATGCTTGTCACGGTTTCCGCCAACGGCACGTGCCTTGCAATGAATGCTTCATGCCTGGCAATCTCGCGACGCACGCCCCAAGTCGAGAAATCGCTCAGGCCTTCAGAGGGAGCGGGAGAAATCCAGCCACACCAGGCATGCTGGATATACCGCTGTGTATCAGACGATCCCGCGTTTCGGCGCTCCGCCGCAGCCTCAAGACCATTATGGTAAGTCACCGGGCAGCTCTTTGATCATGAGCACGTTGATTGACATTGGGATAGCCATCGTGCGTCAAGGAACCTCATTCCTATCGCAACAAGCAACTTGGACTCCAGATGATCCAGCTCCAATGGCGTCAGTACTAGAGCCCATGGGATGCTTCAATATTGACAGTGACGTTCGACATATGACCGACCGCTTCGGCAACGTCATGAGGGGCCCTACTGGAAGTCCGCTCCGCCGTCTGCGCCACGTCCTACCGCCGATCATCTCACCCAACGTCCAGGGGTGGGAGATCTGTTATTGAATTTCGAATGCGAGGCGCGATATTGGTTGAGGCGTTGCAAACAACAAAATGGCGTGTAATTGTGAGTAATGATGGAGCTCAGGGAGTGGTGGCGGTTATAAGCGTGGGCGATGGGGGTAGAGAGTTGAGGGCGCAAACATCCTCCCACAGTCTGAAACCCACAGACAATGACATCGGAATGCTTGGCCGCAACAAACATCTCCAGCAGCATGGGATCGTCACATACACAAAAGGCGGTTAGGATGGTCTCACTGCAAGAGCGTTTGCTTGTGCCAATAACTCCTCGCACAACGAACGCGGTAAGTCATTTCGATTTCACAAACGACGCTGCTCTGGCTTGTTGCATGGCGCAAGATCTTTCAACCAGTGACACTGGCTTCCTCAAGACCTGTCGTGAGCAGTACAGAGAGCTACTCTTCCAGTCGTTCTCCAGTGTAGCAAGCGGATGGGGCAGCGTTCGAGATGGCTGCACCCACCAATGAGCTTTTTAAATGGCGCGGTTCAGACCGTTCTGATGACTTGCCCACCTCGATCTCTACTGGCGCACCTCGCCGCAAGGACGGCATGGTTAGTGGAGAGAATATTGGAATTGCTAGGGATGATCTGAGCAACAGGTTCCAGCCTTTGCAGAGCAATGCTAGTAGAGCGCCTTTTACTGTGGCCCGCCTCGGAGATGCGCTCCCTGTCAAACCATTGTGCGTTCCATGCCTTACCTCGCACGTTGGACATTTGGCTTGACATCGTGGTTGGCCCACATCACAATGCATCACTGGATCCGTTCTCCTTGCGTCCAGAAATTGGCAGAAGATTGAGCCGTGTGCAGCCATATAGTGGTGCAAGAACATTCCGCTTTCACATTGCTCGCTAGACCACGCTATGCAAAGTAGCATGACCCAGAGACGTCTGATCGTGTCTCACAGTGTGTAGAAGCGATCGCCAAAGTCACCAAGACCAGGAACGATGTAGCTAGGAGATATATGTCAGCCTCAATTCCCGGAGAGCGAAACGATGAGAAAAGTGCACTTACTTCTTCTCGTCCAGCCCTTGATCCACAAACGCCGTCACTATCCTCACTCTCGGGAATTTAGCCGCGAAGTTCGCGGCACCCTCAGGAGATGCAATGAGGTTGAGGAAGAGGATGTGGTCTTCTGGCACATCCTTGGATCGCAGGACATCAACCGCCATGAGTGCCGAGCCGCCTAGCGTCAATCCCGTCAGCAAAGCCGTTCCCGAAGACCATCAATCAAACATACCCGTCGCAAGCATCGGATCCAACAGCAACACCCATCGACTCTTGATGTCCTCAGGCAACTTGTCATAGAACAGTCTCGGCCTCGACGTCTCCTCATCTCTCTGGATCAAGATCTTCCCTATCCTCACACTCCGACAGCACTCCCTCAAAGCCTGCTCCATCGCCTCGCCCGCCCGCATGATGCTGACCCCACAGATCTTGCCCTCAAACTTGACCCCCGCATAGTTACGACCAACGGGCGTCGTGATTTCATGAGGCAGCACAGGGAGGTGGTTGAGCGCTTCTTCGACAAGCAAGCGGTTGATACGATTGGAGTAGAAGATGAAGTCGGCCCGGTTGGTGGACTTGGAGCGGATCATTCTATCATGTGACTCATCAGCCTCGTTTTCCTTGGATGGACCCAAATATATATGTCTATAGCTATTTCTCCATCCTGTCTGGGCATGCGGACCTACGTCAAGAGAGCTATGAGCTGGGGCGTCTGGGGCAGGATGGTCACATTCTCGTGGGTGACCTTGGAGGACACCGTCGCCGAAGGCCTTTCCTCTCTCGGCTTGTATGCAGGACCCAGATGACTGCTTGGAGCTCGCTGCAGCAGACCAGACGGGCGTTTGGGAGTCTCGGACATGCTTGTATGTATGCTCAGTCCAAGTGCAGCAGGGTCCAGCACGAGCTCCAATTGGAACCCGGCCGTCACATGCTGATAAGGAACATGCATGTGAAAACCACGTGCCGCGGGCGGCGTGCCTGCCCCACTCGGTCGTGTGTTCCGAGTCCCAGCGCCATGGCCGTGGTAGCTCCGCGTCGGCACGTGCCTCCCGCTCCGTCCCACCGCGATGCCCTGATACAGTAACAGAAGTAGTCCGTGCTCGACGCGTGGTATGTTGTGAATGTGGAGGGAAGTTTTGTTTCCTCTCTCTCTCTTCTACATACACACACGACACACACGCTGCACGTCCCAAATCGCGCAATCCGTAGAGCTGCACGCACACACACCCGTGCGTTGTTTGAGGGACATGCAGTGATGTGGCTGGACGACAAAGAAGATGCAAGACGCATGACAATCACATGCAACCAACGCCATACCACGAACGGTGAACAACGGCCCTCCACCATGAGCGCTGTCTAGGAGCACCGCCGCGACCGTCCACTGTCCACCGATCCTCCGCCATCGCAAAACTCGACGGATAGCAAGGACAGCATGGCGACGATGTTCGCCTCACGGACCGACCGATCAAAGAAGGTGATACAGTACGGCAAGAGCGGCTCGCGGTCGACATACAGCACGAAACATGTCGATTCGTGGACCGAGGACGATGCGCTTTTGTCGCAACCGGCGGCAAGCAAGCCGAGTGTCAAGGAGACGTACCAAATCAACAAGAGAGATGCAGCGAGAGATGGTCAGGAGAAGGCGTTCGTGGCAGCAGAGGCACACAAAGCAACGTTGAGGCCTGTGAAGTCGCAGCAGGCCGCACATGATGTTTGGGACGTGCCCGCTGACGACGAGATATGCGCGGAATTCGAATTGAACCGACGCTCCCCGCCGCGGCTGACAAGCAGTCGGAAGTTGGTAGATGACGAAGCGATGCCTCAGGAGTCGCTTGCGCCGTGGGAGAGGAAACCTGAGCAGAAGAAGACGGAAGTGGGTCCCATTGTTACAGGGAAGAATCCCAGCATCACTAAAGCAGAGCGAGTGGAGAGGGAGGAAATGAACAGCCCGAAAGCTGCCAAACAATCGAGCCCATCTGCGTCAAAGAAGTTGCAGCAGCCGCAGAGTGCCGTCGCATTACTCGCAGCTCGGCGCAAACACTCTGTCAGCACGACTGAGTCGCGGAAGCAAGAGCTCGCCAAGTCGCCACCGGGTCCCGCTAAGCGCGCTGGTGCCATACTGGGCGCTCACCTGCCACGCAAACGGATCCGCCAATCTCCTGCTTCAGAGAAGATTGCTGAAGATGTAGACATGGAAATCGCGCCATGCGCTCTGGCTGCAGAACCGGCATCGAAAGGCCAGACCGACATCCTCGACTTCCCGGCAGACGACGATGGCGAACCGACGTTACCATCAGTGATCGCTCCCACCTCTAAGCCTGCAAGGACCAACGAACGAAGGGGCAAGCTTTCATCTGTGCGACGCTCAGCGCCGCTCAAAGGCTCGTCTGCGCCCGGGCGTCTGTCAGTTATGCTGCCAGCAGATACAGACAGCACGGATGCATCGCGCCCTGCGCCATCAATTATGTCCAGCCCGCCATCGACGCCCGCAAGCGATCTTACTCGCGCACGCAGCCCGAGTCGCCAGCCATCTGCATCCAAGACAATGACTCCAAAGCAGGCGCAGCTGTGGAGTCAGCTCTTGCCTCACGATCGACAAGCACCAACGCCCAGCCATTTGGCTATGCAGGATCTGACTTTGAACAGGAGGAGAAAGCCAGCGGCACCTGGGCCGACACCTAAGCTGACCTTGAAGAAGTCTGTGTCGGACGTGCCGGAGTTGCACCGACGACGGACGAGGCTGGTTGATCGACTGAAGGCAGCTGCATCGAGCTCAGAAGCGGAAAGCAGCGATGACGACGCTGATGTAGAAATGGAAGATGATAACGATGGAGGAACAGCCACGCAGCAAATAATGACGGCGCCCTTGATTGACGAGTCAGCATATCAACAGTCGCAGGGTCAGCTTCAGTCACAAAGTCAGAGTCAGAGCGGCGCAAGAGTCACGTACGCCAGGACCCGCTCATACCTGCAAGAGGACAGCCTTGACGATGTGCTATTTGGCCTACAGCCCGCAGAGGTGGCTTACCGCCAACCGAGTGTCCAACGCCAGCCAAGCAAGAATGGTGCCTCGCAATCACAGAAGTCAGCGTTCGATCTCGATGACAGCGATGATGAGCAATCGCGAGGCGGCCTACGAACGATACATGAGCTCAGAGCCGCAGGGCGAAACGACCGCTTCACGCAGGATACTGCTGCACTGCTTGATGACATTGCAGATCATAGTATATCTGCCAGAGCTCGACGGCGGACTGCGCTCTCCGAGCTGACCCTGAAGCTTGGGAACAAAGCTTTTGTCGAGCGATTCATTGGTAAAGGGTTTGAGCATAAGATCATTGCCGAGCTTTCAGCGCCAGAGGACCAGATCGCAGACGCTATACTTGCCGCAGCATTCGCCATACTGCTTGCCTCCGAGCCACAGCAGCATGTCATTGCGGCTATCGCTGAAGCTGTGACAGTCGGTTGGGCTACAAGATTACTTGGCTTGGCAACACCACTGGCTAGGATGTCGAAGGAGCGCAGATTCGACATGTCAAGAGCAGGTCAAAGTGACCTGGCCGACTCCGCCGAGAAACTGCAAATGTCAGGCGCGCTTTGGACCATACCGCAGCTGACGCCTCCCATGCAGCTGACACCGTCCGCGCTCTCGCCTCGAATCGTTGCACTCCGACTTCTCGATCTTCTGGTTGGAAAGCTTCGAAAGTTAGGTGATCGCTCCAACATCGTAGACGAGGCTCAGCTGAGCAAAATTTTGGACGTTGTGCGGACCGTAGACACCACTGAGCGAAATCTCGTGATTTCTGTCCTGGAGTCACTATCAACGTTTGCGCCGTCACTTGATTGGCCTGCGCCAGGGCTCGAGACGATAGCGTCAGCAGTCCACCAGGCCACGGCGACCGATTCGCAATCTGCCGTGGATCGCCATACCACCTTCTTGGCATTCCGCCTTACGCTCAACCTGACCAACACCAATGCCCGAAACTGCACTTACTTCGCCTTCGAAGAGCTGATAGTCGATTTGCTAGTTGCCATCAAAAAATGGTTTGCTTCCCTCGACGATTCATCAGTGGACCACGAAACTCGCATTCTCCACAAGGACCTTCTCACCCTCGCAATGGGCATCATGATCAACCTGGCTGACCACAGTGCGTCGGCTCGCCTACATACTATGACCAGGTCGGCTCGTTCGGCCCTGACTGCACTCCTCGACATCCTCGCAGACGCGCAAGAAAGCATGAAAGAAGCCGAGAGTCTCGATGACTCGCAGACCAACGTCGCATACGGCTACCTGGCGGTTATGCTGGCCAACCTCAGCTTGGACCGCGATGTCCGCCGTCTCATCTCGGCACGTCTCCCAGGTCAGAACCTAGACCTTCTGGTCAGTGCGGTCGAGGAGTTTGTGAGACACAATCAGAGAGTTGATGCCATGAGCCACGGCATGGATGGCTCGGATGGGAGACAGGTGTGGGGTGCCTTTACCGAGACGCTGCAAGGTGTCCTGGTGAGGTTGACGAATGTGGCTGCGGAGGGGTAGGGAACGTGGCTCCAAGTGCGAGACATGCAGGAGCGGGCTTGCGCGAAACCCAAGATCTCGATGGGCTGCTGAAACGACGGAAAGGACACAGCAAGACAGTCAAACTTCTACATTTGTGTACCAAATCCGCATCATATCCTGGAATACAGACTGTAGAGATCGTCCGATTTTCAGTACTCTCGCATGATCTGACGCCCCCCATCTGCTTCCTCCACGCTCCGCGCCCCAGTCGATCGCCGCCGGGCATATGACATCCCTGCGCGCGGCAAGGCGGTGATGATCATCACACGCGGTTTCACCAAACTTCCGCATTACCAGCGCAGCAACCGCGACAATTCCGACGGAGTCAGTCACCTGGATCTTGCTTGGGCCCCCTACCCCGATGCGGCCCTGCACACGTCTCCACTGCCACATCGACCGGGAGGCGTCCCAATGGTCCGACTGAGTCTCGCTTTGCCTCGTACCTGCGTCTGCATGACCCGATGCCTGGGCTCGCGCCCAGCGCAGCCGCCTGTCGTGCACGTGGCCGCGGCTTGGCGTTTGGGCGGTCCCGCCTCGGGGACCCCTGCGCCCGGCGGTTTCACACGTGCGGTGCATGGGTTATGGTCGCTGTGGCTCCATCTCTAATCTTAGCATCGCATTCCTGCGTCGCGCTGGCGACGCTAACATGGCGATCTCGACGCTTTTCCTCATCTGGTGCGTGCTGGACCAGAAGGGACCCGTGGCCCAAGCTCTCGCCACCCGGGGCATGGGGGATGCCCGCTCGTGTGATCGACTCACTCACCACACACGCTTGCCGCCGATCTGCTCTGAAAAACCGCGCCAATCTCGTCAAGAGGGCGCTGGTCCCAACAAAATGCACTTCAAACCCTGCCCGCCCATCGCTGCTGAGAGACGCTCATTGCCGATTGCCATATCCCTCCTGCGTCTGTGCTCTCAGTTCATCGAAGTCGGGGAAGCTAATGTACCCGTCCCGTTGGCTTATGGTCTGCTCCCAGCTCGTCCTGCGTTCGAACGACGGGGTGCCCGTGGGTGTGCTGCACGTGGAAGAGCCCGGGCTCAAGGACTTGTACCTGAGATCCGTGAGGATGGCTGTGGCATTCGCTGATGACTTCTCCGTGGTGGTGGTGTACGAGTGATGCCTGTCCAGCGAAGGTGGTGTTACCTTGGGCGGCGTGATGGGGGCGCGCTTGGAGGATGACGAGGTTGATTTGGCCATCGTCGCGAGCCTTCGGTGGACGTCGATGACCGGTGTGTTGGGCTGGTGGATGGTGACTGAGACCGACTTGTCGGTGTCCCAGCTCAGCCGGAGGAGTCCTGATGGCAAGTGGGATCGACGTAAACTAGAACAAGCGCGACGCTTTGATCGTCGGGGTGGGGAGGGGCTCTGTGAAGATGGATCTCGAAGAGAGTGTGGAAGTGAGTGAGATCAGATAGATGTGTCCAGGCAGCTGTGGAGATGTTGTGGAACTCTATCAAAGAGCTTCTGCTTGCAAGATGGGGAAGACGAAAAGTACTGAGCTACTACATAGCCTGCCCCACCCGCACTCTATTATACCCACAACATTGAACGTATCTGAGTCGTCGTCCCTCCCTGCATCCCGGACAAACCTCATCGTTCCAGCGGTCGTCGCGGTCACCAGCACGTCACAGCAAATCGGAAGGGGTTGCACGGGTACTTTTGGGGGGGGGGGGCGTTTGGGCGTACATGGGTGCGTTGTAAGGGCCAGCGGGTGCATGCATGCGGGCCGCTCTGATCGCATCGAATGGGACGCAGGACCAAGAGCTGTCGGCTCCCACGGTCCACGCGCTCGGATGACTCAATGTCACCGTCTCACGTGCTGTTGGGTCGAGTCGATCACGGACGAGTGAGTCTGCATCTCGTGAGCGGGATGCGCGCGTCCGATTGGGAAGGTTCCGGAGGGCGTTGATGTGGCACGCTGCCGGGCTGGCTGGCTGTACCGTCGGGACGGGTCAAGGGGTACTTTGGAGCTCGTCGCCCCCCAACGGCAGCCGGGCGACGTGGCACACGGGTGGTGGGGGGGGGGGGATGGGGGGGTGGTCGAGTCAACAGTCAGCATACATGCGACGCTTGGCTGTAGGATGGTGAGGCGCAGAGGCAAACACGACACAGCAACAGGATGATGGTGCGAGTGCGGCCCAACGCCGCTTGGCCATCTTGTCGTGGACGCGTGAGAAGCTTGGAAGCTCCCCCTCGTCGTCCCCCGCAAGACGGGGCCGGGGCCGTCCCGACCCTGGCGCGGTACGTGGACGGCCAAGCACGCGACTCTGCACGCGAGTGGTCGACGATGATGCAGGATGTATCGTCGTTCACCACCCGTTCACCACCCGTTCACCACCCGTTCACCACCATCACCACATCAAGATTATTGTTGGCAGACGGTGATGCGTGTTGTCGCGGCGAATCCATGCGCGGCTGCCCCGGCTGGAGCGCGAGCGCACAACAACCTCCCGGCCAGGACTGCATGCAGGTACCGTACACCGCCGCCGTCTTGGACGAGAAGCGTGGTAGCGTGCACACTGCAGTGCCGGCCAAGCAGTCAAGGATCCGTCGACAGCGTCGTGGCCAACTGCCCGACAGTCTACATGATCCCGGGACGTCATGATCGGGCAATACACCAGACATACATCCGTCCATGCTGCCTCCTCCCGTGCACCGCCGCGTGCACTCATGCGGGCGATCATGTCTCAGCGCCGTTTCAATGCAAGACCAGCAGCGCTGATCGCGCCAAGCCCAGATCTCCCCCCCGCGTCCAACGGACCGCCGGCCAGCACCGACACCACGTAGATCCCCGATATATTGGCGTGCGGGGCAGCTCGCGACAAGGAAGCAAAGACAGAAACGTTGATGAGGACGTCTTGTTGTACCTCGCAGACTTCCTCTCTGGCCGGGATGGATGGAGCTCCTCGTCCATCGTGATCGCCAAGGACCCGCGACCGCGTTGCCGGTGATCGCTCAGCCTCTTGCAGAACTTTCCCCAACATCAGTGCACAGTCGGCAGATTATCGCGACGGCCAGGTCGGGGGGAGGGATGGGAGGGGTCGGGAAGACGCGAGGCCTGCATGTGGCAAAAGTGCATGCTGAGACACCTCTCCGTCGTCGAGCTTTTTCTACTACCAAAACTCCTCGCGCCACCTCTCCTGCATCATCAACACGAACCCGACAATCACAATGATCCATTCGCACACCCTGCACCAGCTCGTGCCTCGCGATATGTGTACTGCTGCAACGACTAACCATATCCCTCCCGGCTCTAGCCCCAACTCCTGTCGAGTACCGCCAAAGTTTCCGTCCGCCCTCGGAGCTCCGATGACTTCATGCACCAATCCAAGCCCTCCCCCCCGGCAGTCGAGAGACAAGTGTCCCAAGGCACTCACTTCACCGGTGATGCGCCTCCGAAGCCCCATCCCTCGGCGATGTCGAGCCAGTATCGGTGGTTGTGGAATCCTTTCGTGCTGCACCTGAGCTCGATTGCTCACACTCCTCGCGGTCCGTGACTCCGTCCTCCTGCTCGTCATGACAGCGTTCTGCGCCCGGCGTGACACTGCTTTGGCCAGCCGCCTCCCACTCCACGCTACCCTCGTCGTTACCCAGAGTACGGACCCGCAGGAGCCCGAGCCCAGCGTCTGGCTCTGGAGTCGATGCGGGATTCGAGTCGGGAGTATTGATCGGTGTCCACCCGGCATGCAGCGGAGCGGCTGACCCATGGGCACGTGGAAAGCCACGCAGACCGGGCTGTGCGCTCAAGTCCTTGTTCGCCGACGACCACACATGCTTAAGACTCTTAAGCCTCGTGCTCAAGCCCGAAGACATCTTCCACTTTGCACGCCTCTTTCTCGGCAGCAAGCATAGCTGCCTGCCACTGGGCCATTGCCGGACGTTCGAGAACGCATACTCAAACATGGGCGGCCAGGTCGCCTGGGGCAGGCGCAAGCCACTCCAGTGTCTCTTGAAACGCATGTAGTCTGGTGACGTAGCCAGCGCCATGCTCGGCGGTGGGAGGCCCGGCAGCGGCACGAAGCCCAGAACGGCTGTCATGACGGCGACATGATTCGTCCCATTCGGAAGTGATGGTGCGACGATTGCTTTCTTCCACGCCGGTGGTGGGTCACGCGGGAGTGCGCGTGGGCGGCGACGTCTGGTGGCAGTCGCCGGCAGACCCGGCTTCTTGAACCCCATCTCCTCCCGGACGACGGCACATCCGGGCTGGCACCGGTCTCGGGACTCATCGTGGTATGTTTTGGTGGTCTCGGCCGACTGAGGCGGCGGCTGACGGAATTGTGACTGGCCATCGATATCACTGGCAGCAGGATCACGCTGACCGTGTGTAGGACGTGATGCTTCGCCTGGGGGGGTGGGCCCCGACGCAATGACCTGCAGAGCGGGATTGGCGACGACATGGTTGGCTCCGTTCTTCCGCGCACTCATCCGCTGCATGGACCGCCGCAACGCCTCCCGCCCCAGCGAGCAATCTGTTTCAGCGGTCCCCCGAGGAACCTCTGGATCCACGATCAAACGACCATCCGGGAGTCTGGGTCGATCCATCTGCTCTTGCCAGAAGCTCGACTCTCGATTCGTCTGCCAGATCTCCTGGCCTCGGTACCCCTGATGGTGCGACACGCTGGCATCCTCAACAAACCGCCGAATGGATGCCAAGTCGTGCGGCTGTCCTGAATCCTTCGATTTGAATTCCATCACGTCTTCAGCCCCGTCCGACTTCTTCTTGGGGGATACACTTGTATCTCGCAAGGCATACATTGGTTGTGACCTTGGAAACTCTGCGAGGCTCGATACCATGATGTACTCCATGCCCTGAGACTTCGCATGTGGCTTCTTGCTAGCGATTGTCTCGAGCACGCCATGCTGGTCGGACTTCGTGGCGTCACGCCGTAGTTTGAGCTCACCTGATGGCCCGCCGTGTGATGAACCTCCGCCACTGGACTGCGAGAGCGATGTGTCCCGTGCGTCACGCTGGACCAGATTCTTAGCCCCGCGGCAGACAACAACAGCGTCTGGCGGCTCGCCATGTGGCGGCGTGCCGTTGGGATGCAATGGAGACATATTTGGGCGGTCCAGAAGTGCGCCCGGTCGCTGTGAACGACGCCTCGTGCGATGATGGCCCCGGGCTCGCCAGCGCCCCTCACGATCTTCCGACTCTATTTCGAGGACAGCTGTATACCGCGGCGGCGCTGCTGTATGATGCTGATGATGATGATGATGATGATGATGATGCTTGTTGTTAATAATGTTCCAGGAAAACGCGCTGGAGGAGAAATGGCAAAATGTAGGTAGGCCGATAATATCGTCGCGGAGTGCGAGTCTCGCTGCTGTAGCAGGACCAACTCAGTCACTGGCGAGCATACACGCGGCTAAAGATAGTTGCCATCGATGCGAATCGGCAATCTTGGGACTGGCGTTAGCAATGGTTGAGCACTATCCAAATTGCTATTCGTGCAAGTGTGGTGGGCCTTCGGACCATGCGTGTACCGCAGCAAGTCGCGGGCGCTCCTTGACGTTCCTTGCGCTCATCAGACGAGAGAGCAGCAATGCGGTGGAAATGCAGCCACATTGCTTGGTACTGCAGTAGCAACGAACCCGACTGCTGCCCCGGCACCTGCCGCATCCCGTCAGCTCTTTACAAACCTTGGAACAAGCGGCAGCCTCAGACCATCCGGACACTGACGATTCGCGCTTACCAGCCCGGAATTGTTGCATGGCTCGCTGCTGGCGATCATGGTCAGCGTCAACAGGAACGTGCATGATGGAGTGGGCAGGGAACGAGGGGGACGCTCCCTCCGGGACGCCGTTGGGGGACTCAACGACAACCGGTACCCTGGGAGTGTACGATGTCAATAGGTCAACCACGAGGCGAGCTCTTATACCAAAGTCTAGCGCCTGCATTCTGCACACAATCACCGTGGCCTAGCCCACGGAGCTTTCTGGTAATATACAGACGCGTCGACCCGTAGCCAACACCGCTGATACACGGTACCTTGCCCTCCGACAGCTGCGCAACACACGGAAACCCGCCTCATCTAGACATCTACCTTGTCGTTGGGACTCGGTGTCGTTTTTGGGCATATATATGCTGTCGTATATCGTGATCGTCGCATATTGATGGAGTCGTATTCGCCTCTCACTTCCACTGTCCCGATTCCAATGGCCCTGTAGGAACGTGCTTGTGTCATGCGCGATCGCTTCATCTTCATTGCAGGAGCTCCTTTTTTTCCAATCACCTCCCAGCCTCCTTGGCCTGGACGTACTGGGCAGCGCGGAGCAGCAACGCAATGCCGTCCGTTGCGGGCTGTGTAGTCACCTGCCCCGTTGCGTTCGCCTTCACTCCATCCGTCTGATCGTCAGAGGCTTCCTTTAGCTCTGCGATCTTCGCTGCGAGCTGAACACGAGAGATCTGCATGACCACGACCTTGGATTTCTGTATCTTGGCAAACCCATTCTTCTCGATAATTGGTTCCTTGACGCTGAGTTTCAGCTTCAGCTTCGGCAACTTCTTGCTTGCGGGTGGCGCAGCTCTCTTCAAAATAGTGGTCGGCCCCTTCTGAGTCGTGGGAGGCGGAAGTCCTTTCAGCCTGATGGTAGGTCCCTTCTTCGTGGCCGGCGGGGTCTTGAGCGGGCTCGTCGCGCGTGTGATCACGGCCAAATCGACCTCAGCGTTGCTGTCAGTCGTTCGTTTATCCTGGTGTTGTCCGGACTGATATACCACAAGAGCACGCTCCAGTGCCTGGCGTCCTCCATCATCGCGTGGCTCGCGGGCCTCCTTCGCCTTTCCGCCGCTGCGTGACTCCTCCTCACCGGCAGCTTTTGCCTTGTTGGCCTCGTACTCCTTGGGCATAAAGCCCCAAAGCCTCACGGCTCTTTCAGCCCTGGCCGCCTCCTCAAGGATCTGGCCTGGGAACAGCGACCTTGTCTCGCTCCGGTTGGCGAGTTGCGTTACGTTGGTCGGCGAGACTGGTGCGACGACTGTTGCGATGGTGATGATAGCTGGCTCTGAATTTTTGCTTCCCAGCTCAACGCGCTTGGGCTGCGGTTGGGTGATTCGCTGATTGCCACTGCCAAGCTCCAGGGTCTTTCTCTTCCTCAACTGTCGTGGCTCGTTGGCGACTCTTGCTGCCTCGAGTTCCTGAGATTTCTCCGCCACCCTTGCCCTTGCTGCTTCGTCGCCCGTTATCCCGGGTGGGTTGCGATCCCGCAGCTTCAGGAGCGGATCCGCGTTCTTTGGGGTCAGGAGCGACTCGAGAGCCTGAGTGGTGAGCGGCTGAGAATCCTTTGCCATTGTGGTAGGCGGTTGCTTATATATTGTCAATGCGCCTTGAGATCGGCTGGAACGCAACTGCAAAGGTTCGAGTGGGAGTTGTGGCTGCAGAAGAGAAGCTGGGGCCTAACGGTCACGGCGAAGGCTTGTTTACGCGTGGGTGTGGAAGTCGAAGGATTATTGTCGCCTGCGTGGTCGATTTATCGGGAAAAGGAAGCTGTGGCGAATGAAAGATCGAAGTGGATTGAAGCTCTAGGTAGCATATCAAGCTTTAGCATGTGTGGCGCTAGGGGGAGCAAGAACACATCGCCCGCCGCTGGACACGTCGTCATGCCATCGTCCAGACGAACAAAAGCTTTCTCGCCCGAGAACAATGCGATTGTGTCGACAGGTGACGAAGGAGCAGGGCTCGAGAAGACGCGACCGAGCTCAGACAGGTAAGACACAGGGTCAGGCAATGTGAGAAGTGAATGGAAGGGTCCTGAATGCATGACTTTAGCGACCATGGTAACATGACGACTGTATAGGATGAATACCAACCTAAGCAGCGAAACTTGCAAGTCCACCTCGATGGCACCACTTGGCCGGGCAGACTCATCAAGCATGGTCAGCCATATTCGCATGTGTCCTTCTGCGGGAAATCAGCCACAAATTCACTGGCATGCTCGTCCCAAGATGTCAACACTGCGAAACCGCGTTCCTGGCTCAGTCCACACAAAGACGGGAATGCCTCTTGCCTGGACGAGAATTCGCCTGCTGTCGGTCCACCCCCGAGATTTATCCGCGACATCGGAATCTGGACCTTGCGAGGATCGATGCAACGGAGCTGAGGCATGAGACCAGATTTAATTGCATGAGTGAGTGCCGAATCGAGGGAGGCTGTGGATGCTTGATCGAGAACAACGCTGCCAAGTAGCTCAAGGCTCATCAGAGCGGGTAAGCGTAAGTCCTCCGGCCATGCAAAAGTTGCCTGATGCGCGGCAGACATGTGACTTGACTGGGTCGAGGTCTCACTCTGCCGAAAGTCTTCGATGTTGACGGTAGTGTGCTGGAGGCTCGAAACCTTGCCAAGCAGGTCAAGGGGAAATCGGACAATCTTGCGATATGTGATCCTCTCCGTTGGGAAGGTCAAAGACTGCAGATGTTCGCTGTGCGACTCTGTCACGCGATTGACCAACGCCGGTGTAGCTGGACACTTATCCAGCTGATGACCCGGTATATCATCGTCTGGGAAATCGCATTCCTCGAACGCAAGCGATCTGAGAACTTTCACGGTCTGTAGTAAATCCCAAATGTGCGCCGCACTGAGTCTCGTACGGTCGAAGTATATACTCTGGACGTTCGAAGATCGCGGCCTTAGCTCTATGTCGATATCGCGCGGCTGTTGGGCAGGTCCAATGTCGTGGAGGTACAAATACTCCAGGTTTGGCAAAGTCAACAACGGCTTGACCGACTGCTTAGACACCCGATTGGAGAGATTGCCCGTTGGGTTCGGCACAGAGACGGCAATCTTCCGCAGAGACTGAAAGCCCAGGGGCATGGGCAGACCAGCGAGATGAATGTTGAATAACAGCTGCGAAATCTTGCGGATGGGATGTCTGGTTGACCTGGTGCTCTTATGTCAGTGGTGGAGCAAACTGCAAGCTCGCAAACTTACGCTGCATTATTGATGTCGCGGTACGATGCGCAAAGCGTTTTACCGATGCTGATTGCACTAATGCGAGGGCATATTGCGACAATCAGCGCTTTCATAGACTCGTCACGACCGCGACGGATATCCCTCATGAGAAATTGGGAAGTGCTCCAGATACCAACGGATTCATCGCGGAAACAGTTCTGCACGAGTAGCTCGACACCTGCTATTTCTTGCTCTGTCAACACATGCCTGTCGTCTTCCCATCGCGACGCCGGCCCTGGCGGAGACCGGGCAGGCGTCTTGACCTGCCAGATTTGCCGCTGCCAATCGCTACGACTACCTCTGGTGCCATAGACTGCCATAGAGCGTACATGCCAGACGGCGATCGGGTCATTGATGACCTGGCCAGCCGAAATTGGCGCGGCATGGCTGCCCGAGGTCTGAATCGCGTCTGCGTGTGCTTGCGGAACGTCTGGCAGATGGTCGATGGCAGCACGGAGAAGATCTGGGACCGTCGTGCTCTCTAAGTCTGTCACATGGCGGTAGCGGTCAAAGCAATGTCGATGATGAGCCAGCTGATGCTTGATCGTTTCGACGCTGGCCAGCAGGTGGCAAGTCAGAGCAAAGTCGAGATGACTGGATGGATGTAGATAGAGAGCAATGTGGTCCAGCAATTCCACTGGCAGATGGAGTAACGGCATTGTGATGTTGATTGATGATTTGTCTGAAGCAGGAGAGCGCTGTAATGCTCGAGGATATGGCACGCTGCTTGCTTCATCTTATTACTCAATAGAGCCACAGAGCGAATAGGTTGAGTAATTGTTCTAATCAATCTATGCATTAATTCCCAGCTTATGTAAGGCGGGGAAGTCAGCGGCAGATCAGTAATTAGCAAACTTGTTAGCTAATTCAATAGGGTGAATTCGTGACCAGTGCTTTCTTGAAGAACCAATCAGAGGGCGAAGTTGCGGTCAGACTTTCCGTAAGATAGCAAGACAAGCTTGCCAATCATTACCTGTAGGTCAACGAGACGTAGGTACATCACATAATCCCTAGAGGCTTCAGTCGTCTCACAGAGACACGGGGGCAGTGCTCACATCACTTTCATTATTCGTCGTTGATTATTAGTCAAGTAAATGACGGTTGTTTGCTTGACAGATGGCCGCTTCCCGCTATCGTTTGGTGGGGTCACCAGGCACATGTACCTACCTCCTACCCAGCAACCTGGCAGCGAGTCCATGTAAACACAACTTCCAATTTGCATACGCAAAACCCGCTATTCGTCTGCCTAGTCATCCTCATCCTTCTCCTCCTCCTGCTCCTCCTCCTCCTCCTCCTCGTCGTCGCACAATTACAACACGTGAGCAGACTTACTTCCAGCATTGTCCCCGCAAAGACTGACGCGCTTACCACAGAGCACCCACCCACCTTTTCACCGCTCACCTGTCACCTGTCTCGGCATTGACAAGACATCGGCATCCCCCCCCCACCCCCATTCTCTACTTCTCTACCTTCCGCCATGGCATCTTCCGGCGTCTCGGTCGCTCCTGAGTGCATCCAGGCCTTCAACGAGCTGAAGCTGGGCAAGAACGTCAAGTGGATCATCTTCAAGATCAGCGACGATTGGAAAGAAATCGTGGTCGAGGAGACTTCCACCGATCCCGACTACAGCAAGTTCAGGGAGAAGCTACTCAGCGCCAAGAGCAAGAACAAGAAGGGCGACGAGTGTATGGGCGGCCGGTATGCCGTCTTTGACGTTGAGTACCAGGCCGAGGGCGGCGAAGGCTCGAGGAACAAGATTACCTTCATCAGCTGGGTGCCCGATGATGCGCCGCAATACGTAAGTACTTGACCTTGATACTCTACCCACGCGCGCACTGTGCTTAACCAAATGTACTCGTGACTAATCGGAGGATAGCCGCGCATGATGTACTCTTCTTCCAAGGAAGCCCTCAAGCGGGCCTTAAACGGCCTGGCTGCCGATGTCCAAGCCAACGACCCGGACGACATTGAGCACGACAGCATTGTCCAGCGCGTGTCCAAGGGCCGCTAGGAGCACCACGAGCAAGACGAGACCCTTTTGTCACCCGCCACCCTGCGCCGTCACTCCTTTCCGAAGCACCCCGAAAAGAAGCTGTCGAAGATGGATCTGGTCAATTCAAAGGACTGCGATGGGGTCATCCACCCATACTGAGATGCGACATAGTGCTGGAGAAGCTGATGGCTGGGTTGGTGGCAGGTGAAGCGTGAGCTGTGAAGCTTTGGGTCCGATTCTGGTATCACGGAAGACCTGGCAGTGGGCCGGCGAGCAGGTGCATGAGAACAAACTTCTTTCCTATAGATGACCTAACCATGAGCTCAACACGACCTGGGCTGCCTGACGCTCCTCCCGATCTGTACCCATCTTGGCCTGGGCCGTCGCGAAAGTCATGGCCGACGCCAAGATTCTCCTCACGAACGTAGTCCTCGAGCAAGCGCGGCCCGGGAGCCATGGGCATGCACGAAGTCCCAAAATGCTCCGTTGCCGGTAATGGACCAAAGCCCAACCTAATGCTTAGCAGCTTTGATACCTGCCGCCTTGCCGAAGCCCGGGCCGACTGCTGACCATCATCAAACTGACATTAGGTCTACCGACGTCCACATGGGTACAGATATGGATGCGATTCTTGGGCCAGTGCTTCAGACATTCCAAGCTACAGGACGCCGCTGATCCCAAAGTAGCCGAAAAGCTGGTCGTCTCACCACCACGAGTGAATCATGCTTGATACTCACGGCTGGTACAATGATACTGTTTGCTGACATTTTGTCGACGGCCAGCGTCACTTGGGATACCTCCCGCGAGCATCAAAAGTATACATTTTCAATGGGAATTTGGACGCCTTGACCCCGCGCGTGCTACATCGCAGAGATCGCGGATAGCTAGCGCGTCGCACCCACTCACACCTCTACGTGAACCAACGACCCTCTGCCAAAGTCTATATCCACGACTCCATCGACTTCGCCTATACCGCTCGACAAGCTCGCTGTCTGACTTTGACACGGGAGAGCTCGTAAGCTTGACTGCATCTCACCTTGCTGGAATTCCAGGAGATGAACCGGCATCGTACCCGTCGTGACGATGCTTCGATCTGTATACTTGTCTGCTCGAGTGGAGAACAATGCGTTGGCTCAGTACCTCCCTCCTGCCTCGTCTCCCTGACCATTGCAACCAAGGTACAAAAGCTGCGCAACGACTGTCATGCTTTCGACTTCCCGATACGGCATCCTCGGCCTTGCAGGTGGAGCGCTAGCAGCCATACAGTTCTCATGGACCCATTCCATCATAATCCCGCGATTCTGACTGATCCATTATGCTGATTATGCTAGATGGCGACTCCACTCTCGGAGCCTGGAGGCGGAGAAGAGGCTTCAACCCAGGTATGCCTGATCATGCGGGCAATGCATTCAAGATTGCAGCTAGGACTGCCACCCGATCATGCTATACCCTTGAGTACCTCTCTAATTGCGCAGGCGCATTTGCTCTCGTCGCAGTCTTCCTCCACGCCTCCTTCATTACAGCAAGAACCGCTCAAAGCAACGTTGAATTACTGCGTAGAGTTGGCGTGCGCAGCAGTCAGCGCTCAGCGATAGACTGAAGATACAAGCACTGGACGTCGAAACGAGCAGACCGGCGGTCATACCCAAATCCTAACTGGTGACTGCCACATCAGTCGTGCAGGCAACAATTCCAGCCAACATGGCTACTCCCAACTTCCGCAATGGCAATGCCACCTGTGATGGCTCTGATCCTTGCGGAGACGGACTGGTTCATATCCAACATTGTTCGACGGGGATTTCGGTGCGACCTGTACAGATCGATGTACGACCGAACTCACAACGTCAAATCATTCCACAACGCAGTGGGCTTCTGCAACCAGGGACAAATCGCGCCATACCACGTAGAGAGCCACCTACAGCTCGAAATGTGTACCACAATGGAATTGAGACTTTGCTGGACCCTGCCGTTCTTCCGAACAGGCGACCAGATCAGGCAGGGGCAGTGCGCCGAAGCCATGCACTTGGGCAGCACACTATAGCAGCTCAAAGCCAGCCTAGGGCCTCTCCAAGTCTCCAATCTACGACTGAAGACACAGTGCGCCCGACGAACGTGTACGGCGTTCCCGAGTCGATCAAGAAGCAACACATAGCCTTCTTCACCCAGAACCCGCCACCATTCATTCCTGCAAGTAGCATCACACCGGACCCGTGCCCCTTTAGACGATCAAGCCGAGGCGATAGAGCTCACGCGAGGACGTATAATGCTGCGGATGCTCGACGAGAGCGCGCCACTTTCCAGGCGTTACGTTCCGCTCCTTCTAGAGAGGCAGGGTCATTTCCGTCAGCATTGCACACTCCAGGTAATTTGAGGTATATGCCATCATCGCAGTGGCAGCGCGATAGTTCGGCTTTCAGGTTGCATCAGCCTCCTGGGCCAACTGATGAGCGGCCGCTATCGATGCCGAACGCTTCATTTGACCAGAATACGTACCGTAGCTCACGCAGACTCCAGTATGAAGCAAGCGCCAAAGGTCCCAGGATGTCCCAGCAGGAATGGAAGGACAAAGCAGAGGCTCTTACAAAAGTCATGCAGGATATGCAGGATGTCCTCCAACGGGTCCGGCTTCAGCAGATTACGGAAACGTCTAGCAGTAGAATTTCGGGCGATCACAGGCCCGAGAATATCACGCGTGGAGGACACGGTGCCATGCAGGACGCAGTCAGCCAGGTCTACTGGACCGCGGACGAGGGTTCCGAATCTGCACAAGACGTGTTCGAGAACGCTGTGGAGCATCAGCCGGAGCAATACGCTGATGATCAGGTGCATGGACTGTCACTAGGATCGCAGCCTCGTCCGAGTTCGACGCAGCCCAAGGAATCTAAACCGGCGGAGTTGCCGCCCCTCCGCGCCAAGTCAGACCATTGGCAAACAACGCTGTCGCCGCTGGTAGATTCCGCCACCGGCATGCCCACACCTCCCAAGTCGAATAAGATATCAGCGTCTTCGACCCCGCAGCGCTCGACAGAGCCTCGGTCTGCACCAGGCGTACGCCAGTCATTAGATGGCAAGGCTCGCCTGGATAGTCCGACATTAGGAGCTAGTACAAAAGGGTCAGACGAAGCTGCGAAGCCCGTTTCCGAGAGTCGTACAACAATTCTAGAGAACGCATATGCTTCGTCCACAGCAGCCGATGCCGGGATTTCTCAGGAGGCCTCCAGAGTCTCAAGACCCTCACGCTACAGGCTAAGACAACCATCTCAACCCTTCCATCAACCGTCTCGCTGGCCAGGGGACGATGGGGGACTGGGCCGCGTACGAAATTTCTCCTTGCCCTTCCAGTCACCGGGATCATTGCCGTGGCATTTGTCACATGTTCCTGCGCCTCGCAATCCGCATGAGGTCTCATGCTGCGGACAACCGTGGTGCTGCCACAAACGTATCGAATGGATTTTATCATCTTCCCGGTACAAGGAACGGATGGAGAATGTCGAGCACGTTTTCCGCGACACTGAAGCCGTCATCATCAGTCAGGCCTCGGACAGGCGTGCCGGCGCTGTGCCAACTGCGCGCATCGCACCCGAGGTCATGGCCAAGCTGGACACCGCTGCTACCAACATCATGACCGAATCGGCCAAGGTCGAGCGGAAATGTCGACTCGTGAAGCAAGGCGTCTCCGTGTCACCGACAAGCACTGCTCGTGGCACCGAAGCGATGGAGAATCCGATCATCGACGGACTAATACTCTCTCTGGAAAAGCTTGAAGCGACCGCAAAGCAAGCCGAGGACATCTTGAGCTCCATCCAGCCGTCGAGGCAAAGGGAAATGCGGGCTCGCGTCTCGTTTGCGGGGCCAGCACCACTTGGGCGACAGCGCAGCGCAGACACTCTTGCGCTTGAGCCACCTTCCAACACAGCCCGCACCCAAGCACGCCCGCGACAATCCTGCATCAGGACGCCACGCCCAACATCCCTACCGGCACATGCACCCGCGGCGCCTCCCGTGGAGAAGACGTTGAGGTTCGAGAGTCCCCTGCCCGACCTCGACCAGCAGTCTCCCCAGGAAGCGCGTGCAGAGCAAGTCGAGGAGCTCCGCCCCGATGGCTCGTGGGGCAGTCTCGTCGACGATAGGGTCAAGACGTCGGTGAAGCCGAAGAAAAGTGTGAGGTTCAGGGCTAGTCTACCCAGTCTGAAGTTCTGGAGTAACAGTGGGTCCAGTGAGGACGTAGTGGAAGAGGTGGAGGACGAAGGAAGAGGGTGGAAGTCGCGGAAAGGGGTACTGCAGTATTTGTCAAGAGCAGATCTTGGCAAAAGTGATGGCGATGAGTGTTGATGTAAGAGCTCTTATCAGTGACCCCTCGTTCGTGCCTCAGGCAGGCCACTTTTAAAAATCCTCGAGTAAAACATCATTGAATCGCGGGGCACTTTCGTTCATGTTGTTTTTTTCCCAGGACAGACCGAGTGTTTGTCGGTTTGTGACGTACGACATATCCAGACTCGTCCGCACATTACCCCGAATAATAACATATCAGACGACATGTTGGACGTCAACGACTTCATCACGGAGCGCGGCGGCGACCCTCAGAAAATCAAGGAGTCCCAACGACGGAGACACGCGCCTGAAGAAGTCGTCGACGACGTCGTTGCGTTGTTCGAGGAGCACAGGAAAACGCAGTATGCCGCGGGGACGGACATGGGTGCCAAGCTCAACGAGGTGCAGAAGGCGATGACGGCGAACAAGAAGGCCAACGGAGACCCGGACGAATTCAAGCACTTGTTGGCCGCCAAGGACGAGCTGCAGCGGGAGAAGAAGGTGTTGGAGGAGCAGGCGGCAGAGAAGCATCGAGTCTTGCTGAGGAAGGTCAAGACGATCGGCAACTACGTCCATGAGTCAGTGCCCGTCAGCGACAACGAGGACAACAACGCGTTGATCCGCGAGTGGAGGCCGGAAGGCGTCCAAGTCGGCAAGAAGCATTGTCTCTCCCATCACGAGGTTCTCTATCGATTAGGCGGATACGAGCCTGATCGGGCCGTCAACATTGCCGGCCACCGCGCGTACTATCTCACCGGCAAGGGCTTCTGGCTGAACGAGGCACTCAGGCATTATGGCCTGGCCTTCCTCGACGACAAGGGCTACATGCCCAACCAGCCACCATTCTTCATGAACCGCGACGCCATGGCCAAGACCGCCCAGCTCGAGCAGTTCGACGAGGAACTCTACAAAGTCAGCGAAAAGGAGAACGAACCGGCCACCGACAAGTACCTGATCGCCACCTCCGAACAGCCCATTTCCGCCATGCACCAAAAAGAATGGTTGAATCCGACGGACCTTCCGATCAAGTACGCCGGCAGCTCAACCTGTTTCCGCAAGGAAGCTGGTTCCCACGGCAAAGACGCGTGGGGTGTATTTCGCGTGCACCAATTCGAAAAGATCGAGCAATTCGTCTTCTGCAAGCCGGAAGACAGCTGGAAGCACTTCGATGAAATGATTGGCTACTCGGAAGAATTCTACCAGTCTCTCAACATCCCATTCCGAGTCGTCGCCATCGTCTCCGGCGCCCTCAACAATGCCGCCAGCAAGAAGTACGATCTTGAGGCATGGTTCCCGTACCAGGGTGAGTACAAAGAGCTCGTCTCCTGCTCCAACTGCACAGACTATCAAACCCGCGAACTCGAGATCCGGTACGGACAGAAGAAGCAAACCGATGCCAGCTTCCAAAAGGCATACGTCCACGCGCTCAACTCGACTCTGTGTGCGACGGAGCGGGCCTTGTGCTGCGTACTGGAGAACTATCAGACCGAAGATGGTGTCGTTGTGCCGGAGCCGCTGAGGAGGTACTTCCCGAAGAACGACGAGTTCCTGCCCTTCGTGCGCGACCTGCCAAAGGACAGCACCAGTCTGAAAGAGAAGGGCAAGGCGGAAGGGAAAGGTGGCGCGGCGCCCAAGCTGCCGAAGGAGGGAGAGGTGGTCGAGAGGCCGAAGCATAAAGCTGACGAGATCAAGTCGTGAGAGCGTTGCGGTGATCGGGCATAGGTAGAATACCGCATTGCGGCGTGACTGATGGGCGCAGAGATGTCGTCAGGATCATACGAGAGCATTGTTTGAGGCCGAGGACGACGTGTGCATTCCGCAGATGGCGCATGATTCTTGGAATGGGATCTGATACCAGCGACATGGCGTAACGCAGCCTTTCAATTTTTCGAAAAGCGCCATTGCAGATGAAGATTGCACGACACACCCTCCCTCACCTCTCTCGTAGTGCCGCTCGAGGCCACCTGATCTCCAGCCCGCTTGCCGCTCGGCTGTCATTATCGTGGACATGAAAGTACATATAGTGGCGGCAGGCACTGACAATCAAGGCCGTATCAACGGCGGATACCATGAGATCTCGCGCTACCTAAGCTCAGAACAAAGTCACAGAAATGGAAAGGAAACACGAGCCCCCCAGGCTTTCCACAAGCTCGAGATCCAGAGCCAGGATGTAGCAAGCAGACCTACCTTTCTTATCAAAACACCAAAAAAAAAAGAAAAAAAAAACCAGAGCTCAGAGACTCCTTCCCGCCTGCCGCCCGTGCTCGTCCCTACCTAGCCCTGCCCACGCCGGACCCCAGGATTATAACCCCAGAAAGCAACAGCACCGCCTGAGATCTGTTGATGCCGCACTTGCGCCCTGAGCCTCCTCTGCCCCCGCTGCCTGAGGCCGTGTGAAGAGTATCGTGAAACGCCGCAGCAGAAGACGCCGTCACGCTCGACCGGTGGGAATCGTGAAAATATGCATGCTTTCGGGTATCGATGATGGTGGTATTTGACCCGTGTCGCTCGTGTCGCTAATGTCGTGATCAGTTGTCGTAGCCGCATGGCATTTAAAGATCAGCTGAAAGGGGGGTGGGCACAGCAGATCGAAGTAGCAAAAGCCCCCTGCCGCGCACGAGTTTCCTGACCCGCCTGGGGAAGAGTCCTAGATGCCTGCCAAGAGAGCATTGTCGTCGTAGGCCGAGGCGTGGTTGAAGATGTCGTCGATGAAGCTGGCGTGGCCAGCCATGTCGCCCGCCTCGCCGAGACCGTGGCCCGCACCGGGCATCAAGTCGAACTTGTCCTCGCCGTAGACACCGTTGAAGCCGCCATCACTCTGGTGCGGGAGCAGCGCGTGGTAGTTGCCCTCGTTCTGCTCATGGCTCTGGAAGCCGTTCGGGACGAAGCTCGGGGGCATCTTGACAGGGCTGCCGTGATGCTCGAGAGGCTGCGGAGGCGGGGCGAAGCCCCCGCTGTTGTGCTGGAGCAGATTGAAGGACGCTGGCTGCTGGTCGTGGCTCGGCGAGCGATTCTGGGTCTCGATGGTGGCGGCCACGCTGCCCTGGCCGCGGTGGCCGTGCATGTTCGCGTTCGCGAGAGAAGTGTCGTGATGGATGTACGGGTCATCGTTGCCGTCGAGAGCAGCGATGCCGTGGACACCGAGGCCGTCATTGTTGGTGTTCGTGTTCATGCCGTCGAAGCCATGGACCATGCCAGCCGTGCTGTTGCCGTTCATCAACCCCCTCTGCATCGGCATGCCCCGGTAATGATTGACGAGCGAGAGTCCAGCATTGAACGCGTAGCTGTGGCCGAGGTGAGGAGATGCATCGTACGGGCTGGTGGTACCGTGCGTGTTGAGAGGAGTGGGAACAGCTGAGTGACCGTGCTGTGGGGTATTGTGAGCAGTCGGGTAGGCGAACTGCGGCGGCGGCTGAGAGTAGATGCTGTTGTGAGACATGCTGTGAGGTAGCCCTGGTCTCGAGTCAGCGTTCTGGCCAACCTCAACTCATCTGTGGACACAACCCACCATTCGGCTGGTTGGCAGGGATCCCAGTCGGACTCTCCTCGTGATAAGTGCCATCAACCTCCTCATCCTTCTCCGT
The DNA here is from genome assembly GCA_021401465.1 of Teratosphaeria epicoccoides. NCBI lineage: Eukaryota > Fungi > Ascomycota > Dothideomycetes > Mycosphaerellales > Teratosphaeriaceae > Teratosphaeria > Teratosphaeria epicoccoides. Next base: position 59,546 of record JADDMT010000035.1, read on the forward strand.
CGCCATCTGCTCGGCATAGTTGACAGCAGTGGTAGGGCGCAAATAGTTGCTTGTCTTGGGTTTCTTGCTCGGCGACATGGCAACGAGGTCGTCCTCCTCGCGCCTCGTGGCGCGGCCGCGCTTGCCACCACGGCTGCCCGCCTTCGACTTGCGCGCACCGTACTCGTCGTCGGAATCGTCGTCCTCAATCTTGATGTGCTTGATGTTCTTGCGGCTGCGACCTGGAGCGGCTGGCGTGTTCGGGGTATTCGCCGAGCGCTTTGGGGTCTTCGTCTTTTGCGGTGGCTTGAAGAGGAGGCTGGCTCCAGGCTTGACAGGCTCAGGAGTTGCCTCAGCAGCTGCGCCTGCACCCGACTTCTTGCTGCCACGGCCGCGAACCGTACCGCCCGCGCCGCTGCTGGTAGAACCAGTGGACGGCTTATTTGCCATGCGACGCTGGTTGCGCTCGAGTCTCGGAGGGACCTGGTGATTGTCGGCCTCGCGATATTTGTAGATCTTAGCGAGATGCTGCTTGATGGCTTCGCCAGTCATGTAGTCGTTGATGAGACTGGCGACCTCGTCCCACGGGATCGGGATATTGTTCTTGACAGCGACATAGTCGACACAAAGGAGGACGAGCTGATCAAGGTCGGCTGTGAGGAGTCAGCTATCATGAAGGAAGAGCTCTGGGCCGCAACTGATGGGTTGACTTACGGTTCCAGCGGACCAGCTTGCGGCCAGCTGCGCTCTTGCGCTTCTCTTTCTGAGGCTGAGTCACTTGGTACTCCTCGTCATCGTGCTCGGAGCTGACGAAGTCGTTGCTGCCGTAGTAGGCCATTGTGGTGCTCCTTTGTTCGATTGGTCGGGGCATGTGTCGCCGACGGCGTGATAGTTTGGTAAGGAGGTACTGTTTGCTGATGTACAAGTGTCAAAGGTGTAGTTGAGAATCTGCGTGCAGGCTCATGATAGTCAGCGCTCTGTCAGTGTGGTCCAGAACGCCGAACCTCTTGGCGAAGTTCGAGTCTTACCAAGTTGGGAAGGCACGCCTGCCGATTTGATGTACGTCTCTGCAGGGTAAGATGACGCTCAGGACAGTGCTGTATTGCTTTCAAATCCAATACCAAAAGCAAACCGAGTATGTCGTACTATACAAGACTCTCCGCGATGTGGATGTCGCAAAGGCGGAGGTGATTGAGATTGAAAGATGCTGGAAGACAAGCACACTCGAACTTAATATCACCTGCTAGCGCCGAAGCTTGGACACTGCCATATCTGCCAGTCTGCAAGGATGCGAAGAAGCTGATTGGTCTGCGGGCAACATTCCGAAAGAGTCAGACGTCAAATGTGCACGTGAAGGCAGGAGCAGAGATCAAGGAGGTAGGTGTAGCAACAAGTCGTGGGACACTGCGGAGCGGAGAGCGGCGGTGACATTGAGGTTGGCCAGGGTGGTAGTGGGCCGAGCGGAGAGACAAGCGGGTCGAGGGAGGGTTCGGGAGAGAAGTACCGCGAGGTTAGATGTGCAGTCACCGTGAATCCATGATTCTCATTCCCTGCCCACTTCGAGAGTTCTCGTCATCATCACGCTGCAGCAGCCCTCCTCTTTGTGTTCGCAACAGCAAGATCATCGTGCAATACTCCAACCCGATTCTGCTCGCAGCGTCACTTAGTCGAACTCATCATAGTCGTCACCACCCACCGGCTCCTGCTTCACACCCCTCGACCCGTCCTGCTCGTCATCTTCCGCCGAAGCCGAAGTAGCCTTCTTGCTTGGCTTCGGAGTGCCCTTACTCTTCTTGCTCGGCGAGGAATTCTCCTCGTCGTCTTCTCCGCCAGTCTTGCGTTTGCCTCCGGTCTTGGCCTTTGGCGTGCCAGCGTTGGATCCACTATGGAGGTGTCAGCTGCGAGATGCATGGACGGGAGGGTGCACTTTTAGGCCGCTGCGTTACCCTTTCTTGATAGTCTCGCGGATCTTCTGGAGACGCTTCTGAACGGCCATTGAAGTGGCACCGAGCTCGTTGGCCACTGCGGCGTGATCGAGGGTGATGTGATGAGTCTTCAGGATCGCAAGCAGGAGCTTCTGGTCCATCTCGGCATTCCAGGTGATAGGCATGTTGACGAATGGTTGTCTTTGCGGATTCTCCAAGTCGTAGAGTCGAGGATGCCGATGGGAAGGCAGGTGTTGGACGGCTTGCAACAGGCGTTGGAAGGAGGTTATTGGTAAATGGTCCAACACAAGCGAAGTGGGAGATCAGGGCCATTTCGGAGGCGGCGGTCACAAGACTTCAGGCCCGAGCTGAGCCTGTCCCCTTCCCACCCAGACTTCACGTTCACGTATTTGCCGTTATGAACCTGCAGCTGAGGTTATGCTGCTCTTTGTGGTCATGGGCGACGGTGACAAGTGACGGGATCCGGCACGACGTTTTTGGACGCGTCGACACTGAAGCGCCGTCATGGTAGTATTTCCTACACTCATGATGGCGGAGAGCAGGCAGTGGCGATGTGCTTGAGGCGGGCGTTCCATGAATCTTGCTCGACCCTCCACACCCAGCTCGTTGATCGATCGCCATCGAGGTCAAGTCGTGTCTACATGAGAGGCGGCGAGTAAGGACAAATGGGTAGACGATGGTGCATGGACATGGTACTGTTATCATCATCGAGAAGCGAAGAGAGCAGCAGAATCCAAACGGAGCGGACGTTGCCGAGTACGACACCGGCATCTGACGGGAGCGGGACGGCGCGACACGCACGTGCACCTCGCGTTCCTGCAGATCGGCAACTCTAATGACGCATGCGATGCGTGGTGGGGCGAAAAATGTTCGGAGGATACTAAGGTCGACTACCCTTCCCTTCTTGTCATCTTGCAAACCTCTCGTCTCTCTCACCTAGACTGCCTTAGAATCAGCACGGCGACGGTGACGGCGACGGCGACGGCGACATCCCAAGATGCCCTCAGAAGCGCAGGACATCCCCGCCCGTCCCGCCAACGCGAACGGGTCCCTGGAGCGGACGGTGTCCATGTCGACTTCACACCCCGACCAGTACTCCACCTCACCCACAGCGACCTTCAAGTCGATTTCCGGCAGCTACGGCGCCAGCTTGCCGCACCTCTCGACCAAGCAACTGCGCCCCTTCAACACCCACGACATTAAAGTCCTGTTGCTTGAGAACGTCAACAAGACCGGCCAGGACATCTTGAAGAAGCAGGGCTACCAAGTGGAGGCGCTCAAGAGCTCGTTGCGTGAGGATCAATTGATCGAGAAGATTGCCCATGTGCATGTCATTGGCATCCGCAGCAAGACCCAGTTGACTCCCAATGTCCTCAAGCACGCCAAGAACTTGATCGTGATCGGCTGTTTCTGCATTGGTACAAATCAGGTCGATCTGAAGTATGCGGCAGAGAATGGCATCTGCGTGTTCAATTCACCCTTCTCAAACTCCAGATCCGTGGCTGAGCAGATGATCGGGACCATCATTGCTTTGGCGAGGCAGATTGGCGACAGGAACATTGAGCTGCACAATGGCGTGTGGAACAAGGTGTCGGCGGGCTGCTGGGAGGTCAGAGGCAAGACGCTTGGTATAGTCGGTTACGGACATGTCGGCGCACAATTGTCCGTGCTGGCAGAGTCGATGGGCATGAGAGTGCTCTACTACGACGTGGTCAACCTCATGGGTCTGGGAACCGCAACACAGGTGGCCAGCTTGGATGAGTTGCTCAGACTTGCCGACTTTGTGACACTGCACGTGCCGGAGCTGGACGAGACAAAGAACATGATTGGCGAGGCACAGCTAGCGCAGATGAAGAAGGGCGCATATCTGCTCAATGCCTCAAGAGGAAGCGTGGTCGACATCGCAGCATTGATCAAGGCAATGCAAGCAGGCAAGCTCGCCGGTGCAGCCATCGACGTCTACCCCAACGAGCCCGCCGGGAACGGCGAGCACTTTAACTCTCAGCTTAATCCCTTCACCGACGACCTGAAAGCTCTGAAGAACATCATTCTTACTCCTCACATCGGTGGCTCAACAGAGGAGGCACAATCAGCAATCGGTGTCGAGGTTGCAGAAGCGCTGGTCAACTACGTTAATGTCGGAACGACTTCTGGTGCAGTCAACTTGCCCGAGGTCAACCTTCGCTCGCTCACGCTCGACGAGCCAAACCATGTCCGTGTCATCTACATCCACAAGAACGTGCCTGGTGTGCTGCGGAGAGTCAACGAGATCTTGGGTGATCACAATGTTGATAAGCAGATGACCGACTCCCGTGGAGATGTTGCGTATCTGATGGCGGATATCTCAGATGTCAACACTTCTGAGATCAAAAGTTTGTACCAGAGCTTGGAGGATCTTGGTAGCAGGATCAGGACGAGAGTGCTATACTAGATGTCACTGCCTCGGAGCCACGACAGCGTTTGGGCATAAACTTGGGCGGGCCGGGCGTGCAAGAACAAGCGAGTTTGCATTTCTGCTCTGGCGTCGACGAATTTTCGGTTCCATAAAGAAGATGGGAAGGATCCTCGTCGAAGAGGTGCTTCACTGATATAAATAGATATACATGGAATCACGAGGACAGCAGTGCAGTGCGACCTCTGGCGACCGGATCACAGACGCCGGGAGACCACCCGTGAGACGCTCTGTAGCGCCGCGAATCGTCTCGCGTGCTCTGTCTACCAGGTTCGTTGTGCTCCCACGGTGCAAGCATCAATGCTGAAAGCCTAGCAAACCACAACAGACCCGTTCACCTACCAGACCTCGCGTCCTCTCAGACACGAATCCACTTCACCACCCACCACGGCCTCCTCCATGGACACCGCCCTCCTCCGCACTCTGATCCTTGCTGAGTCACCACCCGATTTCCCACTCCCCATGCTAACCATCACCTCCCGCTCCCCCAGAGAAGGCAGCAACCGCCTCCCAGGCTCTCCGTCCAGATCCAAGCTTCAGCGCCCACAAATCACCATTCACGGTTGCAGTCTGCAAGGCCGGATCAAATAGCTACGGGGCCGCGGTCACCGACTGTGACGTGGGCACAGGCTCCGTGGAAGTGTTGTGGCAATGCGTGGAACAGCATACGCCGGAGTTGGCCATGAGAGCGCTGTTCGACGCGAGCGCGGAGGGTGTGGCGGTGTACGTGCAGCTGGGCTGTTGAGAATAGCAGACCACTACACATGTACACAAACAACAATGCTCTCCAACCTTTCTCATCTCTCAGGCCCGGCGAGCACCAGCTTTACCCATGTCCACAGCGACTATGACAACGGCGGTACGCGTCCTCATAACCTTGGAGTCCGCACGCTCATCCTTGGTATGTCAGTGTCGAGAGGTCTCGTGACCCGAAGGACTAACGCTGCTCATCTACATCGACAATGCAACCGCGGCATTGAAAGCCTATCGAACCACCGACTAGAGGAATCCCGGCACCTGCCCGCCTTTCCGCATTTCGGTGCGCACTCACGCTTCTAGCAGCCGTGGGACTATGCGTTACTATGCCGTAGCCACATACTTGGATCTCGCGACCAAGAAAGCGATTTTCTTCCTGAGGGCGCCGGACAACCCGACGGCGGAAGGGGCGATGAGGGCACTATGTTCGATACGATTGCAGAGGCTATTCAGCGCGTCAAGGTGGTGTTGCGGAGGGATCACTGCAAGGGGAAACGGCAACGGCTAATGGTGTGTCCATAATGCCAAAGGTCGGAGAATAATGTAAAAAGCTGAGAGCTCAGTGCTGCGACCCCGATGAAAGCAATAAGAAGTCTACCTCATCGTCTCCACCCATCCAAACGATTTTCTCAGCAGCCTCCCCCACCACCGCCACCACCGCCACCGCCACCACAACCACCTCCGCCGCAGCTGCAGATTGTCAGCAATGAACCCATGAAGTAAGTTGCGAAGAAGCATCCACCCAGCACTGGCTCCACCATCACCACACGTAGCATCAACCGAGTCAGCAATCATCCTCTCCTACCCGACCTGCAGTCTCTTCTCTCCGATGCTCCACTGGCGCAAAGAGACAAAACGCGACTCACCCTGTAGCAGCCGTGCCTCCAAACGCTCCTGCAGAGAATAGGGCTGCGTTCCCGCCTCCGCCTCCGCCTCGGTGGCCTCGATGGCCCCGACGCCGTGGCTTTACATGGCCGTGACCGTAGCCATGGTAAGCGACTGGCGGATACGTTTCTGCGCCCTTGGAACTCGTGCAGCCCATTTGGAAGGCCTGATTGATCGTATCTGAGAACTGAGGTGTTGGAGGTCTCAAGAGATGTTTGTGTTGTTGGTACAGCTTCCCGAGTATAGTTTCAGTGGGAACTGGTCGAGGACGAGGATGGGTGATCCAGACAGCTTCACGCCTGCCGACTTATGTATCGAAATGGTCTTCGCGCCTGCTACGAGTAGCCTCCACGTGGTTGCGCTACTGTGCCTGACGCAAGGCTGAGCAGTCCTGCGCGTGACATACTCATCGTTGTTGTTTCACGAGAAGAGCCTATTATATCTCGCGATTTGCTGGCTTGAGGCAGTTCCCACGCCATCTAGTGGCACAAACCGGCCATGGTGCTGTTGATCGCAAGGCTGAGACCAAGCGTGATCCTGCAAAGGAATCATGCTGTACAAAGAGAAGTGCTATAGTCTTAGCACGGCAGAGCGTGACGTCCAAAGTTTTGAAGGATGCGGCGCAGCAACTGCCGCTTGCACGTAGATCTCACGTGACCGAGAAAAGGCCGGTAACTTCTCAATTCCTGAGTCACTTACATAGTATCGAGTACATTCACTGTTACCCCGCCGTCAAGCGTGGCAGCGACATTGAGAGCCAAAAGTCTGTAACGACTGCTCACCAATATAAATAAGTAGTAACCGCCGCCATCAAAAGCGTGCAGCCACATCACCCCAATCATAACGTCGTAGAGCCATCCGCCCGCTTCCCCAACTTCTCGGCAGCTCCTTGTATCCGAGTCGGCGTTGGCGACTCGATTACCTATACCTCATCGTCCTTCGTGAAGTCGCTCTCCTCTTCAGTCTCCGGGTTTGGAACAAGAGGAGCACTCCGTACCCTCGGGCGACCCCTCTTCCTCTTCTTAGAGCCCACACGCGTCTGCGTAGAACCAGATTTCGACTGGCCTCCCTAAGTCCCGTCGAATCCACCCTGCTCGCCATTCGCGTCACTCTCCTGCTGCTCACGCTGCCCATACGCCTGACCCATCTGCGGATGCTGCCCCCCTTGTTGAGGTGGTGGCGGTTGGCCGTACATCTGCGAACGACGGGCGGGTCAGCTTCTGTTGATGCAATAAGACTGACGTGATGGGAGCTGACGCGGACGTCAAGGTCACAGGGAGTGATGTGTAATGTGGAAGACTTCTTGCTGGCAGGACTCACCGGCATTTGCCCTCCTGGCATCCCATATGGCTGCCCGTAGATATTTGTGTCGAACATCTGCCCTCCTCCATAGCCCTGTTGCGGTTGCGGAGGCGGATACATGCCCGTCTGCTGTTGATATTGTGGCTGCTGCATGTGTCCCGGCTCCATCCCACCGAACTCTTGCCCGCCTGATCCAATGCCCGGCTGATCCTGGCCTGCCACCATTGTGCTCGAACCGCCCGTGCCGCCCTGACTCGGATCGGGAACTGTGTATGTGCCAACGGGAGTGTACTCTGGTCGCCTTTTATGTTGCGGTGTAGCATCCTCACGAGGTACTATGTCGATAAGGAAGTCAAACATATCGCTCTTGGCCAAAGCGCTTGCAATGTCGCTGCGTTGTAGTGTACGGCGCTTGTTCTCCTCTGCGTGGATCCAGGCGCGCATTGTCAGCTCGGTGATGAAGATGTCGCAGCCTTTAGCGAATAATATGGGCGCCTCGGCACTGATCATCTTGACTTCAGGATCTGCTTTCATGACCTTCTTGATCCGAGCAAGCGGAAGCTGATGAATTTTGTAGTCATGCTCTTCCGTCTCCAGCTTGGTGACTTGGTTTTGCCAGTAGGTGTTCAGGATATCCCTGTACTGTCCTAACAGCCCTTGCGACACCTACGCTTCAGTCAGCATCTCGTACATGCACGATACCAGCATGTAAACTCGAGAGTGAGAGACATACATTGGCCCAATGCCCTGTGAATGTCTCCGGCGGCGGGGCATGCCCTTGCGCGGCGATGGTAGCGCTCGCGCCGTAATGTCCTCCCTGCGCAGCATCGTATAACGGCTGTCCGTTCTTGCCATCATACCGCTTGGGCGCCTGTTGTGCCTGAGGCGCCTGACCTTGCGGCGGGAGATTGTACGGGGTCTGCATCGTCGCAACCGTCTCCACTTATGCGCGCATGCGATCTGACAGCTCGCCTACGGTCGCGCGATCTTCCGCGATCTTTTGCGCGTGTCTGTGGACGGTACTGTGTCCTCAACCCGTCCCAATGCTCACTGTGGTGCGCGACGTAGGAGTCAATGGCGCGTTGACTGATACGTGGTGAGCCGCCTGGAAGAGGCGGTGACAAGAGCTTCGGACTCGGTCAGCTAACGGTCGCGACCTCCCCATGATGTACCCTACGCCAACAACAAAATCGCGTTGCTATCACACCATGTACTTACTGTTGATCTGTTGACGCGCTCGGATGAAATCGATTCGTGCTGCGGATTGCCCAATAGGAGCTGGCGATGGCGATTGAATTGTGATTGGAGGCGATGGGCGCTGTCACCTTCCAGGCAAGAAGCTAGAGGTCCGTGATGACGGATCCCGGGAAGAGCCGTGCCGGGTGACTTTTGCTGCCCATGAACGAGGGAAAGTCCTGATTGAACAATCTATTCGACGACAAGGTAAGAAGCACAGAGTATGGCTGTGCCTATGAAGATGGAGGATTATGATAGCAATGGCCAACGTTCAAAGACCGACACTGCGGACCAGTGACGCACGCAGAGATCTTGCATCTTGGCCCGCTGTCTGATGCCGCCGCGATGTGCTGGCACGGACGACTATCTGCACAGCCCGCATATCCAGCAGCCTCTAGCCTCTGACAGCAAACTTCGCTCGCGGCGCTTGCCTCTGCCGTAACCCTGTCTTTAAAGCACGCCCCAGCAGTTCGTTCGAGCATGCGGCACGTTCCTGGCGTGCTGCACCTGTCAGAGCCTAAGCGACATGGTTGGAGGCCTATCATCCCCAGTCTCTGTCTGCAGATTCGCACCGTCTTTCGGGCTTGCCTCAGACCAGCACATGTCTGATGATGGCAAGGAGTGACTGACACTGCTATCATGTCTTCATTTGCTGCCACCGCAGTGCAGCCATCGTCGATGCATGCCAATCAATCGTCTTTCTCTTCCTTGCCCTCATAAGCAGGCAGCCTCTTGGCGACGTCCTCCCAACTCTCCTTGCCCTTGCACATCTTGACGACCGCGTCCAGAATCTCGTGCAAATTCGACCGCACCTGCTTGGTGCTGTCCCGATCGCGAAGTGTGAAACCTTTGCCTTCAAGAGACTCGTAATCGATGGTGATGCCAAACGGAATACCCAGCTCATCGTTGCGCGAGTATCGCTTGCCAATGCTGACACCGGACTGATCGACCTTGAACGAGAGGGATTCATCGTCGAGCCGTCGCTCGAGCTCGGAGATGAGAGGGGTGAACTTGGCGTCCTTCTGCAGAGGAACGACGAGAACTTTGACAGGAGCAATGGTTGGCTTGAAGGACATGACCTGACGGAATATTAGCAAAAGAAGTTGTGCATAAGGTTCTGCTCAGACGTACGCATCTCGCGGCATCACCCTCGCGGTTCCAGAAAACGTGCTCCATCAAGCTGTAGAGGATGCGACCGATACCAAATGACGGCTCGATGACATTCGGCGTGTACTCTCTCATAGTCTCTGTCCTCGTCTCCTTGGCAAAGCTGACGATCTCCTTGTCTAGCTGAATCATGCCGGCTTCATGATTGGGCACAGGAATCTCGACCTTGCCCTCCTTCTCCATGGTGATGCTGCATTTCTCCTTGAATTCTTGGCTTAGATCTGAGAGGGCAGCCTGCACCTTTGCCAGATCCTTCTTGAGCCGTGGGCCAGACTTTTTCTTGTCCAGATTGGCTTGCCACTCCGTAATCTGCACTGGCTCCTTGAGAGGCTCACGGACCTTGAGGAATGTGCCCGTCGCCTGCTCGTGCACAGACAAGTCATAAGCTGACCTGTCAGCACAGCCAACGCATTCTATCCAGCCGTAGGAGCTTAGAAGCTCGCAGTCCCAGCAATCGGCTGCGTAGTGTGCCATCTCGTTCGCCATGTGTTGTCTGAAGCGCAGCTTGTTTGGATCGATACCAATTTTTTGCATGAAAAGCATGATGCGGACGAGGAAGTAGCCGAGAGTCTCGTTGTCCACAAGCTTGGTATCGACAGCGTCCCCAATGGTCGTGATGGTCGGTGTGATACCACCAGCGCTTTGAGTCTTGCGGTCGAGGAGCGGTAGCTTGACGTCGCGCACTGCAGCAAATCTAGGATGCTTCTTTCCAGACTCTGGGTCTACAAAGTGCTCGACTTCGGCCATCAAGAATTCACGGACACGAAGCAGACCGGATCTGGGAGATAGCTCGTTGCGGAAGGAGTACCCAATCGAGGCGGATGCCATCGGTAGCTGGCCGTCGCTGTATTCGAGCAGCTTCTGGAAGGAGAGGAATTGACCCTGTGCGGTCTCTGGTCGTAGGAAAGCCGGCTCTTTGCCAGTGGCACCAATATGAGTTTGGAACATGAGGTTGACCGAGACCGGTGGCTCGACCTCGTTGCCAGTGCCCGGGTTGCGAATGTCATGCTTCTTGATCAGAGCACCCATATCGTCACCAGTACAGTCGTCAAGGGTAGCAAGCATATGCTCATACTCCTCTCGGATTTCGTCGTCGAGCTTGACGGCAGCTTTGGCTGCCTTAGCCTGCTTCTTCTTTTTCTTGGGGTCTTCCTCTGCTTCCTCGACTTTCTCACCTCGAGCCTCACGGTCTGACTTCAGCCTCGCTTCTATCACATCCTTAATCAGATGGTCTGACCGCAGAATTTCACCAGTCTTTGGGTCCTTGCACATGTAGTCCGCGAACTTGTCGACGTGGCCAGAAGTCTTGAGCACTTGATATGGAGTCAACATTGAGCATTTCAACGCCATCATCTTCTCATGTCTGATGAAATGGTCTCGCCATATGTTGATGACTTCGGCTTCCAGGGTCTCGAGCGGCGGGCCATAATCGAACAGACCCTTGACTGCACCGTACGGCTCGAACGATTGCCAGAGGAACACTTTCCGTCGCAGCAGGGAATCGAAAGCCGCTCGATCGAACTCTTGGCCGTTCAAGGTCTTGTAGTCGGAAGCCATGGTGCGTTTAGGGCCTTTGTTGCGGCTGGGAAGTGATACGACAGCTCGAGACCGTGAAGAAGTTTTGGAGAAGTGGCGTGCTTTACAAAGCCACTCCTGGGCGATATTGGGTCTATTGTCTTGTAGGAGCGCTCGTGACGCCCGAAAAGATTTTGTTGCTTGTCGGAGTGAATTGCAAGACTGTAAAGATTGGTTTGCGGTGGCTGGGTGGAGAGATTTGTACATAGACCGGCCACTGCGAGTCAATGCCTGCACGTATTTCAGTTGGATACCGCCTGGCGGTGTCTTTTCCAGGTGGTCCGACTAAGAGTGGTGCGATGTAAAGAGCGATATGTCGATCGATTCGGGATGCATCGGAGACAGGAGAAAGCTATAGGAGTTCGTACACTTTCCGTCTTGCTGTCGACTCAACTTTTCGACGTGCACAGACGTGTCTCAGCTTCCGCTCACCGCTTTTGCGGCAGTACTTGATAATTTTTGGATGCAGACCAGCATAGATATTCTCCTTCCTCGGACGAATTCTAGCTGCAGAGATCGGCAAGCGAGAAAAATGAAGGGCAACGATCCGTTTAAGATTGGCAATAAGATCAAGCGCCAAGAGCAACACCTCAAGAGCAAGAAGCAAAAAGAAAGCACGAAGCGGGACGAGCGATTGCGCCGCCGACGAAACGAAGACAAGGACCCGCAGCTGAGGGAAGCGCGACGAGCCAAGAATGTCCCGCAAACGATAGACAGCAAGCGGACTTGGGACGAAGCGAACGAAGACGAGGCAGCAGAAGGCAAACTTGGGCTGAGCGTAGATGTGCTGCGTCCAAAGCGACAGAAAGTGGAACAGCAGGAGCCGGCAGAAATCAACCCGAAAGACCATCAGGCAAATGGAGAGCACGTGGATCAGGTTGTGCCTCCAGACGCGGACGTGGAGGGGGACGATCAGGACGAGGTGGACAGCATGCTCGGTTCAGACACTGAACGGGAGGACGAGAATGACGAGGACGACGGTGGGAAAGCCCGAAATAGAGCGTCCAGCGAAGCACCGTCCGCCGCACCTTCAACGGCACTATCAGCCGCGACAGCAGCAACAAATCTAGACCTCACACCCGAAGCATTGATACAACGCTTTCCTTCCCTCTTCAAGTCGGGCGACCGAGATCCCAAGGTCCTAATAACAACCTCCATAAAATCCACGCTTCACTGGGAAGCTCAGCTGCTCACTTCCATATTCCCGAACAGCCGTTACATAAAACGGACCGCCCACCATCACAGCTACAAATACAGTATTCGCGAGATTTCAAAGTACGCTGCAAACCAGGACTACACCCATGTCGTAATCCTCAACGAGGAGCGAAAGGTTCCTAAAGGGCTGGACATCGTACATCTGCCTGTTGGTCCCATGTTCCACTTCTCCGTATCGAACTGGGTTGAGGGCGCCAAGATACCCGGCCATGGTAACCCGACCAACCACTACCCTGAACTCATCCTCAATGGCTTCCGAACGTCCTTGGGTCTGGTGGCCGCGCACCTCTTCAAGTCACTGTTTCCTCCTCGGCCTGAGGTTCAAGGGCGGCAGGTCGTCACATTACACAACCAGAGAGATTATATTTTCTTCAGAAGACATCGTTACGTATTCCGAGATAAGCGGGCGACAGAGAAGAGCATCCAGGGGGCGGACGGGAAGAGCGTGAAGGGTGTCGAGGGCATCCGCGCGGGTCTGCAAGAACTCGGACCAAGATTCACGCTCAAGCTGAGGAGAGTGGATCGTGGGATCCAGCGCATGAGCGGGCAGGAATGGGAGTGGAAGGCGCACGACGAGAAGGTGAGAACGAGGTTCAGTCTATAGACTAGCATTGCCGCTTCTCAAGATAGTTAAGCACTTCTGTTCACGGGTCACGCAGGCTCCGCTGGTACTGCCTCGCAACTACAAACTGCTCCAACGCCACCAGTACGCACCGTCCCTCAAACCACAATCCCTTCACGACATTGGATTCCGGGACTGCATCCTGCCCCCCTCCTGCAACGGTACACTCAGCTCCTGTACCATCTGCCTACCCAGTATCGCCTCCATGGCCTCGTTACGAGCTTCAAAAAGCGACTTGATAGCTTCCTCCGCCATATTATGTTCGCGCCGGACAGAAATCCTCGGTGATGCGCGAGCGACGCTCTCGATACGTGACTGTGGCATATAGTAGCTCGCAGAGCTAGTCCCGGATGCATTCGAGGTGCCGAAGGCAATCAGAAAGGAAAGGCTGTTCTAATCAATGATGGGGTCTTGCACATTGAGGGCTCGCCAAGCGATTTTGATGTTCCCTGTAGGAATCGCATACGCCCGCAGGTGGACAGGCGAGTTGAGGGATAAAGACGTACCGGTGATAGGTTAGGTGTCCGTTGTGAGCAGAAGCGGTGTGTATGGTTCTTGTGGGTGCTGTACGCGCATCTGGATCTGATGTTCGACAGTGCGAAGATTACTGAAAGGGCAACGGCCCCACCACGGAGAAACAGGGGGTGGTGCATGGTCTGAGCTTATGGACCGAAAAAGGAAAGAGCGCACTCGTTGGCTGTTCTGAGCAGCTATGCAAATCTCCTGGCTCGACCGGGATATCTACACAACCGCAGACCAAAGCAGTATCTAGAACATGCTCGGCTGCATCCAGTCCTTGCAAGAAACTGCTCGCCAGTGATAGATCTCCATCGCTACCTCCCGAGTGCTTGAGCACTGGGTGAAGCCCAGCGAGACAACTCGCCACGACTTCTTCCCGGAATCATGTCCAGCCAATACAAGTCAATAACATGCTCTCGGCGCCGTCGCTGCGTGAACAATCATCATTCAAGACTTCCTTCCCTGAGCTCTGTCGCCAGACTATCCTAAACCACCCCAAGCCCCCCGTATTCGTCTCGCCAGCTGCAAATCCTTCTGCATGATCGTCACTCTCTTCGCATGAATCGCACACAAGTTTGTATCCTCAAACAAATGCACCAGAAACGCCTCCGCGGCCTCTTGCAGCGCCTGAATCGCTTGGCTTTGCCATCTCGTGACGCCCGAAGAAATCGGGGCCATATTCAGCGAAATTTCCCGTACCTATCACAGTCCCGGACATCAATATCCCGCTCTCCTCACCGCGTTCAGAGCTTTGCATGGCGCTCACTCACCAACCTCGAAAACGGCAACTTCGCCATCAACAGATCCGTGCTCTTCTGGTATCGCCTGATCTCCCTCAACGCCACCGTCCCCGGCTTGTATCTCGGTTTCCGCCTTCCAGGACTACCTGCCGCAGCGCCATATCCACTACTTCGTCGCGGAGCTTTGCTCGAGAGACCCGGTCGACCGGTGCCTGGGTGTGATTTCCCGCCCATGCTAGGGCGACCGCGACGAGCCATTTTGGCGCCGCCGCCGCGGGAGGAAGGACCCATCTGGGTGCGCGCCATGGTCTGGGTTCCTATGCCGGGGCGTGGGGCGCGTTGTATTCTGGAGGGGGAATTCTGATGTTGGGGAGGGAGTGGACGCGTCGGCAAAGGGTCGAGTAATCCTTTGTTCGCGCAGTCGAATGTACGGATCTGTGCGACGCCTGGAAAGACCATATGGATGCTGCTCAATCGCTCGTGCACGCTTCTGTTGACGCGATTGTTTTGGCAGGCGCATGACGGCGTCCTCGGCCCGACGGCCCTAGCCAAGCACGTGTAAGCGCTGCATGAATCCACCACACATGTCTCAATCACATGCCGACGCATGGCTGACGTAAGGACACGCCATCGTTTGAACGTCGCCTTTGTTGAAGCATTGCAGCTACGTAGCCTTAACGCAACAAACAATCAACGACTTGTCCATGTCTTCTCTTTGTTGTTAACGACAACTTCGTACTCTGCTCGATCACTACTTGCATCTTCTCTCCAGCGTTGAGCGATACAGCAAGTGTCATCCACACAGAAGAAGGTTTTGCTTCGGCCGAATAAAGTCAGGACACAACATTGTCGAGCACAAGTGTGCATTCGGCATGGCGGCACTCATGGACGGGGGCGGAATGCCCCTGGAGCAATGGTTCTACGAAATGCCCATCATCACAAGAGTCTGGACCAGTGCAACGGTAATATGCGGGGTCCTGGTGCAATGCCACATCCTCACGCCGTTCCAGCTGTTCTATAGTTATCGCGCTGTATTCCACAAGCAGCAGGTATGTCTTCTGAGAATCCATGATAGACTCGTCCATAGCTGATAATACATGCTGCAGTACTGGCGCCTCCTCTCCACCTTCATATACTTCGGGCCCCTCTCCCTCAACCTCCTGTTCCACATCTTCTTCATACAGCGCTACGCTCGCATGCTCGAAGAATCTGCCGATTCAGTCGCCCACTTTTCCTGGCTCATGGCCTACGCCTGCTCCGTTCTCCTCGTGGTAGCGCCCATGTTCAACCAAGCCTTTCTCGGAACTACGTTAAGCAGCACACTGGTGTACATTTGGAGTAGGAGGAATCCTGAGACGCGCCTTAGTTTTCTGGGCGTCTTGACGTTCAAGGCGCCGTGGTTACCGTGGGTGTTGATTGCATTCAATGTCGTGTTGCATGGGCATTGGCCGAAGGATGAGCTGTGTGGAATTGTTGTTGGGCACGGTAGGACAAACGCACCATTTAAGGCGGTGAAATTTGGTGGAGGTATGCTGATGCTGCGACAGTGTGGTACTTCTTCAACGACATATATCCATCGACACATGGCGGTCATCGTCCTATGGACCCGCCACAATGGTGGATCAGGCTCTTCGAGCGAGGAGCAGGACTACCAGCGCCAGACTCAGATATTCATGCGGCTGCACTTAACAGAGACGTCGCGGCGCCCGTCGTGCCGGATGTCAGATAGCTATCGTCAAGCATTGGCCTGTTCGATGATATCACGATAGTCCACTATTCCTTGCTTCCTCTGCATGACTAGTTTTGACCTTCACGACTAGGACAACATGGAAAGAACAAATCAAGCACTAACGATGCTGGACGATGACAGATACTACCAGACGCTGGCCTGATCACGATTGAAGAGCTGTTGTCTGGAATGTCAACACAATGCAGAACATTGAAACTAAAGCAGACATCGCTTTTAAGTTTCTCTGCAAAGAGAAACAGGCTGAAATTCAGCTCAAACAAGATTTCTACCACTGGCTGTACCATAGCTGTCGCTAGCGGCTGCTTCTTCTCCACAGGCAGGCCGGGACATGAGCATAACGAAGTCATGAGATTCACGAGTCAGACAACAGGTCGTATTGTGGCGTGCACCAAGGGCTGCTCAAGTTGTGATACAAGAAGCCTGGAACATCACATTTTTCGCGAAGACTCCTAGTAACACTAGAACAATCCGAGGAGAATATGGCTGTCGCAGACAGGCTGTGTCGTGGCGGGAACTAACGGAGGTCGAGATATGACGTCCCAGCTGGCACGGTCCCGCTTCTTTGTAGCTTCTCTATCCGATTTTACTAAGAGCTGTCCCCGGATTCTTGGGCAAAGACAGGCACGAGATAATGGAGCACGGGAGCCCGCGATGAGTTGTATCCTAGCGGACACTAAGGATTGCCTAAAAGATTGATGCAAGCTGCTTCTCTTCGCCTGTTACAAATGCAACATCAAGGGTTACGACTGGGTCATGCGAATGGACACCAGCTACTAGCTACCACAGCGCGGAACCTTGCTGCCGCAGCCTATTCATGAGAACCTACGCCAACGCACCCGCTTCCTGGATTATTCCTAGGACAAGCAGTGAGTTTTATTGGAAGACAAAAAGTGTAGCTCATCACGCCCGTAGGCCTTGCGGCATGTGCTTGCCGCAAGCAGCCGCGACAAGTCATCCGAGGGTACCGAAATGTTGCTCTTCTAGTCTCTGTTGCGGTTGCTGAAAGCATCTGGTGGGCTCTTGAGGACTTTTCCTGGGTGCGTCCGGGGGCTCAATTCTGGCCGATATAATAATATGTTATGATCATCACGTGGCTCTCCGACCCACCTTGGCTGGCAATGATGATTATGGCCGCGGACCCTTTTGGGCGGGCCTCTGAGCCGGCGATGAAGAATTGTTCTATGAGGGCCAAGACGTTGGGCTGGAGGCTGGTATGTAAGGGCCAGGATGAGGTTGAAACTGGAGTAATGGTCCGGTGAGCTCGTGCGTGGAAGTACCAGTATCAACTGTTTTGCTGATCACCATGGAGTTGGCCGCGAAGCACTTGCTGCATGGCGACGTGAGGTTGAACCGGCGCACTGGGGATGTACTGATTCGCGGTGTGATATGCCCGATTGCCGTATACATATGACACCATTTTAGTAAGCTGGACACAGCTCTCGGCTGTCGTCTGCAATCTGGCCGTTTGCGATCACCACAGAGCACACGCAATGGTTGGCCTTGGCTGCTTCACGCGTCTGGCTTTGTAGTCAGTGACAGCGGCACCACGACAGAAGAGTCAAACAGACGCAGAATGTTTCTCTGACGTTCAGTCATCATACGTAGGCGCACTTGCATATACATACCGCACATTGCTCGACGCTTTCAATTGCACCATGATCCATCGGAATTTGCCAGCTACCTCTTCCTATGCGCCTCCCTAAACACCCTCGTCAACGTCTTCGCCTCCCCTTCATCCCGTATCCTCTGCGTCAAATACCCCTGCAAATCTTCCCAAAATTCCTCACTCTTCAAAATCCCTGGCGCAGACTCCGGATCCACCTTCTTCTCCGCCTCCGCCTGCGCCTTCTCGCTCTCCGGCGCAGGAGTCTTCTCATCAATCTCCATCTTATCCGCCGGCTCTGCCTCCTTCGGGACCGGCGCAGCCTTCTCCGTCACTGGCGATGCCACAGGAGGTGAAGCTGCGCCTGGAGTTGAAGCAGCGCCGCCCATGACCATGACGCTGATCTCCACAGCCTCGCCGTCCACGCCTAAATCTTTGAGCGTCTTGAGATCTGCGGCAGGCTTCTTGTTGAGAAGGAGCTTGATCTTATCCTGTGGCTGCCCGCTTTTCTGCGCGTACTGTGTCTTGACATCGTGGATCGTGCTTTCGAGCGTAAGGCCTAATATTGCGACAGTCTCGCCTCCGCGCATGGGCTTAATACTGGCTGTGACATGTTTCTGTTTCGCTTGTTGTACTGTCTGAGATACTGTCTTCCGTGGGAAAGGGTGGGTTTGTCTGGGCAGGATGTACTGTACATCGAGACATCAATCTTCGCACATAGCCTGGCAAGACATGAGACGTACCGGCGATTGAGCGGGATACTGCCTGGGATCGCTGACATGGTCGGCAGAAAGCTTTATGGCTCGCTTGTCGAGTTGCGTCAGGAACTGTTTAGCGAAGGTGATCTCGCTCATGATGATCCTTTGGAAGGACGAGTAGAGTGTGTCGCTCTCGGTAAAGTACGCCAGGTTGCTGTCAGCGATTGAATCCAGGGCTGCTTTGGCTGAGTGCGACTAGGTAGTCCAGAGAACATTTATATATCATGTACACACGTGCATGTACCTGAACTGAAGCGTCATGCGCATCGGATCAAGTGAAGTTCCGGGAGTCACATGCAAACATGAACTTCCATGATATCTAGAGCATCTTTGATGTCGCGCTTCGAGACATAGCACGCTTGGAGCACCAACATCAACTCGGCAATGTCGTCGCTGTACAATCTGGAGCCGCCCCCAACGGCCAAAGTCATACTGAAAACAACCGCCGGCGACATCGAACTGAGCTTGTTCGCAAAGCAGACTCCATTAGCATCACGAAACTTCCTGCAGCACTGCTTAGACGGCTACTACAACAACACCATATTCCACCGGCTTGTACCGGGCTTCATCATCCAGGGTGGAGATCCAACAGGAACGGGGTCTGGCGGGATCAGTGCGATTAACAACGGCGATGGCTTCGAAGATGAGGTCCATAGTAGACTCAAGTTCAACCGGCGGGGGCTGCTGGGCATGGCGAAAGACGAGGGGGGCTCCAATGGGAGCCAGTTCTTCTTCACACTGGGGGTGACGCCGGAGTTGCAGGGCAAGCATACTATGTTCGGGAGGGTGGAAGGCGATACGATCTACAATTTGATGAAGATGGCGGAAGCAGAGTTGGCTGAGGGTGAGGGAAGCGAGAGGCCGCTCTATCCTACCAGAGTCACAGGCGCTGAGTTATTGGTCAACCCGTTTGAGGACATGGTGGCGGGGGTGCGAGAGGCGCCGAGAACGAAAGATGTAGATGAGAAGGTGCAGCCCAAGAAGCGCAAGAAGCCGGCAGGCAAGAACGTGCTGAGCTTTGGTGGTGACGAGGGCGAGGACGAAGCTGGCCCGGTCCTCAAAAAGACCAAGGCAAACCCCAAGTTGGTCTCGGTCGGCGAGGAGGATTTTGCGGGACTGAGCAAGGCCGCTGTGCCAGACGGCAAGGGCGCCAAAAAGGCAGAGAAGAAGCAACGGCAACGGTCCGCATCTCCAGAAGTCGCAGAACTGCCGTCTCGGCCAGCTGCTTCAACAGCGAACAAGCCGACGGACGACATAGAGTCAGAGGACGACGAGCCTGAGCCGCAGCCCAAGAAACAGACCCAACTTGAGAAGACAAATGCAGAGATCGCCGCCTTGAAAGCAAGCATGAAGCGCACAGTCGACACGGGACCTAAAGAACGAGAGAAACCGAAGAGTGCACTGGAAGCAATGATACCAGAGACCAGTACACGAGGTCGCAAACGAGGCAAAATGACCGACGAAAGAGGGGCAATGGACTTGTATAAAGCATTCAAGCAGCAGCTCGAAGGTCTGCCTGCGCCCGATCCAGATAGCGCCAAAGCAGAAATCAACAGCAACGCCACAGCAGGAGCCGCGAACGGCAAAAATTCTGAAACCACTAACACCGAACTCACCGCAGAAGACGAAGAGCCAACGCTCTGCGACCTGCATTTCATTGCCAACTGCCAGTCTTGCAAATCGTGGGACCAGGATGAAAAGGCTGATGGCGATGGTGAAGATGACGAGGATTCGAGTTGGATGGCTCATACGTTGACGTTTGCGAAAGACACTCTGGGTAAGGATCTGGAGTGGAAGAAGCGGATGGAGGAGATACAGATTATCGACCCACGGGAAAAGGGCCGCACCTTGAAGCAGGAGAGGAGGAGGGAGAAGGTGAGGGATAAGCGGTGAAATTGTTGCCTGTAGAGTGATGCCGCGGACAGTTTTGATACCCTCACCAGAAGAAAGATCACCTCCTGAAGATGTAATCCCAAGACTGTTGGAGAATGCCGGACATGATTATAACCGCGCTTTCACGGGTCCTGCAAGCCACCTTATCTATATTCAGGTCACAATAGCGTACCAGCGATGCCAGGTACTGCATCGCCGGTCCTCATGAACCACACTCAATCGAATCTGAGAACTTCATGGGATGAAAAGTCGGCGACTGGACGGAACGGATGCCGTTTGACCCAAAATCTCAAAGACGCCCAAATGCAGCTACACTTCTTACGTGGAAGCGTCGTTCTGACCCAATCGACGCTCCTACGACAATAGACCAAAGCAGAAGCACCGCTGGACCTCGTGCAACATCTTCGTCGGGCACCAAGATCGTCCTACAGTCTCTTTGTAGATTGAGAAGACCGTCCGGCTCACAGGCCTAGATGACGTCCAAGCCGCTGTGCCCATTCGTGAGTCACGCCATGTCAACTAATCCACTATCGATCATCTGCTGGGTGCGGTTGAGCCAACCGGAAAAAGCCGTCGCAAACGAGAACATCGACAACGAGGAGAAATCTATCAGAAGCCCCCGTCCTCCGCCTCAACCACTCGCGGCTCTGCTCGCCCTCACGTTCGCGACTCCTGCAAATGGAGGGAAGTCCGTGCGCTAGGCCGTGGTCCACATCGTAGCCCGTGAACATCACGATGAAGTCGAAGACCACACTGGACGAGTACATAGCCAACCATGCTGTCGATTCTGGGTTCAAGCGGAAGATCCGGATTCGCAGCCTTCGCTGACCAACACCATACTCCAGGTCCTCGCCTCAGAAGAGTTCTCGAGGCCAGCGAAGAGCCGGCTGATGACGGCAACGGGGGGACAGTGTTTGTGCCTTAGTAAGCGCGAGAGTAGAATATGTTTTGAATACTAGAAGTGCGTGTAGCGCCGGTCGACAAGTCGTTGATGTGTCCCTCCTTTCACGAAGACTGTTGGAAATGGTCGCGTTTGGAGTTTGCCTCTAGCTCGGGGGAACCTTGTATACTCACGCAGTGTCGTAACGGAGTAATGCGGTCCTTCAGCGCCTCTTCCCGAAGTCTTACATTACGGCGAGACCTGCAGCCCTGATGTCTATGTATTGATACCATCCAGGTTGGCCGCCGCGAAGTCGTAGTGGACTCACTTATGACAACAAGATGACGGCTGATAGAATCTCGCGCAGCTGATAATGTTTGATTATTTGCTTTGTAGGTTCTTGACGGTTGGACAACTGAGAGGTCAACGGACAGATGTGCCCCTGGGCAACGCTCGCGTTTCCACGGAATGAAACCCGCCGATTGCGTACCTGATCAGATGCATTGTAAGGCTGGCAAGCCCGTGGCCGCAAAAATACTGAAAAGGTCTAGGCCAACCAGCAGTGGATCGCAATACCATTATAAAGCCGTCGCAGTCACAGGCAAAACCAGAGCGAAGAGAAGCACATACACCAAGGACTCGCTCGTGGATGACTTTGCACCGAGTCTCGCAGCCACGGGCGACAGAGTGTGCGAGCTCGGGCCAGAGGCAGGTACACGCCGCGACACCGGTGACTTCCTGATCTGTGAGGCGACGACGAGGTCAGCAAAGAGGTCAAATATCGTGTAGAGGCGAAATTTACCATCCAGACGGACAGAGCTCTAATGCCTAGGACCAAGATCGGAAGGCCAACAGTCATAGCCCAGAGCGGCATCTCGGCATTCAAGAGCGATGTAGGGTTCGACGTGGTACGAGCCTTTGGAGTGCAAATAGTTCTGCCGTTTTCTGCAATCGTGCTGTTCGTGTCAGACTTGGGCGACACGAATGTGACATGCTTCAATAAATTGCAAGCCTCTGCCTTGCAGATAGTTGTGCCGCTTCGTCCAATCGTGATATTCGTTATATTCGTGTCGGAACTCGGCGACACAAATGTAATATCGCGACGTCCGAGTCCCATATTGATCCCCTGGGCTTGAGATTCGTCGCTAAGTACCCGCTGATGATAATCGTGCTGGTAAAAGTTCCTGTTGACTGTGATTGTGATCTTGTATATGCGTGCTCGTGGGTCGGTGTTGACAAGAAGCTGAAGGAAGCAAGAAAGGACGAGGTAAACACAGTCGAGACGTCGTTCATGCAGAAACCTCAAATGGCCCCACACAAGACTGGCAAGGGTGACGAGCGAAGCTGCGCTGGGAGCCCAGCGAAGTTTCCTGGGCAAGCAAATGACACTCACTCGTGCCGATCAGGCGTCAAGGACCAGTGGTCGATTGACCTCTTCCAGGGTTCGACCAGCTGCTCTCCCGGTGCCCGTCAAGACCTCACGCACATCCCACAGTAGCTACGAGCGTAAACCATCAAGTTCCGAGCGTCGACTGCGCCAGAAGTCAGCCCATTCGAGCGTCGTTTGCCCCAACAAGAACCGCATTATGTCGATTGTTCTAGAGATCAAGCGCGCGAACTATTGATTGCCTGAAGACTCGCCCGCCTGATTTGCAGACCGCATGAGATACTGAGCGGCCCATCCGCCAATCGACCCCTTCAAGCAGCCTCAACATCTTGTGCAAGTCAACCTGCACACAACGCGTCCGGTCGGCACCAGCACAGGACTCGACTGTCTCTAAGCACAGAAGCAGTCCATATGGGCTTTTCATACATCCAGGACTCTACTCCAATCACTGTCGCCTTCTCCTATTCGCCGGAATTCCACGCCCTCCCCAAAGTACCCCGCTTCATTCCAAGCTTTCATCGTCGGACCATCATAGGGACCATGGTTTTCGCCACCATCCCTGGCATCGCTCCAACGATACTCCCACGTTTCCAACCCATCAGAAACAGCGCCGTCCGCAGCATCACCATTCGAGCTTTCCTGTTTCCGCGCTTTCCACTCCTCTCCTGTCTCCCTTAAGTACTGCCGCATGAGCTTCTCGCGTTCAGTGTCATATATTTCGTGTTGCTGCCGCGAATACAGCGCATCTGCAGCACCTGTGATCGCATCGACAGCATGTCTCCGCTTCGCTTCTGCAGGATCGAAAGACGTAGCATGGCCATTACCATGTACGGTCGCGTCTCCAACGTCCATGGCATCGTCCTTTTGTTTCTGCTTCTTCTGCTTCCACTTTGGTACCTTTTTCTCTTGGTGCTCCTTCTTCTTGCCTCTCTCTAGCCGCTGCAGCGCTTCGAGCGGCGTTTCTCCTGTCTCTAGTTGCGCGATGAGCCGTGACAAGAGATCTGAAGTCAATGCAGCGTCATCCTCAGCATCTTTTCTTCGTCGCTCATCGTCTCGTTTCTCCTGCGCTGCTTTGGCTTTCTTCATGTCCTTTTTGCTCAGGCCGTCGAGCCACGAGTCGTTCACTGCATCTGGGTCAGCAGCTTTCCTGACATAATTCCCGCTCTCGTCGAATCTCCCCTCTTCCTCCTCGTCTTTCAGATTAAACGCATCCAACTTGGGCGCATGCCTCTTCTTTCCACCAGCGCCAATCTCCTTGGCCAAGTCCTCTTCCATCTCCTCATCTAGTAGGTCTCTCCCCTCGTCACTACCCGAGTCCGAGCTCGAATCTACATCCCGCTCCCTCTTCTTGCCTTTTTGATTTCTTGGCAATGGATCGAATGCCACATGACCACCGCTTTTGCTACCCATCACCTGCCCTTCAATGTCATCTTGCTCAAGAAACCTGACGCTTTTCTTCTTCCCAAGGCTCAAATCTTCATCTTCATCGCCATCTGCTGTCCTTTGCACTTCCTCCTCCATGTCGGCAAACATATCGTCTTCCTCCTCATCTTTGCTCTGTGCGACGCCGCTGTCCCCATTCTTGTTCCGCTTTTCTCGTTCCTCGGCTCTGGCGTTGAAATTGTCGTTGTCGGAGTCACTTTCGTATCCATCAATATTAACTGCATTTCGCTTGACCTGTGCTCCCGATTTGCCTATTACGTCTGCATCGAGGATCAGGTCCTCTTCTGGCGCATCGGGTGCGAGGGTGGAAGGATTGCGGTAGTCGAAGCGAGGCTTCTTCGAGCTGTTGTCGTGCTCCCGAGCAAATTCCTCGCCTGCGCGTTTGGGTCGCGAGGCCATTGGTGTACACTACATATATAAGTTTGTCATGGAGGGAGAAGAGCTTCCAATGGCTTGTGTGAGCAGAGACCGTTCTACCATGAGCGGCTGGCATTAACCACCGGCTCTTTAATTTCGACGGCTCATAGCTTATGGAATAGGTAACACCCCATCAAATATAGCCCGGACAGTTCACATCTCGCGCTACTGCGGGGTGACGTTGCGGTCACTGCGTCCGGTTCCATTCTTGACGGATACTACTGGGAACGTAAAAACTCACCATTTCATACTCGGGTCCTACAAATTGTCCATACGCACAATTGATCGTTTTCCTGGGTCCTAGGCTTCGAGACACAACCTATTGGTGCTGACCGCAACTCCCGGAATCAGGCCATCAGGCCACGAGAGTTGGTACGATGATCCCAGGCATCAATATCCCCTTTGACTATGCTGCAAGACTGTCAGGAGCCTCGCGAGACGAGCTCAAACAGATTTTCGTGTTCTTGGTCTCGTACCCGCTCGCCGGCCTCTTGAAGCGAGTGCCAGACAATAAGCCATACCTGAAGAACATCTTCAACATCTCAATCGGGATCTTTTTCCTCGTAGGCCTCTTCGATCTCTGGTCTGGTCTGATACTAGTCCTTTTCGATGCAATTGGGACCTACCTAATAGCAGCATACATCGAAGGGCCATATATGCCATGGGTCGGCTTTACGTTTCTGATGGGACACATGAGCATCAGCCATATTTACCGCCAATTTGCCGACAGCCCCCAAGTCATCGATATCACAGGCACCCAAATGGTCATGGTGATGAAACTGTCCGCTTTCTGCTTCAACGTTTGGGACGGCAGGCAGAGGGAATCGGATCTCAGCGATGCGCAAAAGGATCGCATGTTGAAGGCACTGCCTCGTCCATTGGATTATGCAGGCTTTGTCGCTTTCTTTCCAAGTCTTATGGCTGGCCCAGCATTCGACTACGTCGATTACGAGCGGTGGCTGACAACCACTATGTTTGATCTCCCGCCAGGGACTGATCCTCTGAAAGCGGCGCCAACAAGAAAGAAGCGACGAATTCCAAGAAGTGGCATGCCAGCCATGAAGAAAATGGCGGCAGGCCTAGGCTGGCTCATTTGCTTTCTACAATTCTCGGCATATTTCAATCCGACAGTAGTTTTGAGCAAGGACTATAGCACTTTCTGGTTCCCTAAAAAGGTCTTTCATCTCCACATGCTCAACTTCGTCACGCGAATGAAGTACTACGGTATCTGGACCTTAACTGAAGGCGCATGTATTCTCTCTGGCATCGGCTACAAAGGTCTCGATCCCAAGACCGGAAAGCCGGACTGGTCTCGCCTCACCAACATCAAGCCTGCGGGTGTCGAGTTGGCGCAGAACAGCCATGCGTATCTCGGCAATTGGAATATCAACACCAATCATTGGTTGCGGAACTATGTCTACCTAAGAGTCACACCTAAGGGAAAAAAGCCAGGTTTCAGGGCTAGTATGGCGACATTTGTAACGAGCGCGTTCTGGCATGGATTCCTGCCGGGATACTATATGACCTTCGTGTTGGCAAGTTTCATTCAAAACGTCGCGAAGAGTACGTTCACCGTGTCCGCACGCTTGTGCACAGATGATTCGGATCTTTGTGGATGACTGATGATCTCGGGTGCAGACTCGAGAAGGCTATTGAGACCATTCTTCATGACGTCAGATGGCTCGAAGCCACTGCCTACGAAACGATATTACGATATCTTTACCTGGCTGGTGACGCAGCTGGCCTTCACGTTCACGACAACACCGTTCATCCTGCTGACGATACACGACTCTTTGTATGTTTGGGCTCAAAACTATGGTAGGCATCAGCCACACTTGATCGAGGACGTAACGAAGTTTGCTAATGTTCTCGCAGTAAGTCAATGTCATGCTCCCGCCGGAAATTCTACACGCGACGCCAGCGATCAGGAGCTTGCTGCAGCCGCCATAGGAAGGGGTCCAGACCGCTGCATCACTTCGACGGCCCTCCATGCACGTCCACGAGTATCGAGGTCAAATGCTGACAGAGTTCTAGTTCTACGCGATTTTTGGCGTAGCCATCTGCTCCGGCTTTCTTGCCTCGCCCGGCAAAGCATGGCTCGCGAAGAAAGTCAAAGCCCGCCAGACACGTCCTACCGCGATTCAGCGCACCGAAAGCATGGAGTCTCTACAGGGGGCCACGCTCGGTGTGCCCAGCGAGCCGGGCAAAGAATGGGACGAGATGGTAGAGGAGGTTGTGGAAGAAGTCAAGAGGAGAAGAGGCGGAAGTGTAGGGGATCGAGAGGACTTGAGAGCGAAGGTCGAGAAGACTCTGAAGGACTTTGGTGCCGGGACCAATGTGAAGAAGGAAAGCTAGCGCGCAAGAGTGACAATGCAGCGCCTAATATCACGAGATATTGACAGCCGCGAGTAGTCTGTTGACACCCCTGATCAGCTTAAGTAGCGGCTATAAACCCACGTAGCATGGTATTCGAAGCGCGTCACCAAGGCTAGAGACCGAATATGGCATAGTTGAGCATTTAGCGTACCTTTTTCGCGTCACGGACAACCTCAGCACATTCCGAGAGCAAAAGAATGAGCTCCAGCACGTTGCAAAAGGTAGGTGCGTGTATTCTTTCTTCTCTCCATTCAGTCTGCACCTGAACAGTCACGCTCGACTCCCAGCATGGTGATATATACTAGGTACTCACGCTCTGCAGCGACCACAATTCCAGTATGTCAGCGCTGAAGGACGAGATCCAGATTCGGGACAGTGATCCAAGCAATGATCGCAAAACGATCCTGGTCTTCATGATCACGGGAAACCCAGGCCTCATTGAGTACTACCGGAGTTTTCTCAACTGCCTCCACGCCCGCCTCAATTCCGCCACGAAGCCTCCTGCAGACGCCCGTATCTATGGTGCTAGTCTCCGTGGCTTTGAGGTCAACGGCTTATCGTCACATGATGCACCACTAGACTTGACTCAACAGATCGAAAATGTAATATCGCGGCTGGTACGAATAGCTCAAACAAGTGCTGGACCAGACGGAAAATCCTTGCCAATTGTCCTCATCGGCCACTCAGTGGGCTCCTATATACTGCTCGAAATCGTACATCGCCTGCAAACGACACAAAAGGGCCTGCGACTAAACATCGTAGGAGGCATCTGTCTCTTTCCAACCATCGTCGATATCGCCAAAAGCCCTACAGGTCGGAAAATGACTCCTTTGCTGCTCCTCCCAGGCTTCGCTCTCGCCATCCACATCCTGTCAAAAATCATCTTCTTCCCACTCCCGATATCCCTCATCATACGCCTGGTCCAGATCATCACAGGCATGCCCGCGCACTCTGCTGCCACAACCGTCGCTTTTCTCAAAAGCCCCAGCGGGGTACGGCAAGCCCTGTGCATGGCCAAATACGAGATGCGAGAAATCGCCGCCGACGACCGCTGGAGCGATGAGCTGTGGGGCGTGCGTGCATTAGGGTCGGCGGCTGGTGAGAAAGGGAAGCGGACGAAGCTGTACTTTTACTGGGGTGAGAATGATCACTGGGTTGCGACCGAGACGAGGGATGTACTGCTGAGGACTCGTGCGGGGACGGATGCAGGCGGTCCGCATATGGAGGTGGACACAAGGGGCACACCGCATGGCTTTTGTGTCAGGGAGGAAGACAGCATGTTTATGGCTGAGAAGGTGGCTGAGTGGGTCAATGAGATAGTGGGCGGTCTGAAAGGTTGAAGGTACTTGTCGAGTTGTATTGTACACACGTTCTGATCTAACGGCGCTGCTAGCGCGCGAAAGTGACAAGGTCTGGCTCCTTGTACGCAAAGCCACGAGGACTGGAGAATTCCTGGTCTTCGCCCGAGCCCAGGCGATCGCGTCCGCCATCTTGTGCATAGACTCCCATGCCGCAGACTGACGCCTTGACCTTTGCCACTCTCCTCTGGCTCAACATCATGTGGTCAATGGCTTTTGCCATCCGATGGACCGCTAGTTATGGTCTGCGCGACGGAGCCGGAAGTCGTGGTGCTTGGTGCATTGGCCGCGCCAGGTCCTACAAGGGGCTCATTGCCAGAGTCGCCGCCCTGTACACCGGCTTCGCCGGCCTCCCCACCACCCATTTCGTTCTGGTGAGAGGCTCTAGCACCCACGTCACCGCGTTGGCCACGACCATCAGCGCCTATGTTGCCACCCTGATCGGGCGATCCAATACCCATATTATTGCTCTGACCAGCAAATCCACCACCCACGTCACCGTTCATTCCGCCATCCATGCTACCACCCATACTTGCGCCGATGTCACCACTGAGACCGCTGAGCCCGTGGAGCCCGTGGAGCCCGTTGAGCCCGTTGAGGCCATTCGCCATCATACTTGGATCAGCGATCATATCCATGCCCATCCCATCCATCGGCATGAGGCCGTTTCCAGCCAATCCAAGTTGCAGCTCGGGCGGCGGGCTGTACAAGCTGTAAATCCTGCCTTCCAACCCATCACCATCAAACACCGCAAAGTTCTGAATCGGCTGCTCGCGCTTGCCGAGCACGTTGATGACATCTTCACTAAGTCTGCCACCGACGAATGCAGCGGTCGGCACGATCTCAGCACCTAGATTTTGAATGAATGAACGCAGAAACTCGGCTTTCAAATGATCTGGTGGTAGTTGTAGCTCACTGTTCTTGTTTGTTGCAAGGGTGGTGAAGGATATGAGGTCCGGCCCTGTGTGTCCGGGGAGACGCGCGTTCATGCGTTGGAAATCGAAAAGCGCCCGCAGACATGGGAGTAAAGCAGGCACGGCCTTGAGCTTGCGACGACTGCCGAGAATGTCTGGTGGAAGTGGGGAGCTGTTTGCGAGGAGGAGTGGGCAGTAAATCTCTTGCTTTTTGACGATCTCTGTGTTCTTGCCATTGTTTTCCTTCTTGGTCGTGACGCTAAGAACACTGCGAGTGAGTGACTCCGGTGCGATTGGCGTGGGCTTGTTGGACGTTTCTCGCTCGATGACAAACTCATGGCTGACGAGGTCCGCGAATATGTAGCCGTAGAAACCATGGATGCCTGCTGCGTAGAAAGGTCGGTTGGCAAAACGGGCAGCGGTGTTGATCATTGACAGGGTCATGAAGTCGTGGTCGCAAGCAATGACACAGTCGAAGGGCGCGTAATAGGTTTGGTCCCGACCAAGCAAGTCATTGACGCCACCGCCCGAGGTGACTCTCACGCGCGGATTGAGCTCCTGGATCCGCGGTATCACTGCTCCTGCTCGCTGGGAGTATGTCAGTAATGTAGGCATTGATGGTGAAGAAGTGTAAGTTACCGGCTTGCCAAGATCCTCCTCGCGAAGGAAGTACTGAGCGCCCAAGTCCTCTTCAACGACTTCGCTATCGTCGATAATTGTAAGTGAGCTGATGCCAGCAAGCGTAAGGTTTTTCGCGATCTCGGTTCCCAATGCGCGCAGTGAAACGAGTAAGATGTTCGCCGAGCGGATTCGCTCTTGTGCCTGAGCGCCCCAGAGTCGTATTTGGCGGTCATACAATGCGATCTCATCTGCGCTTAGCCCTGGAATGGTCGTGGTGCTGCCATTGCCACTTGCTGACTGCATTGCCGTGGTGCCGTTGATCGCCGCTTGCAATTGGCCATTGGCAGCAGGCGGGCACGCGCTGGTTGCAGCGCCAGCCGCCATTCCGAGTCGTGCAGTGTGCTCGTCAACACGCGATGGTGATGTCGGCGATTCTTCAGTGGCTGACTTGAAGGCGAAAGATTGTCATGCGCGTCGTGATAGGCAATGGATACTAGGAATTTGGAGATCGGGGACTTCTATGCCGTGTTGTCAGGCTCCCTAGCTGTACTCCATGTCACATGATCATGGCTTTCACGTGCGAACATTGAAGTCTTGCCCGCTCCTGGGACGGAGGACTCGTCGCAGTGTCGCACTCAGGAGGAGTACCGACGGGCTGGTTTGGATAAGGACGGGAGGCACGTGCCGTTAGCGTGCACATTTTCGCCTGCAGCCCTGTCCATCATCTTGGCACCTTGGCACAGACACCATGGGCAAGCTTGTAGCAACCTGCATCCATGTCATCGCGTGCGGCCCCTCCTCCCACTCTATTCGGATGCTCATGAGAGCTTGTGCACGTCCGAACTTGCACATCTTACGCATTGGAATCCTATTCACACAAACAGCAATCGCTGAAGGGGACGACGGCTCCGTATGATGCCTGACCCGCGACTACGACCGATGGATGTCCGGGTTCGTGTCTGCTCTGTCGAGCCGTTGGCTGACGCACTCAGCGCCACGTGCGAGACTGACGCAACTTGTATAGTATGGCAATTACGACGACCCACCAGCCGCCGAGTCATCCACTCCACGCACCCGTCGCGAAAGACTTCGACGAGCATTACAAGGCACCAACGATATGGCACGAGAGGTCATGGGCATGGTGGAGGATGAACCGCGTGGCGGCAGGACCAGCCTACTGAGTCCCATCAACCGGCGACGGCAACGCTCTCCAAGCAGCCAACTAGATGAGAGAGGGAGCTATTCCACAGCAACTACCGGCCAAGGCAGGCTGCGCAGGACCAAGCGTAGAAAGCTTGAGCAGGACGAACATGGCGTCCCGAGGAGAGGCATACGCTACGGATGGTTCGGATCGGTCGACCCGGGTAGGCTCAAACTTGACCTTGTCAGCTGCGACGGCGGCGAACATCAAGACCCTAGACATCCGGGGACGTATCTCGGCCCCGAGAACGTGCTGCGGCACGACAAGAGCGTGTACTGCTCCGAGAGCCCCAGCAGTAATATAATCCTGAGACATGCGGATGACTCGCCCTTCTGCCTTGAAAAGCTGCACATTGTAGGGCCAGAGCATGGCTTCACTGCACCGTAAGTCGTTTGGCCGTGAGAGTTTGTGTGACCAATGCTAACCACTAAACAGTGTTAGAGAGGGCCTTGTCTATATTGCCATGACGTTGCATGACTTGCAAAGATATATCGATCCACCAAAATTTGCTCGCCCACATGGAGTCCACAGTCCGCCATATCGTCGACGCAGAACGTACGCACCCAGCTCTAGGTCCTCGCCCGAACGTCTGACACTGTCAGATGCGTTGAGGGATCCAGAAATCAATGCAGCTGTAGATCGGAGTGAACAAGACTACGCCCGCGGTGCTGATTCAGCTCACGACCTCGCCCCTCCCGAGGACAATTACTATGGTCAAGACTTTGGTTTCCGCCGTACCGACGCTGAAGCTCATTGTGATTTTCCCACTTTCGCTTCACACGAAGGACCAGACTTTGCCGTCAACACTCGGGGCGAGCACGCTCCCGTCGCCGTTCTTAGCGACGAAGATGCAGGGCCAGAAGAAATTTCGACACAGGAAGTACTAGACTTCCGCCTGCAGCGATTGCGGCTCATGCGAAGACGGCATGATCTCGAGACTTGGGACCGAGAGGATAGGAATCCTGCCGTGTATGGCCTCCGGTTTGACCCCAATCATCGAGAGGGCGACCAGGAAGGGCAACACAACCTCAGCCGTCTTGACACACTGATGACAATGCATAGGATGCGTGAAACTCCTGGTGAGGACTCTGCCGCGACTGACGCAGAGCCACTGCGACCACTGACTCGTGAGCCTGGTGATGAGGCTGACGCAGAGAAGGACGAGAACGTCACATGCGTGCGGTTCGGAATCAAAAAGAATAAGCATAAGGTCGCGATCAAATTTGACCCAGGTCTGTCAGGACGCTTCATCTTGTTGAAGCTATGGGCAAATGGGCGGAGCAACGTGGATGTACAGAGCGTGATCGCAAAGGGCTACGGAGGTCCTCGATACTTCCCAGCGAGAGAGGCAAAATGAGATGTGCAACGAGAGCATGAGGTGAAATTGATTGTCGCTGGAAGCCTAAAACGAGTTCCAAACGAACCACCGGGGTGAGATGGTATGTAGCTGAAGCTGGAATGGTACAACGGCATGGCGAGCCCTTCCCCCGGCCGCACTAAGGGTCCTTGACGCATGCCTCGCTCTAGAAGTGCCACCTTGTCCCGACTGGATGCGTGTCAAAGCATTTAGGCCGCGAAATGCCCAGCGGTGCTACATGCTTCGACCGGACATGAATCGCCTACGAAAGCCTAATATTGCGCATCATGCGCGAAGAGCGAACTGCTTAGAGTTGCAGACTCTGCACAGATGACCTGTGCTCACCCCCGCCGCTTGCTGCAGATGGCAGGCACGTTGAGTCCTGAGCCGAGTCCCTCCTCTGCCGGGCGAGTAACCGCGAGCTCCAATACTTTGATCGAGAAGAAGGCATCCAGAGTAGCGGCTGCCCCCTCCGGACGAGTGGGCAAGAGTCCCGGAATCGCTTGCAGGCAAGTCTGCTTGGGGCTGCAGAGAATGTTGTATGCTAAACCTGCACAAAGTCAGCTCAGGAAAACATTTCTGACAGCTGACGAAAGCGTGCGAAATCCCGTCACATGCTTCATTGGTGCAGGCTTGGGTCACGCAGCCATATGCAGGGGCAGGGTGCCTCATTACTGGTTCCACTTCACTGGCAGCGTCTTCAGACCCAAGAAACATATGAGCGCACCCGCAATACGCATGGGTTTGGGCAGGTAAAAGTGATATGCAGGTGAAGAAGCCCGGGAAGCGCGGCAATCCGAGCAGGTGGATCCGGGCAGGTGATCTGCAGAAGCTTTCCTGATTGGGGAGGAGCGCGTGAAGTTGAGGGCAAAGTGGACTCAGGAGACCAACCTGACTTTACTATAAGAAGCCCTTCTACCGCCGTCCTTTCATTCATCCTCCATCACTTCTGCATCCACGTCGCACCCACCGCACCCGCACCGACATCTTGCAGGTTCGAGCTACCGCTCTGCCTCCACAACTAGGTAAGATCTTTTTGCTATTCACAATGTTCATGGGGTAAGGCGGCAGGTGGCACAGGCTTCAGTCCACAGCATGGTGCCTAGATAACATATCCCTGACGCCCTTGACTCTTTCAGAACAGTATCCCTCGCCACCCCAACCCACCACTGCAGCAATGGCCTCTCCAAGCAAGGAGCAGACTCCCGCCAACTCCGCCGCTGCTTCCGACAGCAAGCCGGCTGTCACGTTCACCGAGAAGGAGGAAAAACTCCTTAAGGTTGCCTGGTCTTGCCTCAAGTCCGGCCCCCCAGAAGTCGACTTGAAGAAGCTTACTCAGATGGGCGGTTTCAACACCGAGAAGACATGCTCCAACACCTGGGGCGTGATCAAAAAGAAGCTCGCACAGCTCGCACCGTCGACTGAGGGTAGTGAGGACACTGGTAAGTAATGCGTAACGAGCTTTCTCAGAGGGCAGGTACTGACACTTCCCCAGGCAAGACTCCCACGAAGGCCAAGGCCACCCCGAAGAAGCGTGGCAAGAAGGCCACCGAGGGTGACGACGATGAGCAGGCTCCTGCTACCGAGTCCCCGACCAAGAAGCAGCGCAAGTCGCCGACCAAGAAGAAGGCAGTCAAGGCTGAGGAGGATGAGGCTGAGACCGACGAGAAGGTCAAGGAGGACGTCAAGCCTTCCATCGAGTCTGCTGACGAGTAGACTGCTTGTCTGCTCATGGGGTACGATGATGAATGATCGATGAGGCTCACAACCACTTGGGTTTGAGCGGGCATACGGCGAGGCGTTTGGAATGGCGGGCGGTCTTTTGCTGCAGCTGCTGCGCTTGCTTTGCTTGAACATGACGATGATTCGGGCGCTACTCATTGCAGCTGCCTGCAGCTGCTGCGGCTATGGAGATGTAGCTGCTTGCTGATTGACATAAAAATCCACCATTGACGAGATATTGAGCACTTGAATGTCACCTTCCGTGAGGGCTCCTCCCAAGATCTGTAGACATAAGTTTGGTTTCGCCCAGGAGTTGTGGAAGCTTGTCACTGTTATCCTCGTTCCTTGCGCTGGCGTGCCAGTGTCCCCTCGCTGCTGTGATCGAAACGCTACAGCAGCAGAACAGAAGACATCGCACCAGTACTTGCGCTGCGTGTCGTCCTCTGTTGCTGCAGCTCGTCCTGGCAATTCTCCTCTCCAGCCTAGCGCCATTGCGCCTAGAACTGATGAAAAGGCTAGACAACATCTTGTCTTTGAAAGTCGCAGAAGGGATATTGGGGCGACGATGGCTCTCAGCTGCACTACACAAGACTTACTCGCGATACGCTTTGCAGATAACATAGAGCAAGGCCAGTTGCCGTTCCGACCCGAGTCGCCATGTCAGAAGAAGTCCCGTACAATGCACAGTTCCACAGACACTCCTGTATGTCTGCTTTCCTGTGCATACGACTCCCTCATCGGTGTCCCCGATCTTCAAGCGGCAAATCTTCTCGTGGCTACGGGCACATTCGCAGATGTTCAGTGTATGCCTGCCACTGGATCCATGAAAGATTCGAGAAGCTGCTCCGCACGCACGTCAAGCCTCATGTTTTGGTTGCCGTAGCTCATGAGCTTTCACCGGCCGGTTTCCCCATGTCTCACTAGAAACCCGTCAGCGAGCTTTAAGCCGCTAACGAGGACGTGTAGCCATCAGCGACGCTCAAGAAGTCACCACCACTTCAGCAGTAGCCCCTACCCTCACCTTCACTGCCCCTGGGTCCATCGGGCTATGGTACACGGTTGAAGACGAGGGGATCATTGTGTCACTGTTATCGCTTGGAGACAATGACTTCGTGCCCGGTGACATCAGAGATCGTCGGACGTACGATCGACTCAACTGGAGCGCAGTCATCATACCTCTGCCAGTGACGCGATGCGAGTTTGAGGGCGCGCTCGAGCGTCGCCAGTGTGCGCTATCCTGGGATGCTCAGAGCTGAGGAGGCCGAGGTGAAGGCCAAGGCGGAGGCCAAAAAGGCCTCATTGGACAATCTGCCAGTGCGTGACATTCCTTAGGCATCAATCGCACCGATGGATGTTTTGCGTTTCGCCCGTAAGGCCTCCAAAGCCTTTATCATGAGGAAGATTCGCCTGCTCTTCGAAGCTCCTTGCCATCCGCGTCCGCGCCCGCGCCCGCGCCCGCGCCCAGCCGCCAGCATCCCGGCTCTGCAATCTCCTGAGCTGTTTGGTGGGCGTAGACACATTCGCAACCAGGACGCCGCCGTCAGGAAGGCGAAGGATTTGCTCCGTAAGTGCATCAGCATCGTGATGTGGGCTTCAGAGGCTGAAACGGTCTTACAGATCAGGCCAGCGAGCTCGAAGTAGAACTCTTCGAGCACTTCGATGAGTTGGTCCGCCGCCATCAAGGCATCAAGGCCAAATTGGCCGAGGTGAGAATATTGCAGTGGAAATTGTCGGACATTGTCGACAAGATGGCGCAGGAATGGCTGAGTCAGAAGAGCTGCAGAGGAAGGGGATATGAGTATGCGGCGGAGGAGGAAATAGCTGTAAGGTGAGGGGTGTGGCGGCGACGGGAACAGTCCTTGGCCAGGAGTGGCAACTACGAGAAAAACTTGCCTCAATGTTGATCTGCGTATGAGTGAAAAATCGTCAGCGTCATGAGCAAGTGACTCGGAGGGTAGACTGACCTGACGATGTATAGATTGAGGCCATCATCCAGCCAACAAACTCCCGTCCAATTGACCGCATCAGTCTGAGCATTTCTTTGACTGCCAAGCCAATTGTAACTACCTACCAACGCCGACGCTGATCCATCAAACTCCTTTGCAAACCTTCATTCCCGCCAATTGATCAGCACCTCGTCCGTTCGGAATCTCTGCGTAAAAGTGCTGTCCTCCAGTGGCGTCCTGAATCCCATCTTCCAGGCCAACAGACCCGCATGCGCAATCATTATTCCATTATCGATACAGAACCTCTCATCCGTTGCATATACGCTGCCGTTCCGCTCCGCGGCCATCATTCCCATCATCTGCTGCAGCCGCTCATTACAGCCCACGCCACCCACTATTAGGACTTGCTGCGCGCCTACATGTGCCATCGCCCGCTCCGTGATCTCGACCAACATTGCGAACACGGTCTCTTGGAGTGTGAAGCAGAGGTCTTCGCGAATGATAGGTTCGTTGGTCTCGGGGTCGGTCCAAGGTTGGCCTGACTTTTGCGAGGCTTCTAGCTTCTTGGCGAGTTCTTCGACGCGGGCGAGGATGCCTGAGAAAGAGACGTCCATGCCTTTCACTGCGTAAGGCAGTTCGATCAGGACTTTGCCTTTCTTGGCTAATTGCTCGATGTTGTATCCAGGAGCTGGGTCGTTGGGGATGTTCAGGACACGGGCAAAGCGGTCAAGACAGTTTCCTACTGCTATATCCAGTGCCTCTCCAAATATCCGGTACCTTTGTGCTGAGTAGGCGATGACTTGAGTGTTACCTCCGGAGACGTAAAGCACGACAGGGTTGTCCGCGCCAGTAATAGCTCGACCCATTTCTATGTGCCCAACGCAGTGATTCACGCCTACGAGAGGTTTGTCCCAGAGCTGACTCAGCATTCGGCCAGAGAGGGCCGCGGAAGCCAAGGGCGCTCCCATGCCAGGGCCTTTGGTGTAGCAAATACAGTCGATCTGGTCAAAGGTGACATTCGCTTGCTTCATGGCTTGTTTCACGAGTCGCACGACCCATCTTCGGTGGTGGGCTGCGGTGTCTTTGGGGAGGAAGCCGGTGCCGGGCGGCGAATTGTAGGTATGCCGTAAGTTCGCTAGGATCTGTACAGGCTGCGAATCCTCCAAGTTCTTGTTCGGCTTCGAGCAGGCCTCATCCTCGGAAATGTATGCGGAGTCGTGTGGGCTCACTGGTTCGGCGGCCGGCTGGTGGCGAGCAAGAGGTTTGGGATGGAGAATTATACCTACGCCCAGCTTGTTGGCGGACGACTCGAGCCCCAATGCAATCGACATCGTGTCGGCTGTATGGCTGTGGTGTGTGGTGTGAATGGATGGCTGTCACATGCGAATCCCAAAAAGCGGGTAGAGCCGAGTATTGGTGGGGGCTCCGGATCCATGGATCCTGATCTGCGCTCCGTCATGCACGAGAGCCAAGCCACTTCTTCCAGGAACGAGCGGCGACTAAGGACTACCACAACACACGACTTTGTTCAATTGGCCGCGCCGGCACCAGCACATACAGACTATTCAATCCCCTGACGCCTTCTGCAATTCTTTCTGCCTACGACGGGCTCTCGCACGGCTCACAGCCACCAACATGTCTTGGTCCGGTTTCAAGAGTGAGTGCCCACGCGACGATCTTTGGCATGGATCATATACTGATATGTGGGCAGAAAATGTCGGTCGCGCGACAACGCAGGTCATGATGAAGACCGGTCATGTTGAGAAGACCACCGATCGCGAATACGAAGTCGAAGAACGCCGCTACCGGACCCTCGAAGCCGCCTCGCTCCGCCTGCAGAAAGAAGCCAAAGGCTACCTCGACTCCCTCCGTGCCATGACTGCATCGCAAATGCGAATAGCAGAGACCATTGATGCTTTCTATGGTGAGGCAGGAGCGCGCGACGGGGTGAGCCGAAGCTACAAGCAGGCGGTCGAGGATCTGGATGCGGAGACGGTGAAGGCGCTTGATGGGCCTTACAGGTGCGTACCCCAGGATATGTGGGAGCTGTGTATGGACGAAGAGACGGGAGAGTTGAGGAGAGAAGAGATTGCGGCTATTGAACAGGAATGGAATTTTGAGGGCAAGAGAAGGTGTTTTACAAGAGGGCCAGACTTTGGGATCACAGAGGTCGATGTGCAAGGTGCAAGTGACCTGATTGCGTTCTTGTACAGGACGACCGTCCTCGAGCCCATCAATCGCTTTTGCGCGTACTTTCCCGATATCAACGAATGTATGTTACCCAGCCTACATTGCAGGAGAGGAGCAGAGCTAATGAAGTCCATAGGCATCAAGAAGCGCAACCACAAGATGCTCGACTACGATGCGATGCGCAGTAAAGTCAAGAAGCTCGTGGAGAAGCCTGACAAGGATCCTGCGAAATTGCCGCGGACTGAGAAGGAAATGGAAATGGTTAGTAGAGCTCATCCCTCTTCTCAAGACGATTCTGCCATTCCGGACTTGGATCTGGATATGCCGTCGCCGCCCAAGGCTCTGGAGAGCGTAGCTCGTGACCGCGTCCTGGAGCTTCAGAAAGAAGAGGAACAATTGGCGCTCCGCCACGCAGGTCTCTGCGTCACGTGGAGTCCAAGCATCATGACTCGGATGACGAGCTTCAAGCGAAAATCAGCTAGAGCCGGCGAGGAACAGAGCAATCGGTTAGCGCTTGACCCTCCATCGGGCGACTCTGGCCATGCGGGCTCCCGTCTCTCAGGCGTCTCATTCCGTCTGCCGAAGCTGCGAGGATCGGTTACTTCAGCTTTGCTACAACGCCCGGACAGGCCTCATCCGGCAACACGCTCGTACAGCATCTCGAACAGCATGTCCACGGAGTCTGCAGACACCATCACGGGTGCAGCGCATCTCGTGGAGCCGTCCAGCGCGCGTACATCTATGCAGTCAGAGCGCGAGTCATCGCAAACCCAACGAAGCTCCTCGGAATCTGAGCGGATCGAGCACGACAACTACCTGCGCCATATAAATCCATTGACCAATGTACTCCCAACGAAAACAACCAGCTTGGCTGGCACGCCGAGTTTCATCGCCTCAACAGCGAAGATCATCCACTCCCAGCGCAGCTCTGGCACATCGTCAAGGAAGATGACTCCTGCGCCATTCTTCCTTCCGAGCGAACTGGAGATGATCATGCAACCAATGAAGGACGAGTATATCAAGACGCAGGCTGACAAACTTGCACAGGCGAAAGCCGCTTACGAACAGCTTAACGAGCAGCTTACGAATGAGCTGCCACAATTGATCGATCTGAGGTGAGTGTCGAACACTGCGCACTTTCCTTACAAGGAATGCTGAAGCTGATTGAACAACAGAGTACCGTACCTCGACCCGACTTTTGAGGCATTGGTGAAGATCCAGCTTCGATTCTGTGCCGAAGCATATAGTCGAATGGCACAAGTCCAGCAGTATCTTGACGCGAGCACGAGAGACCAATATGCGAACGGTGATCTTGATGCGAGGGTAGAGGACGTGCTAGGGCAGATACGGGAATTGAGTATTGCTGGGACTGTCTAGGTAGTTTCCGCGCGATGACGTGGAAGCAAGGGCGGATGGCTACGACCGATTGTATTATGTACAGCAATTAAACCTGCAGCAGAATAGGAGAATGTTAGGGCAGTCAAAGCACCTACTCCCAACATGCATCATTTGCAGCTTTTACGGAATTGTATGATGATCATGTTCGTATCGAAATGGCGCCAGATCGCTACCAACAGACTTATGTTTTAATGCGCACCTTCCCGAAGCGCTTAGCCGCGGCATGGTCCCGGCTAACCGATATGGGATCTCTACCGCAGCGGAAGCATTCCGCGTTTGCGTTGCCTTGGCTAAGAACTTTTTGCGATTCGAGTAGCTGTTTCTTTGTGTATATCTTGTGCTTTTCAATTGTCGCAAACGCACTGAACTCGTCAATATGGGTACTAACAAAGGTCCTAGCCGTCGCATGCAGAAGCAGGGCCCGCCACCCTCGCTAGACGTTAAGGCCGGAAAGAAGAGGAAGTCTGCAGCGGCAACAAATGGAGCGATCAAGAAGCAGAAGAAGGTCGATGTTGCGCCTGTGCCAAAGAGTGCCGCGAATTGTGTGAGGAACTCAGCTGGCAGGAAGAGCACCAGAGGCGACTTCGAGGTTGCAGAAAATATTGATGTGAAGCCTCAGAAGAAGGCGCAACTGGTCGGCGATGAGAAACAGGAAGAGGATGTATCAGACTTGAGTGGTGACGCGATCGATGACCCGGACATCATGGAGAATGAGCTGAATGGCGTAGAGGAAGCGGATCTGGACGATCCAGACGAGGACGATCTTGACAGCGATGCGGATGACTTTGCCAATGCACCATCAGATGACGACAATGTCGTAGACTCGGATCAGGAAACGCATCAGAAAGGCGTATGGTCGGAAGACGACGACTCGGATGCGGAAGAGCAGTTGACGGCCGCGAACATTGCTGGACTGTCGGCGAAGCTGGACAAGCAGCGAGCAGAAGAGGAGGCAGCTGCGGAGGCTGAGCTGGCAGAGGGTGCTATGCAGACAAACATCGCTGCGGCAGAAGGCTTAGATGGTGGAACCGAGGAAGCGCAGAAGACAAGCATGTTGGCGCCTGACCTTCAGCTTCTTCGGACAAGGATCACAGAGACTGTGCGTGTGCTTAGCAATTTCAAGGAATTGCGTGATCCGGCAAAGAGCAGAGCAGAATATACACAGGCGCTGCTCAAGGATATAAGCGCATACTACGGCTACTCTGCCTTTCTGGCGGAAAAGCTGTACTCGCTCTTTCCTCCACAGGAGGCACTAGCTTTCTTTGACGCGAACGAAACTCCAAGACCTATGGTCATTCGCACAAATACCCTGCGTACGCACCGAAGAGACTTGGCACATGCTTTGATAAACCGTGGCGTCACACTTGAGCCTGTCGGCAAATGGTCGAAAGTCGGTCTGCAGATTTTCGAATCCCAGGTCCCGCTTGGCGCAACGCCTGAGTATCTCGCCGGTCATTACATCCTGCAAGCTGCTTCTTCGTTTCTGCCTGTTATGGCACTTGCACCTCAGGAGCACGAGCGTGTACTTGATATGGCCGCCGCTCCCGGTGGTAAAACAACACACTTGGCCGCTCTCATGCGTAACACTGGATGCATATTCTCGAACGATACCAGCAAGGAGCGCGCGAAAGGTCTGATCGGGAATATTCATCGTCTTGGGGTCAAGAACACAATTGTCTGCAACTACTCTGCTCTGGAGTTTCCCAGAGTCCTGGGTGGTTTTGATCGCGTACTTCTCGATGCGCCCTGCTCAGGTACTGGTGTTATCGCGAAGGATGCGTCGGTGAAGACCAACAAAACTTATGATGACTTCTTGCGGTTACCTCATCTGCAGAAACAGCTTCTTCTCGCCGCCATTGATTCGGTCGATCACGCCAGCAAGACAGGAGGCTACATCGTCTACTCCACCTGTTCCGTCACAGTCGAAGAGAACGAGCAAGTAGTGCAATATGCTCTCAACAAGCGACCGAACGTCAAGCTCGTATCTACTGGCCTCGTCTTTGGAAGG
This sequence comes from Teratosphaeria epicoccoides, assembly GCA_021401465.1. NCBI lineage: Eukaryota > Fungi > Ascomycota > Dothideomycetes > Mycosphaerellales > Teratosphaeriaceae > Teratosphaeria > Teratosphaeria epicoccoides. The sequence goes on from JADDMT010000035.1 coordinate 101,162, forward strand.
GACGGCTTTATCAAGTATCAATCTAAGCGCTTCCACCCAAGCTTGAAGGAGACTAGAAGATACTACCCACATGCCTACAACGTAGACGGCTTCTTCGTCGCCAAGTTCAAGAAGGCTGGTCCCACGCCTGTAAACGCCGTTCGTGCGCAAGGATCCGCCGAGGCCAAACAACAGGCTAATGGTGTCCAAAATGGGGACGAGGAGGATGGCGTTGACAGCGCTTTCGACGCTATCTCTGGTGCGGATGAGGAGGGGGTTGCGGAGCGGGACGATGACTTCGGCGGCTGGGATGAGGAGGAGGATGCTGAGATCATCGAAAGGAGTCTGAAGAAGCAGATCAAGAGGAAGGGTTTGGATCCCAGGGCTACGAAAAGTAAGGCTGTGCAGTCGCTGAATTCCACCATGATCAATGGTGTATCAAGGACGAAGGCGGATGGTGTTCAGAATGCTGAGGGCATTGATACAGTAGTGAAGAAGGTTGCTGCTGCTGACAAGGCTGTAGAGAATGCTGATGCTGGTAAGGAGAAGGAGGTCGTGAAGGAAGAAATGGTGAAGGAGGCCGAGAAAGCTAAGAATCGTGTCGATGGTGTTGGAAAAGCTCAAACGAAGAAGGCAAAGAGTGGCAAAAAGAAGATTGTGTAGTCTTCCGTCGCCGCGATGCATGTATGCCATGGAGTGACGGCTTTTGAATGCTGTCATTTGATCTGTTGTTGATGGTAAGATCGATGTTCTGCAGATTTTGAGCCGAGTCAGCGCTTTGAAGCCGCTGTCACAATAACTGATTCCCTTATCATTGACCGTGTAATCCGGGACACAAAAGAAGGAAGGTACATGTATGCAATGTCTACATGTACCTACATATGTAGGTAAGCACGCGGTCAACTCACCAGGGTGAATGCTCCTACGGATCAAAGATCTTCCAGCTCATAGGCCGAGGTCGGTACGTGTACATGTAAATGCGAAGCTCGCTACCTTCCTTGAAGATACTCGCATGTCTTGCCGAAGATCATACTGCCATTGCTGAGGTTAAGTCATTATATCGCTGCTCATGAGAATCCCGTAAATCACATTCGTTCGGGTCGTCCGTCAATCCCCCCACCACAATGGCTCCTTCAGACACCAAAGAAACGTTCATGAGAATTCCCTGGGCTGCTAATTTACTCAAACGTCCGAACATTGTGCTATATGTCCCTGGCTCGAGGCAACCTAAGGCAAGCCGTGAGGACTCTCTGTATGCCGAGACTTTCAAGACACCAAGAACATTGCGAAGCTGCATCTCCTTCTACCAGCGACCTTCGGCATCAGATGAGAAGATTGAAGAGGTCAGCACTTTATACACCATGGGTGACGGTCTTAATGGTCACCCGGACATCATGCATGGCGGAATTGTAGCCACTGTGATAGACGAGAGCATGGGTATTTTGGGGTATGCCAATCATGAACGAGATCATCTCCACAAGGTGCAAAAAGGTCAAGCTTCAGGGGAGCTGCCGCCTCCTGAGATGGGAAAGTTCACGGCGTATCTGCATGTCAACTATATGGCTCCAGTGCGGACTCCGGGCGCAATTATGGTCACGACGAGATATAAGAAAAGGGAAGGCTTGAGGAAGGAGTGGATGCAGGCTGTGGTCAGGCAGCATGTGCCTAGTGGTGATGACGACGATGGAGAGGAGGTCGTGTGTGCTAAGGCGGAGGCATTATTTGTCAGGCCCAAGAAACAGCTCGGAAAGCTCTGATGGCAGAGGAAATCCTTTACTCTTCAGAGCTACCATGCACCGACAACTTGGATTCATGCTTCTTCAGACCAGAGTCACATTGTGGAGCTACGCGTCATGCTAGAGCCCTCCATCTTCACATGATGATTCCTCGGACCAGGGACAGTCAGCCATCAATCACAGGAGCTCCACTTCAATGTCTCATGCAGGTGCAGTGGGCAATGATCTTCTTGCATTTATTAAAGGCTGTACGGCTTGCAGCGCCAGGTAAGTTTTTCGCTGATGGTCGGCAACAGTCCGGGCGAAACTAGTAACAGTACCGTGATTGATCATTGTGGCTGCTGGAGTATCTCGCGATCAGTGAGTTCCCTGGTGCAAGACTCCGCGATGATGTTCCACGACGGGTATCGAGACGCGATGACGAAAAGTTGATCTATACGGCACAGGGGACTCGCTGTCAACGATGGGTTTGATGGAAAGACCAAGCAAAATGTTGACGGCATAGCGGGACCACAATGCGGCCCTGGATGTCGTCAACATGCTCACTTTTGGCCACCAAGATTGCGATTCCGTTGTCACCCATCACTATGCACCTACTCACTGTCAAACGATGATCAGGATGCATGTCGGACGTCGGTACCGGCAGACAACGCATTTTGGGTGAATAACTGGCTCACGGACGGTGCAATCTGTCATCACCTGGTGTCATTGCCGGTCAGATTATCCGGCAATTTGACGGGCTTGACTGATGACAGATCATGATTGGCTGCAGGACCGGGTGGGAATGTTGACGCTGAATTGCAATGACCTGTCAACCATCGATTCGGCTTGCTTGAGTCTTAATCCGCCCAACTGAAGCCATCAGTGATCATTCTTGATAGATGAGATCGCGTATATACTCGATCTGAGACGAGGTCCGGTCACGTCATCATGTAGAAATCCTACGTTCGTCTCCTGCACATCTTGCAGGAGTACCGTTACATATGATGGTTACACTGGCTCTTCGACTCGTTGTAATGGCTTGCATTGTGGTCAAGCGTCACGTCGAAAGTTGCTGGATCTCATTGGTCGCCTCCGAACGCTGCCACTGGCCCTCAAGAAGACGCTTTGATCCGTCCCAGCTGCTATAAGTGAAAAATGCCCTGCAGCGCTTACCTCAGTCACAGTGACGTGCGATGAGAAGTGGGCTCGTAACATTCATCTTGGCAATCTGGGCCCACGCCCGACCCCCGTTAGCGCCCGTCGTTCCGCATAGAACGCCCGCCTCATGTGAACTTTTATTGCCATGATTGCACGCTTTACTGCTGCGATACCAATTTGCAAGAGAACAGTCTGCTCACAGCACAGCATTCCTTTTGCATGACGAATTTCGCATGCGAGAGAGGGAGAAACACAAAGCATCTGACTGGCGTTTGGGCATAGACATGGGTATTTGATTTCTGGATTGGAGAAAGAGCAGGAAGGACGCATACAGATGCGAGGACGTAGGTTGAACTCTCATGTTCTCTACTCCAGCGTGTAGGCGTATTGAGTACATATGGCTCAGCTGGACTTAGGTGCTTGTCGCTTGCCTGGACACGCCACCCTTAGACGGCCTGTATCCATATTGACATGCACAGGAGCTCTGCAATCCTAACGACCCGCTGCTATTGCTGTGCATCGAGAAACGCCATATCCTAGGACTCGCCTCTGCTCTCGCACGAGATCGACTCCAACTAGGCCTCGTGAGACTGGTGTCCCAAAGGCTTACAAGTCGCTCGTTTGGCACTCCCTGGCATTTGTTGCAAACCTAAGAACTCGAACAACCGGTCAATACTGTAGCAGCGCAATCATATTGACGACTTCCATGTGTGGACAAGTTCATGTCCGGCCCAGCGCAGCGGAGAATCTCGGCAACACTTCGGGTCTGGAGAGGAAATATATCGACTTCCATCGCAGCTCAGAATGGTCTAGTGGTAATCACTTGACTATCTCGCTGTTCGGAAAATAACCATTCTCGTTCTTGGGGGGATGGGAGGTCACACCAAGGTCCGCTCTCTTCCGCCCTTAGAGCCGTATGAAGGTGTGTAAGGCAACTTAAGTTTTGCTGTTTTTGTTGTGATATTTTTTTCATTGTCTGCGATCCGATGTCACACGCGTCTCTGATATCTGCAACATGCGTTTGATGGAGTTCGCTTTTGCAGTCCGTTGCGATCTGAAGACCTTGAGGGTGTTATTCATGGCGACACCAATCTTTTGTCGCATGGAACTCTAGCATGGTCATGCATTTTTCTATCGATACGTGATTCATATCACGGTTCCATGTCAGTATGAGGGCTCACCAACATTCTCCAGCGCAAGTCACCGGAATCGTAGCTGAGCAGGCTATGTCACGTTGGCTTCTGACGGCCCATTTGACCGTATAACCCTGAGCGCAATGATGCTGTTGCGGTACAGCCAGGTCATGTGAGGACAAAGACGAGCTAAATATTGGACGATATGGTCTTGGGCAGATCGGACCGCGGCTGCTGAATGAATGATGTGTTGGGTGGATTCAGATGGCTCATTGGCATGACTAGAGCACGGGTATCGAGATCCGAGGACCAAAATTCCAGTGAGTCTTTGTAGCTCGCGATATCGTCGAGCATTGCCAAACAGCGCTTGGAAACAGCTAATACCATCATAGTCATGCAGATTCTTGCTCGCAACGACATGCACATGTCATTGATTGACATGATATACAGTTCAGGATGACGACAATGTCAACACATTATTGACGGGTAATTTGATGTACCCATTGTCGATAAAGATTGGCATCAGCCTGTCACCAACGTGGCTCACCACAATTCCAATGACCACATCGGCGCACCACTGCACACCTCTTGCGCCCTCCTTGCGCCAATCGACCTCTGAGATCATCTCCCGAATCACGTCCACCCCATACTGCTCCTTGTAAGCCTTCTTCTCCTCTTTGTCACACACCTGCGACCACAGCGTATACCTGGCCATCAGAATGTCATCCAGATTCTCAAACGCTCCATCTTCCTTCTTCAACACACTGGCCGTCTTCTCCTGCCCCTTCTCCAGAACTTTATGTAAATATTACTTCACACTCTCCAGATACTCCTCCGCCCTTGTGATCGGGAAGCCATCCCTTAACATCTGCATCATCTACTTCTCGCCATCCACCAATTCGTCCTGCTTGCGCGAGCCGTCGCGGACGTTGCGCGCCAGGATTGCTGCCCAGTCGATGAAACAGCAGTTGGGGTAGCTTGGGCTCGAACCAAGTGAATTCGCGTTCCGGGCGATGTATTCCGAGATGGTCGAACGGTCTGCAAGTGGTGTGTAGCAGTAGACCTCGAGCCGGATCTCACGCTCTTCGGCCATGCGTTGGCTGGCGTAGAATTCATCCACGATACCGACTCGTGGAAGCCCGCACATGACGGGACCGCCATGGTATGGTATCTTGTCCACTGTACTTCGCTGAATCTTGGTGGTGCTTTGCGGAAGGGGTGTATGTGTGATGGTGAAGTGGAACGGCGTTACAGAGTAGAAGACTGTTCGCAAAGCGGGAACCGCCGGACGGGGCTTGGCAATCACATGCCGGAGAAGCTGCTCGTGCGCACAAGTGCGATCCCGTCACGTCGTCACATGCACACGTAATCGAGCACATGTCGCAGGTTCTCTTGGTCCTTTAGTGCCATCGCAAAGAGAACCTACACAAGGACGGTCATTCGATCATCATTTAGCTCTGGGGGGCATATCATATTGCTAAAGTGAGCCTATGAGCAAAGACATTCCGACACTGACAACCTTACGATTGAACCTCAACATGCCAGAATATTGTCACTGAGCTCGGCTGATCCGTGCATCCAGACTCTTGGTGTCCGATCTGGTTCAGGCAAATACCTTGTCCTGCAGCAAAAATGATTCTCTTGACCAGGAATTGTCCTGACTACACTGGAAATACCATCAGCGAACTTATACTCATCAGACATGCGTTGAGGCGCTCGTATAGATATGATTCTTGCCAAGTATATCGTCAGAATGCAAAGGTGGTACACACCAGCACTGCCATGGTCCCAATGGCTTGCGCTGGGCAATGGTGGTCTTCAATACCCCTGCATCTACCAACAGACACTATGCGCTTGGGATATGCAATTAACACATACGACGCAACAGATAGGACAGCTCCGAGCCTTTCTATTCCCGCGACATCGCTCGCAACACTCTTCCATCTCCGGCGTGATCGAAGACAAAGAACGCCCACGCTACGACCGCTCAACGCAGTCTCTTAACCTCTGACCCAAAGAGATCTCATTCGCGATCCCATCATCCAACGTCCAAATCAAGACAATCGCATCGGCAATCACGTGGAACAATCACAGTGGCCTTTCACATCGCGCCGATCCTATCCATGGCCCTCTTCAGGGGCACGACCAACTCCTCCGGCAGCTCCCAGCACTGCAAGACCTGCAATCTCCCATACGCCAAGTGCTGTTGCGGGACAGGAGGCAAGTTATCAAGCCCGATAGATGGATATGAATCGAGGAAATTCGGTACGATTTAGCCATTGGTGCGGAATGATCAAGCCAGATCTGACGACGTTCAATCAATGTAGTGCCGCAATGATTGGAAGAGTGGTCAATGACCGGGCACGCCAGGATGTACTGAAGATGAGGATAATTGGCGTTTGCTATCATTGTTAGTCTGGCTAAGCATAGCTCGACTGTCTTCCGTCGTTGTATTCGACATCTGCCATTGTGCATCAGTGATCAGCTTGCACCTCAGTAATGACCGTGGTAGCTCGAGAAGCACTATTCTACCAACAGTGTCAATTCCAGGTCATGAGCTTGGCCTTGAATGTCCATAAATGGCATCAAGCAGGTGATCATGGCATCAACTTCCATTGCAGCGTCAGAGAGTCGATCGTGGCACCAAGCAGTCAATTGGCGATTGACTAGTAATTACTCTCGCAGTGCTCAGCGATGATACTTTCCCTGGCTCGACATGGATATCTACATGAAGCAAGTCATCAAATCATCAAATACAGCCCCAGTCGGTCAGTGCCGGATGCAAATCGTGTTGAACAGGAAGCGTGAACTTATGCCGCCTAACAACGACTCCACCACCCCTCAGCCTAATCAAGTCATCCTCTGCGCATCAGGCACACTGTCTAACGCTCCATCACGGACCTTAAGGTAGTCCTTCCGGAACGGATTCGCATCCGTCTCGTTACCTCGCTTCAACGGCGTCCATTTCGGGTCCTCCTTAAACAGCCTGAGCGCCTTCGTGTACTACCAAAACGTCAGCAACCTATCACCTGCATCACATCACCATCCCAAACTCACATTCTGCTCGTCGGTAGTAAACCGATGATATATCCCCGCCGGCATGATCATCAAATCGCCCTTTTCCAACCTGATTCTGACCCATTCATCACCCTTATCCCTGACATCAAAGTATCCCCCACCGCCTAGGATATACCGAATCTCCTCATCCTCATGCAAATGCTCGTGGAAGAAATTCTTGACCTTCTCCTCATAACCCGGAAGCAGTTCAGGAGAGATTTCGATCTCGTCTCGGTTCTTGTAATTGCGTTGTTCTGCGATCTTGTTGACGGAGTCAAGGTCGTCAGGGAACTCGTAGTGGTGGATACCGAGTTTGGTCAGGTAGTCAGGGTCGACGACGCGGCCGGAGTCGTGCGGAGCGCGTTGGTCGCCGGGCAGGTTGTCGAACCAGTATGCCTTCATTTTGGGTGAGCCTCGTCCTTGGTTGCTGTGTTTAGGACCTGTGAGTTGCTTCTAGTCGAGGATATCTGGTGCGAGTAAATGTGCAAGTAGCCAGAATAAATCCAAGATACCCTTGAAACTTCCCCACCAAAAAGTGCCCGCTGCCATTCGGACCCCCTCGCACGTCATCGCCTCAATAAATCCGAGTCACATTGGATGGAAAGCCGCCGCCACAAAGTTCCATGTTGTTCGCAGCAGTAACGATATTAGGCGGCCATTAAGGCGCAGCAAGATTAGCGGAGCAGCAAGCAGAAACAATGAAGCTTCTAACGACGCAGACACGAAGGCCGGGCGGCCATAAACGCGAGCGGGACGCTCGTCTACCTCAATGCACAGTCGTATGTAATAGATCTTGACGTGCGTGCATCTACACGAGCTCCTCCAGAATCGCCTCCATTTCTTCTCTCCTAAACGGCACGACCAGCCTCTCCGTGCCAGCGGCATCCTTTCTGCTCTCGATCATCTGATGATCATGGAACTCCTTCAACAATGTTCTAAAGTTAAGCTCGCTCGAGCATACAAACTCCTCCACAGCCTTATGATACAGAGTTCTGTATTCCACACCTTCAGGCGCAAACACTGCCAAAGGCTTGTGCGCAGTCCGCTTCGGCGTCTCCTTCTGCTTCTTGTTCCTACCACGTCTGGATGGTGTATTCTGCTGCGCCGCTGCTTCAACCTCGTCTGCGGCGCCTAGAATATCGTCCTGATCTATGTCCATGTCATCGCCAACGGTCACACCAACGAACGCCCCAATGTCTGCCAGCGCGAGCTGTTCGGCCACCAAGATACGGAACAGTGCTCGAGCATTTTCAGGCAGAGATTTGAGTACGTATCCCACGCCGTCTTTGCCACCGAGCCTGCGTCTGCTGCGCCCAAGCAGGGCATTGACCTCTTCGACGACATCGACCTCAACGCGGAAAGGTTGGTACGTCGTGGCGTCATGATAGAGGAAGCGGAATTGGCGGCTGAGGCTGATGTCCCAGAGGAGTGGAAAGTTGAGCGTATCGCATGTTGCTAGCAGCCTGACATGTTGATTGGCCGCAAGTCGAGCCAGCATTGTTTGTGTTGCTGCTTTGCGTAAGTTGCTGTGATCTAGCGAATGAATAACTAGGGTCACGAGATCATTTGAGGCCGGTTCGGCAAGATGGGCCAATAGCATGTCAAGCAGTGGGTCTGGCTGAGCGGGCAGCTTCGCGCTCTTCGGCAGCACCACGCTCGCTAATATCTTGACCACGTCTCGTATCGTAAGTCCAGGCGTGTAGCCATTGACGACCACAATTTTTGTCTTACCCTCCAGCTGGTGATATAGATGCTCGGCAAATTCCATAGCCAGCTCCCTCTTGCTCCCACAGCCGTACAAGCAGATATTGAATCCTTCTTCTAGCTCGAATACCCATTGATCAAATGCCCGCTGATGTAACCGTTTCAGCCGTTCCATGTCCTTCTCATGGCCATCTCGATATGCCTTCATTTGTGCAAAGTAGTCTTCATGATTGAGAAGTAGATGGGAGGGTAAAGTATTTGCGGACGTCTTGTTCCCACCGGCACGACTTTGAAAGAAGTACAGCTCATGTGGCGGCAAGTCTGGCGGCGGGGAAGGCGTTCGATCACGCCGTCTTCCCTTCGGTCTACCTCTGAGTTTGCCAGTCTTTGAAGGAGTATCTGGTGCAGACGACAGACCAAGATCGACTTCCTCCTCTTCAGACTCTTCTTCGTCCAAGATCTGCTCGGCAATAGCTTCGTCTTGAGCAAGACCCTCATCGTCGCTGTCCTCGACTTGGGCTAGCTGCTGCTGCAACGTCCGCTGACTCTTTCTACGAGCCGATCTGTCATTGCGAACGGCAGTGGGTGTGCCGTTGCTGTGGTCTTCATCTTCGTCCTGTCTTGCAGGCGTCGAGAACAGGACCTTTCTCAGGCTTCTTGGCGTCGCATCGATGTTCGAGGGATTATTCAGCTTCGACGGAGTGCCACGCAGTATTGACTTCCTGCCTGAGGGCGTTTCAGCTTGCTCAGCGGAAGGGCTCGCGACCTCTGTCTTCTCATTTCGGGCGGTTCTTCTGGTCTTTCGAGGAGTCGCATCGTTCTCTGGTGCCTCGACTTCAGCTCTTGCTCGCTTCACCATACTAGCGGCTTTCAAAGACCGCCAGCAGTCCTGGTTAAAGTCGAAGGCCACAGATATCGCGCGCCGCATTCGCGGAACCGATTAAGAGGGCCCGCTCCGTACCGAGACGCGCAGTCAAAGATCTCCGCGGAGCCGGACCACTCGCATCAGCACTGCGTGATCCTTATCAGTCTTAAAGTCTTTCTGCATTCTTGAGAGGCGCCCTGACATTCACTTCATTTCTACACCGCATCTCATTCATAGTTTGCCTCTCTACAATTCTGCTGCATTTGCATAACGCTTGCGCGATCAAGTATGGACACCATGATCAACAAAGGCGGATCTGAAGCGTCACATTGTTCACATTACGTACAAATCGATCGCTTCCCCTCTGGACCAAGCGAAGCTTTTTTTCGTGTGACGCATGATCTCCGCGACGCGATCTTGCGATATCACAGCGAAATCCCAGGATTGCAGTCTTGTAAGACGGACGATAGCCGACTTGACGACTAGACCATGCATTGGCACGAATTTCGGACTGTGCATTCTTCAAGCCCAGAAAAGCCGGTGTAGTTTCGATGTCTGCTGCCGGGGGTAATCGCAGCGGGAAGGGCAGCTCTCGGATCGGAGGCGCCGAGGAGATTCGCATGGAGCCGCATATGTCATGCTTGCCAGTGCCATCCTGTGCAGAGCCAGCGATGGCACGCTAGGTGTGAAGATGGTGCAGGTGTGTGCAACACTGGTACAAGGTAGGCTCACATAGCAGGCGCGCCCGTGCAATCTTACTCCCCGCTTTCAATTGACCGCATATCACGCATTCCTTCTCACTGGCGTTCATGAAATCACCATTGTAGCATTTCACCTGGTAGACGCCATTTTCCAGCAGAATGAAGCGTGAAAAGCTGTACGAGCTTCTCATCAACTTCGACATCGACCGCTACGTCAACCCATACATTCCTCACAGCCGTCTTGCGCGCCTCCCGAGCCCAATCTCTCGATTCCTGGGCTACAGAAAAGAAGCGCAAGCTGAACCACCAGCGCTGGTACAATGGGCCCTCACATTTGTGGCGACGGTTGCTGGACTCTGCTTGGTTGGGGGAGTCTTCAACACGGCACATAGCCTGACGAGATTCCATGGCCCGACATTCATAGCGTCGATGGGAGCGACAGCGATTCTGGATTACAATGCTATAAAAGCACCGTTGGCGCAGCCTAGAAACGCAATTATTGGACACGTCCTCAGTGCTGTTGCCGGAGTTGGTATTGCAAAGCTCTTCCAGCTTGCACCCAACAACTTCTTTGACCAATATCAATGGGTGTCTGGGGCTGTCGGATGCGCATGTGCGAGTGTTGCCATGAGTGTCACAAACACTGTTCATCCACCTGGTGGCGCAACGGCGGTGTTGGCGAGCACGAATCCTCTGATCATACCTTTGGGATGGTGGTTCGTGCCCATGATTCTGTTGGCTAGCACCTTGCAGGCAGTAGTTTCGTGTTTGTTCATGAACACATTTCGGCAGTATCCCATGTGGTGGTGGTCGGCAGAATATACAGGATCCAAGCTGCGAAAGGGAAGGACAGATGACAGAGATCCAGATGCATGGAAACGCGACGTCCAAAAGCTGGAACGGCAGGACTCGTTGACTGAGAGGTACGATGAATTTCCAGACTTGGCCTTGTTTGGCAACATTCATCTGACAAGTAGCGTAGTGAGTCCACCTTGAACAGGGCCACTGATCCGCATCTAGAGCCCACGGACGGCAAGATGGCAATCGAGATCAAGCTAGACGCGATTGAGTTGCCAAGCCATATCGTTGTCTCAAACAAGGAGCTTGTTGTGTTGCAAGGCTTGCAGGCGAGGCTTCGAGTGTACGCCCAAAGGGGCGGATATCTCCTGTAGTATGTATCATGACCAGTATTGACGAGCGTTTTTCCGCATGACAATATCAGCATTCCCACCACAGCCAAATTCGGTCGCATCTTGGTGGAAGCGGCAGTGGAACAAGCAGACACATGTACTGCCAGGCCATCGATCTCGGCTACGTGCAGTAACGGCAGGCGCGGTCTCGGATGACGGCAGGCACATGTTTGGGAAGGTGCAGGCTGTCGCTTTGCGGCTGCTCGATCCACCCCATGCTACATACATCGGCTCTTTTGACATCTCGGCGTCAATTTACACCTTTCATGATACAGTCACTCACTCACCACACCTAAACAGCCGGTACCAGGCCCTGCACCCGCTGCGATGGCACTGCCCGCCCCACCACAAGAGCATCACGTCGACCAGTCGGGTGCATATGTTTACCAAGCTGCACGAATCATGTCGGTGCCGAACCTGCTGTCGTCGACGCCGACAGCGGCGGATCCGGAAAATTGCGACGACAAGCAGAACGTACTGCAGAACTCGCATCGACGCGACTCTTCGCGATCAGATTGGGTAAAGGTTAGTGGCGAGGAGGACGTGATTTCATTACATGTACCAGCACCCGTGACGTCGCCGATCAAGAGACATAAAAGTCCAAGGCGTCCAAGAATGGACGCGTCTGACACCAGTCAACATCACACTCATCAGCAGCATGGTATAGCGACATCACCCGTCAGCACGACCGCGCAGGTGACCCCTTCACTCACGGCGAATGCGATGACTCGGCGCATGCAGAGCCCCTTCGCCTTCAGCGCTGGACCGCACATGCTGTATTCACAGACGTACGTGAATCCGGCGCGGGGTGGGAATCACATGCCTGCGATGAGTCCCTTTCTTAACGAGGTCCGTCATCAACACTTTCATGAACAACATCCATTCTACCAGCATCAACTTCCAAACCAGCACCCACTCGTTCAACAAAAACACCATCAGCAACTCCAACCCGGTCTTCAGACGCCCAGACTTCAATCGCCATACTCTCATCACTATCAAAATCAAGAAGTCGGACGACAATTCGACTTTCGTACACAGCATCGAGACAACACGCCACTCGACCCACAACTTCTCCCGCCACTTGAGAACACCAAGTCCGAAGTCAAGCGGCCAAGTCCACCGCCTCCCGATATCCCTGACAATATCCTGACTGCGCCGTTCGAGAGTATCGCGGAGAGACGGAAGACTACCTGCAGGAGGCCCAGCCGCGCTGACACTGAGTCACTGTCGAACGCATCTGACGCAAGAAGTCATTCGAGTCGGGCGCGTAAGGCGTCCGGCTCCGCTGAAAAACAGTCCAACTCCAAGCCGAGACGGCACGCGGATCGGTACACCGCTACCGTTCAGCTATCGCAGGACCCATCAGCAATAGCGCTTAGGAAGTCAAGGGCAGAGCAGCCTGCCTCGAAAGCTTCGAACGTCGGTGCCCGCCAGCCTCAACCAAGTGACAGTCTCCAGGAAACACCTCCCACCCAAACCCTGGAAAACCACACGCCTCTGCACTCGCTCACCATGCCGTCAAGCTCGAAGTGTGAGAAGACGAAATTGACGCCAGCCAGGGTCAAGAATCGAGCGATCTCTCGCATCTTCAACAAGCTGCAGAGAGGCATGGCGGACGATGAGGGTCGCAAGACTACCGCTCAAGACCACTGGCAGGAAGCGAAGAGGAGGCACGAGGAAGAAGAGGCAGATTCCGATGTTGAAGAAGACGACGTCAAGACCGAGGAGCCTGCAGACACCATTCAGGTGCATAACTCGTCTCTCAACTCGGCCGAGGATTGGCACCCCAGTGCTGAAGACAATGGTGTGCCAGCCGGCGATCAGGAGTACGTTCCCGACGATGATAAATCCGGAATGAGGACTTCGACTCGCCGCAATTCTGACATCGCTGCTGTCATCACTGCAGCCGCAGCCCAAGGCATCAAGGTGACGCCATCCTCTTTGAGGGATATTGAGCAGTACACCACTCCAGATGAGGGTCTCGATTGGACGAATGAGCCTGACGGGAAGAAGCGTGCGAAGATGCAGAGCGTTATCAGCAGCCGCAAATATCTAGCCACCAAGAAGGCGCGGAAAGTCAACGGTCCTGCTGCCGCTCAGGCTTTTGCGAACTTGCGCAATGGCCACAACGCAGGCGCCGGTAATCCACGAGCCGTCAAGCGTCCCCGTCGCCGCCTGCAAGAAGACGTCACCACAGCAACATCGCAGCAAGAGAAGGAAGCGGAAGAGGACACAGAGGAGGATTTAGACGAATCTTTCAATGAGCCCGTCGAGGAGACAGAGGTCGCTCAACTCAGTCACGACGAGTCACTCGGTCTGAGCAATGAGGAGATCATCAAGCAGATCAAGGAGGTGCTGGCATCTCGCAGTGAGCGCGGCAAGACTCGCGACTTCGGTTTCAAGGCGGCTGGGCGTATCCTTGATCTGCTCAATGCTGGCGAACTCGCCACGGAGTCGAGTGACGATGTCCTCTTCACCACGCCGGAGAGTGCAGCAGAGTGGTGTCAAGCTGGCAAATTTTTCGAGGGCCCCATCATCGTCAGCGGTGCGCAGCCATTGCCTCTACAGACCGTCGACCAGTTCTTCGACGAGCACTATGACGATTCGATCTACGTTCACGTCCAAGATCCGGCAATCAGGCTGGCAAGTAATGGGCCACATGTTCGCAAGGTCAAGTTGGCTGAAGTCAAGAAGAGATTTGCTAAAGGCACAACCGACAAGCCATGGAACTGCCTCGAGCTTGCCACTCACGTTGAGGACGGCCTGCGTCCGACCTTCCTGAATAACGAAGACTGCCGTCTTCTTACCAAAGTCAAGTTCCCAAGCAAGGAAGACGAAGCGAGCAGGAACGGCTACTTCCCTGGCTGGAAAGAAGTCGAGAAGTGGGCGCTTGTTGCCCAAGGTGGTGCGCTCACTGAGCCGCATCAGGACAGCCACGGCTACAGCACCTATATCTCGGTCAACCAAGGCTTGATCGGATACGGCTGGCTCGCTAGACCAACTGAGGAGGAGCGTGCTGCTTGGAATCGTTCTCATTCGCAGTACATCGGTGGTCGCTGGCGCTACACCATTCTCCGCCCGGGTCAGACTGTCTACTTTCCTGCCGGCACCGTGCACTTTGTCTTCCGTCTTCCAGCCGTTGGGCCGACTTTGGCTTTCGGTGGTCACGTCCTGCGCAACAGCCAGATTGTGAACTGGGTCAAGACTCTCATCGCCGAACAGGCATCCCCGCAGATCACGAATGAGGACCTCACCGTCAGCGCGCCGGCGTACATGAATCGTGTACACAAGTTCGTGCTACAGGCGCTGAAGGCTGGTCCGCATCAGACAGACAAGTGGGGTGGAACGCCGTTGATTGCTGAGTTCATGGAGTTGAAGACCAAGTACGAGAATGCTGTTGAGAGGAAGCTCGAGGAGCTGGGGATGAACGGGAGGAAGTGCAGATCGAGAAAGCATAGGGCGGCGAGTGATGACTAGGCAGGAGCCTCTGACAGAGCGCGTGGATGAGAAGGAGATCATGGCGTGGACGAGGTGGCGTTCCAAATCTGGCGGCACTTTTGGTGGAAGTTTTCCTTGCTATCGATCCTGAGAAGCATGTGCGTCAGCATAAGCGGATTTTGGGTCCTCGGCGTGTTTTTTGTCGGGCGTTTCATTGATTGAGGCAAGCACTTGAATTCCTTACGGCTGCACAACGAGATCCTGAACATCAGAGGTGAAGTGCATCGGGGGGCAACTGGCTGATGTAGTCGTAACGAGCACCCGACAATCATAGAAGCTGTGATCTGAACTGACATACCTCACACCCTCTGCACTTCTCACCGAGCTCACAGCGACGGAAATGACTTTACCTTACTCCACCGTGTTTCTGTAAAGCCCCTGCTCATGCTGGGTAGACTCATCTTGGGCTTCTGTTTCGCTTTGACGAATGTATCATGTTGCTCCTCAAAATGCGTTCCAAACCACAAAAACACCATCATCAACGTCGTTTTCTCAATGCTCTCCTCGTCAAGACGTTGTTCTTTATCAACGTCCTTCTCCTTATCAACCTCACTCTCCTCACAGACGAGTTCGTAGCACACTTCTCCTGTCGTCGCGACACAGAGCCCAAAGCTCAAGCATATGAAAGCTGACGGGAGCATACATGAGACAGCTTCAGGCATCGAGACGGGGCATTGGGTCTCACAGGCTCGTCGTGATGGCACAAGACCACACCCGCCTTGTTCTCGTAAGTCGAAGGGCCGCTCGTGTTGAACGAGGACAAGACGTCATGCGTGCAAATGGATCTCTGGTATGACCCTGTTTGGCATCTCTCTTCCCCTACCCAGTCAGGCTGTCTCTTGATGAGCAAACCTCGGACTCTGTTCGTCCCGGTTTATGCTCCGTCTTCAGAGCAGTGAGTCTGATACTGCGTACTGTCAGCGTCAATCTGCAGGAAGCGCTTCACAGTCACCAGCCCGGCGGTCAGACTTCAATTGTTTGTGCATTGGAAGTTCGTTTTGCCTCGTTTTGCCGCGTGCAAACGCTTCATACCTTGTACTCTTTGAGTCCATCCATATTGCCGACGCCGATGCTGAGACACGCCATGACCACATGTGGTTCTGTATCCCCGTGATCCATATCATCCCCGCGGGGCTCAAAGCGAATGGTGCAGGAAGAAAAGGTAAGTGCTGCAGCCCTGCGGACCCGGCCAGTCGGACGGGCCTGTGCTCCGATGATGACGCACAGTGGGGGAAAGTGCAAATATTGAGGACAGCGAGTGCGGCAAGACCGAATGCTAAACAAAATGGCGACTCACGCAGCTTCCAGATTCAAGCAATCAGCGACTCGCGATGGCGTGTGTGGTTCTTGGCGCGCAATGGGGCGACGAGGGAAAAGGGAAGCTGGTCGACGTCCTCACGGATGGAGTCCAACTCTGCTGCAGAGCTCAAGGAGGACACAATGCTGGACACACCATTGAGAAGAGTGGCGCAAAATTCGATGTCCATATTTTGCGTGAGTCATCTAAGAGCAGAAGAAGCAGCAGCATTGCCCGAAATCTTATAATCTGCTTGATCGCTAACCTTGTCCTTTCCAGCATCCGGCGTCCTGACAGAAGGGTGTGTCAACCTCATTGGCACTGGCTGCGTCTTCTACGTACCCGGCTTCTTCCACGAGATCGAAGAGCTCGAGTCAAAAGGCATCAACATCAACGATCGCATACTGGTCAGCGATCGCTGCCATATTGACCTGGATCTGCACACCCAGGTAGATGGTCTCGAAGAGGTGGAGCTTGGGAAGGCGGCTGTCGGCACGACGGGCAAAGGCATTGGGCCCACGTATTCTACCAAGGCCACCCGAAGTGGTATCCACGTGGCGGAGGTCTTCAACAAGGAACGCTTCGATGCCAAAGTGCGCCATCTAGCTCAGGGCTACAAGAAGCGATACGGCGATCTGCTCAATTACGACGCTGAAGATGAGATCAAGCGATTCGACGACTACCGCGAGCGTTTGAAGCCGTTCGTTGTCGACCAGGTACCTCTGATCGAGTCCGCGGTGAAAGGAAATGTTCGGATGCTCGTCGAAGGCGCAAATGCTTTGATGCTGGACATCGACAACGGAACATACCCGTACGTCACTTCCTCTAACACTGGTCTTGGCGGCATCTTCACTGGGCTGCATCTCAACCCACGCAAGATCCAGGAGACGATCGGGGTGGTCAAGGCGTACACCACCCGTGTTGGCGGCGGTCCCTTCCCAACAGAGCAGATCAATGAGGTTGGCGAGAAGCTTCAAAAAGTCGGCAGGGAGTTCGGCGTGACTACCGGACGCAAGCGACGTTGCGGCTGGCTGGACCTTGTCGTCGTCAAGTTCTCCAATGCTATCAACTGGTACGACGCAATCAACTTGACGAAGCTGGATGTCTTGGACGACTTCAAAGAGATCAAAGTAGCTACGGAATATCATTACCAAGGCCAGAAGCTCACTTCTTTCCCCGCGGATCCGGATGTGCTCGAGCAGATGCAGGTTACATATGTTACTCTTCCGGGTTGGAGATCGAATACCATGGATGTCGACAAGTGGGAAGATCTGCCCGAGAATGCGCAGAAATACATCAGATTTATCGAGGATTTCATCGAGGTCAGGGTGAAGTATATCGGCACTGGACCGAAACGTGAGAGCATGATCGTGCGATAGGAAGATCTGCTCGTGGCCCCAGCGCAGGCAGCGCCCATCCGTAGTCACGCGGGTTTGTGTTGCGATGGCAAATACTTGGCAGGCACGAGGTCCATTAAAAAGGCATACAGGAGCCGGACGATGAAGCAAGGCCGGCTCATTCGGGTTGTACGCAGACTCAGGCACAAAGATATAGACATGCAAATGATCCAACATATATAGTTATCTATTTTCTCCGTCGTGCTTTGTACGCGCACTGACTCTCGTCTTCTCTGTGCGCGACCATTCCTCGCTTACGACAAGCCTGCACTGAGACCGCTTGACGAAGTGTGGGCTTGCTGGCAGTGCTCTTGGTATGCGATGTTTTGACAACCATCAAGACGTCAACGAAGCCAAGTGTTCTCGATTCGAAATTGGGTGACAGCCTGAGTCATTGCGTTTTTCGCCTTCGATCATCTTAAGTTGGCACAGGACCGCGCTCTATAACATTGCCCGCATGAGCCAAATCACTCTAGCGAAACAACGCATCTATGCGAGTGTCTTCTCGGTAAGCTCAATGCCATACTCCTTCTGAAGCTTGATCCTAATAGGCTCAGACAATTCCGGCGTGACCGGCGCCAGAATACCCTTCTCCTTGATCTCGCCATTCAGCACCATAAGCACCGCAACAGCGCACGGCACGCCCACCAATCTAGCCATAGCGCTGTAGCCGCCGCTTCCTTCCGGCTCGCCATAGGCGGCCAAAGTGCTGGTGCGAGTCTCCTTCTTGCCGTCAGCCCACTCGATGTCGAACTTGTGCTGCAGCATGACGAAGTCGCGCTCGCCCTTCTCGTATTGCATCTTCTTCTCCAAAGTCGCGCACAGAGTGTCAAGTGCAGTGCCCCTCGGGTCGATCTTCTCGTCGGAAAACAGACCAAACCAGCGCAGGCCGGCGACGATGCGGTCTTTCTCCTCGGTGCTGTTGAACTTGGCTTTGGAGCTGACGGCCCATGTCAGGTCATGTTCAGCTTGGCTTGTTGCGCCGATGATCTTGGCGAAGGCTTCTCTCCAGGTGCATGGGGTCTTCAGGTAATCTTGCTGAGTCTCGTCCAGAAGGCCGAGGTCGCGGAAGGTCTGCACGAGCGCGGGGTTGCCTTGGTAGCGCAATGTCCCACGAATGAGAGTCTGAGCTTCAGGAATGTTGTACCGCTCTCTGAAGGGTGTGCTGTCTCGGTTGGGGTAGGCCTCGAAAGCATAGCCAGGGTAGATGAGGTAGGGGCGAGCGGTGCTCATGAGCTTCTCACCCGGGATGGTGTCCTTCTTGCCATCTTTGTAGAGCGTGGCGGTGTTGCGAGCAGCCAGAAGCACACCACGAGGTGACCAAGAGAACTTGTAGCCGAGCGGGTTGTCGGAGTTCTCAGGCGCTGGCAGGCCTCCGCAGTATGAGAGAAAGCCGTGAATCTTGCCACCAGCCTTGTGGACCTCATCGATGGTTTTGACGGCGTAGAGATGATCAATGCCAGGGTCTAGACCAATCTCGTTGAAAACGGTAATGCCGGCAGCTTTGGCCTCCTTGTCCAGAGCCATCATGGCATCTGAGACGTAAGAAGTGGTAACAACATGTCTCTTCTGATTGATCGCAGCCTTGATAACCTGAGCATGGAATGTGTAAGGGATGAGGGAGATTACGAGGGCATTCTTGCTGATCGCGCTTTCCAATGCCTTCTCGTCCTTGACGTCTAGTGAGATTGGCTTTGCATTTTTGAGACCCTCGGCGAGCTTCTTTGCGCTATCCAGAGTTCTGCAAGCGACGGTCACTGATATGCCTGCCTTGTCCAACTCGACAGCAGTAGGCCTGGTGACGAAGCCAGCTCCGAGAAGCAGCACCTTCCTGGATCTGGTCAACTGCTGGGCACAAATGTTAAGCGAGTGTGCCACTTACTTGGAAACGCCTGAAGTCGGGAGGATTGAATCCATATCTGACTTGTTGTTGCTGTCGCCGTCGGTGCAAAACGAGACACTCCTATGAATTTTGTAAATGTCGGAAGCACGACGATGTCTGAAATGGTCACCCTATGGATCCCGAGCCCATAATATTTTTCAAATGTTCACCTGAACGCCGCGATCGGCTTATGAGAGGCGTGCTTTCATTGGCACGGTACTAACCGCGACTACCGCATGGCTGCCAAGCGCCTCTCGACTTCTCGCGGCTTCTGGCCAGATTTCCTTCACGTCAACACATAGGAACAACAGTCATCATGCTCTGAACAGTCTTGATTCCACGACTCAAAGTACCGTGAAATAAGCTAAAGCATTCGATTTGTTTGCATTGCTGCGGAAATGTCCGCCACAGATATGTTCTGGGCGGCTCCGCCTGTTGCAAGGTACGCGCCTTCGGTCCAAACCCACCTTTGGGAGCAGCT
Source organism: Teratosphaeria epicoccoides (assembly GCA_021401465.1). Taxonomy (NCBI): domain Eukaryota; kingdom Fungi; phylum Ascomycota; class Dothideomycetes; order Mycosphaerellales; family Teratosphaeriaceae; genus Teratosphaeria; species Teratosphaeria epicoccoides. The sequence goes on from JADDMT010000035.1 coordinate 121,222, forward strand.
TCTGATGCTGATGACAGAACTTTGACAGCAGCCGCTGTATGCCTTTCAGTGCCGACTTGGCTGGGGTTCATTGACCCATATTACGTCGTCTGGATCACAGGCAGAGTCTTCACCTTACACGCGGCACCCCAAATATGGCGAATCGCCACGACATTCATCCTCACCGGACCCAAGCTCGGCATGATCTTGGATCCGTACTTTCTTTACACCTATGGCAGCCAACTGGAGAAGGAGGCGTCCAGATTTCAGCACTCCGGTGACTTCTTCGTCTACATCATGTTCGTCTGCATCGTTATTCTGGTAAGCCTGTTCACCTGTCTCGTTGTTCCTTCCTCTGCACATTTCTATTGTCTCAGCACTATAACCTCGGATTATCTGCCCGTCCAGCCTATTCTAGCTGTCACGGTTCCTGGAACCGAGGAAGATCACCTCTGCGCTGTGCGGCGTTCGTCATTCGCAAAAACATAAAGAGCGTCGGCGCAGCGTAGACATGGTGGGAGTCCACGTTGAGAGGACTGTCTGCCTGAATGGATGGTCCGATGGTGGTTTTTGGCCCCTACATACTCCTCCACAGCTGGACACGTATCACGCTGTCCGCACGCTGCTGACAAATCAAATAGCTCCTGGGCGGCATCTACCTTGGCGGAGCGATGCTGCTGTCTGCCCTCACACTAGCTCTCGCCTACACATATGCGCAAGAGAATCCGCATCGGCAGCTCAGCTACTTCATCATTACTTTCTCGGCGAAATGGCTACCGTATGCCATGCTCGCAATGACATTCGTGATGGCCTCGCCTCAGGAAGCCCTGCTGCAAGCCAGCGGTCTTGTTGCAGCTCACGCTTATGATTTCGTGACCAAAATTTGGCCAGAGTATGGTGGCGGACGTCGCTGGCTTACTACGCCTCAATACCTCAATCAATGGCTTGCGCCCCAATCAGGCACTGCGAGCCAGCGATCATTTGGTACGGCGTACGCAGGCAGACCTGCAGCGGCTCCAGCAGGGTCATCGCAGCAGGGTAGTGGCGGTTGGGCGAATGGCTTTAGCGCTGGAGGCGGAAACTGGAGCAGTCGGGGCCAGGGCAGGAGACTAGGGGGTGACTGATTCGTCTTCAAGCATCGCGGCAGCACGTATCTGCGTGAGATCCAGCCTCACAGTAATTTGCACTCTATCCGTTTGCACGTCTTGTCTCATCCTCCACGTGGCTTGTGGGCTTGCAGATAGACCAGCTCACCAAGTGCTTCAGACAGACCTGGAGAGAGCAACACAAAGGTTCGGACTGTCCCATGCGGCAAGCTACGGGACGTATCGGCATGGAGTGATGCGCACAATAATAAACACCTTTAGCAACCTGCATAGGGAGGCTTTTGCAGGTGCTTTGCAGGCCGCTTAAAGTACCTTCCCGAGCTATCACGCTTAGCAGTTCGTGCAGGATCCTAAATCTGTATGGATGAATGCTGCCAACTTGATTCGTAGGTTTAGTGAAGCTAGACTATTTCGAGAATCAGCTAAACTACCTCGAGCACTTACAAGGCCCTGCAGGTGCTCAGGCCACAATAACATACACTTACTCAGCAACGCTAAGCCTATTTGAGCGCCTGCAAGGCCTTGCAGGTGACCATTCAGGCGCTTTGGCCACAATGCCATGGCGCTAACCGTATCGAGCATGCAAAGTGCCTGCAAAGTGGTGGGTATGCAGGTTGCTAAAGGTGTTTAATGTATGTACAGATACACCCTTCATCCGGCCGTGGAAGTTGGAACAGTAGTTGTTGTATTTGACTTTAGCAAGGGGCGTTCCGAACGCTCGTCCAACTCCGCTAACCCAGTATAGCCAGTCACCAGCCTGAAGTTTGAGAACTTCATCTCCTCCTTTCTCGCCTATCCCATCGATGCTACAACGAATTCGTCGGGAGTCGGGACAGGACATCTGCTGTATGAAGCCGGACCTGTCGCGGCGTGCGGTCGTGCCATGTGTCCCGTGCAGCCTGTCGAACATGGCATTGATCGCCTACTTGTAGCACTTGTACTGTTACAACGTGCTGTGCCAAGTTTCAACGGCGGCCTGCCGCCAGCCGCTCATGCCTGCCTACTCCAGTAAATAAAGCTAAAATTACGAGCACTTCATCTCGGTTCGATACATGATTTGGTGACTCCGCGGCTCCCGATCTAAGCCCGAAGCTATGTATCTCGAGAGAGGCAGGACGGCGTGCACGGCGCACGAGGCTCAAGAGTAGTTGGCGCGCTGCACGCACAAAGCACGCAGGTCGTCGGAGCTGGTCGCTGGCCACGTTCTGCGATATTATTCGAGCTTGTCAACCTGACTCGGAATCCTCGACCCTGGTCGGACGACGACCGGCGACGAAGCTGTGCCCCGATTCCAGCCAGGCAATCGGGCACTATCCGCCGGGTCCAGGTTCCGCTGCAAGTTTCAACACCTTGCCCTACAAAGATTGCGCATTGGGAAGTCTGTCGCAGATCCACTAAGACCCTCTAGACCATCGGCAATCTCCTGTCCGTAACTGGAGAATATTGAAATGAGCTCAAATCGGGTGCACAAACTTGGCGAGATTGGGGAAGAAAATGCAGAAGCTTCACATCGGACGCTTCGAGGCATGCAACGGCGCGGTATCCCACGTACCGCGATTTACATGTAGAGTCGAACGTCGCATCCAGTCGCTGCTCAACGTCTTCCGTCAGGTCGCGTCACTTCTCGTGATGATTTCGATGTCTTTCATGCACGATTTTCCTTTTGTCTATCCTTTTCCTTAATGCTCACAGACAGCATTGGCCGACGGGGTGCGCACCGACGCAACAACACGCGCAGGCTTCTGTGTGCGGCAAAGAACACTCGATCCGGTACCGCGAACGGCCACGGACCATACGAAGGATTGAATATAGCCGTGTAGAAGAGACCGTACACCATGCGGCTCGATTATGTGTTGACCGCGCTGCTATTGTCTAGTGCGGCTGCAGCGGAAATCTTGCTTGGGCGACAGGATACCACAACCGCATCATCCAGTCCTTCGAGCTCTACCGCGGCCAGTGAGAATGCTTCCAATGCCGCGTCTGCGACGATTACCTCATCGGTGCAGTCGTCGATGGTCGCCTCGGGCACGACAGTCTCGTTGTCGACTGCTGTTTCGACAACCACGCAGCCGTCATCGACAACTGTAGACGCCTTCGCCTCTCTGGGTTCTGTGAGCTTGCTGCCAACAGCCCCGGCCAAGCCGAATGCGTTGCCGCTGGAACCCAAGATCACACCCGCAGTTGGAATCGCAGGTATTTTGCTGCTCGGCTTGGGAGCTGCGTTATGTCTGGTTGGAATCAAACACGAATGGCTCCACATTTTCGTCAGCACTGCTCTACTAGGCAGCCTAGCATTGACAATTCTCATCATTTACGTTATGAACCCACCAGTCAAAGACGCAGTCCAGGGCGCATACTTGGTGGCCATTGTCATCACCGGATTGATCCTTGGCGCAATATCTTTGATATTCAAAGAAGTCACTGAGGGTCTGGGATGTCTGCTGGGAGGATTCTGTTTCGCCATGTGGCTCAGCGTCCTTCGACCGGGCGGACTCGTTTCATCCACCGCTAGCCAAGCAATCCTCATAGCGGTCTTCTGCGTAGCAGGGTTCTCCTTATCGTTCAGCCGATATACCCGAAGTTATGGCTTGATTGTTCTGACGTCTTTCGCCGGAGCACAAGTGTTCGTACTCGGGATTGACTGTTACACTCGAGCCGGACTGAAGGAATTTTGGATATACAATTGGGGTAGGTGTGTCGGTATCGCTAGCAGGTATGAGACTAACAGAGACAGATCTGAATGACGATGAGTTTCCACTCAATACCAGCACTTATCCGATCACTCGTGGCATAAAGGTAGAGATTGCGGGCACTGTAATACTCTTCTTGTTCGGAGTCATGTCCCAATTGAAATTGTGGAAGATTATAAAAGCCCGCCGAGCGAAGAGAGACGAAAAACGTCTCGAGGACGAGGAGAGGAGAGATCAACTGGATCAAGCTGTCGGCCGAAACATTGAAGCGAACAATGGGCGAGACCGCGCTGATTGGGAGGCTGTGTATGGTGACAAAGACCTAGGGCAGGTGCATGTGGACTCGGCTGTTGGGTCCTCAATCAGCAGTGATAGAAAGCGCTCCACCAGCTTTCGAGAGCGCGAAATTGACGCTATCGAGATGTCAAGCGTCGACGGTACACCTTCGAAGCGTGGCAGCAAGCGCAAATCTGAATCCCGTGTTACCGTACGTGTAGCCAGCGACAACGACATTGTGCAGACTCAGCCATACCCCCAGTCGCGGGAGAATCTTCTGAGTCGCGACCAGAAACCCGGTACAGCCTCGACTGTCTCAGCAGAAGAGTACCGCGAAACGGACTACAGCAGTCCAGCTTCTGTTGCCGACGCGCATGAGACGACATCGGTCAAACATTGGTCTGTCCATCCCTCCTCTGCGACTCCTGGACCAGCAATCACGCCTCTCCCATTCTCAATACCGGTTGAGGCCCCCGAACAAGAAGACGCAGATCAGCAGTCGATCGGTACCTCGAGAATGTCGGTTCTGGAGCGGCGAGGTACGCCACTGAAGTTGATCGCGCTGAAGCAGAAGCAGGACGAAGATGATAAGGCTGGGCTGCCTTTGATTGAGAGCGATCGACCGTTTTCGATGATCGCTACTGCTGACGGAGACTCCGACACAGGTGCACTTACACCGCGTTCGCTAGCTCCACTATCATCGTACAAGCCAGAACAAAGCCAGGAAATTCTACATCGATTATCCATCCAGGACGAAGACAGCAGTTCATTCGTGAGCCCAAGGAGGTCATTCATCGAGGCGCCGATAGAAGAAGATGACCTCGAGATCATCGTGCGTCCACCAACAGCTCTCCACCAGTCTCTTCCAGAGATCACGAAGAGCATTCCGCGACCACGACAGCGCGAGCAGGTCCATGACTCTCGCAGACTTTCAGCCCGAGGTCAAAGCTCGATTCAGGCGCCAGTCAATGCTCGCAATGTCGAGAACCTCAAGGAGCATCTGCCAGAGCCTATGTCCAAGGTCGCGATGGTCTATCGAACAAACGAGTGGGCAAAGCATGCAGCGGATGCATCAGAGCCGGAACCCGTAAATGAGCCGGAGTCCTCGTCACCAGGTGTGCAAATCGATCCAGTCTTTCAGCAGGAGGCGGCGAAGGCTGCCGAAGAGGTTCAGAAGCCAGCACCTGATATGACACCAAATCTATCAAGAAATGCCTCGGCTTCCAGCAGCAACCCTTACCGGCGAAGCCTGCAGACATTCTCGGCAATGCCGCTGACGCGGTCAAACGCTCTTGCGACGCCCGTATACGCATTCAATCGCTCCAGCTCCCAACTGTCTCTGCGAAGACAAGAAAACAGCAAAACCGTGACAGCTCCGAAACTCGTAGCAAGGAATTCGCGCAACTTCCCAGCACCTCTGTCGGGCCAGGCGCTCGCGGAGTCATCAATCGAGGAAGAGCCTGGTGCCTCGATGACTGAGGATGTTATTCCCAATTTCCCAACAGCCACTAGCCGTTCCGCGCAGAGCAACCTAATGGATCAGCGTAACGATTTACTCAAACGAAGACCAACCACAATCTCGTTCAATGCGCTCCCGGCTCCTGACACCAGTGCCCTTGCAACATCAGCCGTTTTGCCAGTGCAACCACATGGCTTCGAAGACCTGCCTGAGGATGAGATGACGCTTGCTCAGCGGAAGACTTTGATGCAGCTGCAGAGACAACCACAGCAGACTGGGCAGCAGTCCCGGCGCAACACAATACAACCAGGAACGTTGCCTCTGCGGCGCTCGAGCTCATGGCAACGGCCAGCACAGACCGGGCCAACACGGATTAACAGCACTGTGTCCGTCAAAAATCCGTACGACAGTATCATGCACGACTCGCATCAGCCGAAGAGGCAGAACACGGTCGATAGTGTAAGGCAATCGAACATGCTGACGCAGTGGCGCGCCTCGCTGCAGCAGGAATACCAGCACGGCCGCACCGCTGCTACAGATGAGCTCGCACGCCAGCAGATGATCGAGGGGAGGCGTCAGACCGAGTATCTCGAGCAGAAGCAGCAGGCGGAGAAGTCGAGGAGGCAGAGCGCGGCGGATCTGGCGATGCGGCAGGGATACTTTCATGAGGCGCATCGGGATGCGATGAGGAGGATGCAGGCCAAGGCCAATAGGAAGGCGGACGGATGAACGTCTTAAAGTCATGTACAGTTCGATGATACCCCATTTGTTCGTTTCGTGTATATCAGAAAGGAGCGATCTGGCGACGTGATACCCCTGAATGTATGGTAGATTTGGATTTGGGGTGGACGCTGCATGGGGATATGATATTTAGGCGTGGCAAACACTACTGTACATGAAGAAAGCATGCAGGCGTGTACGCAACGCGCGTGACATGAGGCTAGTCGTAGCGGCCTTCCTGCTCCAGCGGACAAGCATTTGCCCATGAGCTATGATCTGTAGAAGTCACTGCTGACTGCGACCAACGATCCGTACGTCCATGAGATCTGCTCTGCGTGAAGTAAGTCTGTTGTATGTTGACGGCGTGAGGTGACGTCGTCAAGGACTGGTGCACAGATCTCGACGAGGCGATCTGCAAATCTCTGTTGAGCCTCACAGTAGTTCGATTTCATCCACATCATTTGTTGGCAGTCAAAGCCAGAGCTGATAGCGCCAGATCAATGGGCCGAGTGTGGCAGCAGGCGTATTTTCCTGGTAGGCGCTTTGCCGATACTGGTATAGGTGGCTATCCCGATCGAGAGGTGTTACTTCCACGTCCATCCTGTTCCGCGAGGTACTTCGCACGGAAAGGACGTTCACCGCTTCTTCGACCGCGCCTTCCCGGTTTTCGAGAAAAGAATCTGATTTCGCGGCTTTCTGTGTCGGGTGGACTTTTGGATTCGGTGTGCCTTGGCTCGCTTCTGCTTCTCGTTGCGCCCTAACCTGAAGCCACTGCCGGTCTTCAGCTGCTTACTCGCTTGCTGGACGTTCCTGCTGTCGTCTGCACCATTGGCGTTAGCATTGTTGCTCATCAGGGCAGTTACGCATTATCCAGACGCACCTTCTGCATTTGCCGACTCGGCCTTTTTCGCTGTTTCCTCATGCTCCACCTCCATTTCTGCCGTGGGCTGGTTGATTAATTCCATCAATTTGGCGCTGAGGCGCTCATGTCTCGCCTTCTCCACAGGCCCAAAGACTTTCTTTTTCAAGTCTTGGTGGTTCTTCTTGATCCTGCTGGCTCTTGCGCTCTTTGCCATCTTGGCTCAAGCAAGGCGCGGATGTAGTGGGAGGTATAGATGTCAGCGCATGCGATTGTCGTGCATGCGACGACGGGGAGGACGGGCACAGGCATGGAAAGCTTCGGTTCGGCCCCATATCGATACAGCCACTCGCTTGGGTTGCACTTTCCCGATATGAGTGCGCCAACGATACATGCATGGACCCAGGCTCAACCCAACAAGTCGAGGTCTTGTAGGTGTTGCTGCGACTGCAAAGCGCAACTGTCGCACGTGCATGCGCTGCCAGCCTCGTGCGACTCCATGCAGCACGTGAGCGCATTCACAAATCTGACAGAAGAAAGAGCAGGTCGAATTAACAGGAAGGTGCAGGATGCCAATCGAGCCTCACTTCTTCGTCGAGCAGGCTTCATATGACTTCGTCACGCCGATTCATACACGACCAGCGAACACATATTCTTCCTGCGAGCGCATCGAGATCACACGATTGTTTACAGTCCACCACGTCCGCTTCAAGGTGTTTGACATCCCACGCCTGCGCACCCGTCGGTGACGTCGAAGCGCAAACAGGCGCGAGCAATGGCAACGGATGCTGCGACGCTCCAACAGTCGAAACCATATGTTGTGACTCGGCTGAAGGGGCTTCTCAACGACCAGCTTAAGGAGATCTTGAGGGCTTACCACAAGCCAGTGACGGGCAATAAATCGAATCTGCAGACAAGATGCATAGAGAGTGAGCGGAGATGATACGTTCATGGAAACGCTTTCAGACCACGTGCTAACACCATGGTCATATAGTACTGGACGATGCAGCACAGCGAGGCGATATGACCATCTTCAATGACATCCGGGACCGAGCGTCCAACAAGGGAAAACCACAGCCGAAAGCACTTTCTGATCAGCCTACGTACGGATTAACCCCTCCAGGAAGCTATACAGCAAACAACGTGGTGCCAGCACGACCAGGTGGCCACTCCGGCCAGAGCAGAGCTCCGGCGGGCTCAAGGTGTACGTTGTGGCGAGGTGCTATGGTTTGGAGGTGGAAGCTGACCAATTTGTAGTGATGTTCAAGGACAGCCCATTCTATGAGCTTGACGACGTCATCACTAATCAGACTGCTCTCCCAGGTAACTATGAGATCGCACTTACCCAATACAAAGAGTACACTTACGATTTCTGACACAGAGGGGCAAGAAATGCCACAGAATCGCAATACCGTCAAAGTCGACATCGCGCTCAGCGTTGAGCAATGCAAGAAAATTGTCGATCACCGCATGCGTGTGCTCATGTACTGCGGCATCAGCTCTGGGATCAATCCATATTCGGCAATCGACGTCGCCTTCCCGAACCAGATCGAGGTCAGAATCAACGAGGATGACGTCAAGTCGAACTACAAAGGCCTGAAGAACAAGCCAGGCACCACGAAGCCGGCGGACCTGACTACGAAGCTTCGAGCAAGACCTGGGTACCAAAATAAGCTGACGGTCACGTACGCTCTGACTACGAAGCGTTACGCTTTCGTCATCTATCTGGCAAAGCATGTCACCCCTGCAGCATTGGCGGAAAAGATCAAGTCCGGGAGCGTCATCTCGAAGCAAAAGGTCTTGGCAGAGATGCACAAGATCAATGCCGATCCAGATATCGAAGCTACCTCGACCCGCATGTCGTTGAAAGACCCGATCTCGATCGTGCGCATTGCACTTCCGGTGCGTGGCACTGTGTGTTCACACAATCAATGCTTTGATGGTCGGATGTTCCTCGAGATGATGGAACAGGCGCCACAATGGAACTGCCCGACATGCAACAAGACGCTCTCTTTCCAGTCTCTCTGCGTTGATAAGTACTTCGAAGAGATATTGAAGAACACGCCTGCCTCCGTCGAGCAGGTGGAGGTTGATCCGGATGGAGAATGGCGCGTCATCAGGGACGATAACGAAGACGATAAGGCGAAGAGTGGCTCAGCGCCGCGAGCGTCATACGATGATGACTTTGACGACGACCTGGTCGAGCTCGACCCCACCAACAAGCCCGTCAACGGTATCAAGCGTGAGTCCCTGCAGCTCATGAACCCACTACCAGCTCTTGCAGCTTTCAATACGCCCCCTTTATCGTCACGCGAGCCGTCGGTCGCGCAATCTACTGCATCCGCTGCTCGAGCTGGTGACAAGCGTGGGCAGAGTGTGACAATCGACCTCACACTGTCTGACGACGAAGACGAGCCACCACGTCCCGCCAAGAGGCAGACTACGGCTTCATCCCTTTCGCAGAGCAACACTGCAAACTCAACCAATGCGGTCCATACGCCAGCATCACTTCCGGACGTCAATCGTTTTCCACAGCACTTCTCTCACCGCCAAGCGGACCATTATCGACCAAACACCCAACGGCCCATGAGCCCTTCGCAACGCAGCACGCTACCGCCACCGACTACGAATGGTGCCAGCGACGTCTCGCCTCGAAAGCAGTATAATGAAGCCTCAGGCCTCACCACCCTTACAAACCAGCCATGGATGCAACGCCCTGCATCTGCATCACATTCCATGGGCTCATTTCAATCTTTCCCATTGCCTCGACAGCCTCCCGCACCGTCGCCATTAGGCAATGGGTCGCCTCTTGGTAGTGCGCTCAGGCTGCCACCGATGCAGACGCATGCGCCAGCCAGCCCGGGTCAGTATCAGGCGCCGTCCGAGCACATCTTCGGGAGCGGCAGCTCGTTCGCGGGCTGGAGAGGCGATCAGCAGAGGGGCAGCAGCAGTTATGGTGACAGTCCGGGATAGAATTTTAGGAATCGCGCGAACCAACCAAGCTGTGCGCCCTGGTATGCAGGATCGATCTGGCCGCCTTGGTGGCATTAGACTATGGCGTCAGGGTATGTTTTTAAACACGAGCGATGAGGATTAGCATGGCGTTTACTAAGAGAGAAAGAGGCATTGCCCAGCGTTATGAGCAAAATCATATGGGCGGGAGGTGTAGCTTGGGTTCGTGCTGAGAGCTTCCATTACAGTATATGCATACGGCTCGGGGTTGTTTGGGTATGTCGGCTGGCTTCCCAGCTTAGCTGATGCGGAGACGATCCATCATGTTACAGTATCAGTATTGGATGCACACATGTGCTATGTCACCCTTTTTCAAACTCGATTGCGCCACTGGCGCTTGTATCAGCGCATGGCGGAGTCTGCGAGCGACAAGGTCATTTGGTCAGTGATCCAACATCTTGTGATATCTTTACTGACGCTGGCGCATGCTGAGTCCAGGTACTGGGACGATACTTGCTTGAATTACTGCCTGGGACTTGATGGATGCATAAGCAGCTGGCTGGAAGATGGAATGCCTCGAAGATTGCAAATCTTGCCCAGACAATCCTTGGCAACGATGAATACTGGTCAGACTCTTGAACTGGCTGGTTTTCTCTTCCTCATAGTAGCATTACAGTCGATGCAGGCGGCGATGCTGGGAGCTTGTCTGCATTGTACAGCTGGACGGTGAGTATGACAGCCGCGTCGCAACCTTAGCTGCTCGAGCGATGTGGATTGGAACGACAGATTGACAAAAATTTGGTTCTGACGGACCCATACTACAACAACATCGCGAAAACTTCCATCCACCGGACATCTTCGCTCATACGACCGCGGCAAGTTGCTCTCGTCTTATCACAATTCGGCCTGCCCTGACATATAACTCTATCTTCCTGCCCGTCCTCCGGCGCTGAGATCCAGCCAGCGCACCGTGACGACGGGCCAGTTCACGGCCTTTGCCTCATTTGCCCCCTGAACCGCCTCCTGACGGCTTGGGCTGAGGCTTTGGCTTGGGAGTACCGGTCGTATCGTAGCCGGCACCTCTGGCTTGGAGAGCCATATCTGCCGGAAGGGTGGGGAGTGGCGCCATTGTTGTCATTCTGATGCTGTGTAAGCTGTCGGTTCGTCAGAGAGAACGAGCTGTCGGTCTCGGTGTGTTGGTGGTGCTTGAGGTTATAGTCGGAGAGACTTACATACCTGCTAGAGTGCGGCCTTGATGATGAGTTGTTGATACGGTCTGGACGTGGATCTCTTGTGATCTGGTCTGGTTACGATATGGCCGAGCTAGAAGCTGGCTCGGGTACTTGCAATGGGGTTGTAGGGATGAAGTCGAACGGATGCATTGGAAAGCGGCAGGTCAGCTGGACATGTACCATTGCGTCCGTGGGAGGCTGCAGTGAACGTGAGCGGGACCGAGCGCAATCGTCAACGGCGAGGACCCGGACGGCTGCGTCCAGACAGCAGGCAGTGCTGCCAGACTCGAGTCACAAGACGTATGGATGTCAGTAAGTAAAATACAGATCCCTCAATGGACAGGTCGAAGGTATTCAATACGATGAGATGGAGGGAAGAGACAGCATTGATAATTTTGTCAAATCATGACATTCAGCACTAAAACTACACAGACGCCAGGATCGCCTCAAAGAGGTTGAGGGATCAGAGTAAAAACAAGCCTAACAGGGCTGGTGACAGCCGTATCTCCGTTAAGCATCAAAAGGAGGAAAGAAACCCCCATACCCGACTCCATCTACACCATATCGCCGGGCCTGCTTGTAGTGTCAGCTCATATATCTCAACATCGAAAAGGGGTGGAACTTACCTCTGAACCTCTAGTTGCGGGCCCAGACTACCTTGTCGGCAGCCTCCTCGCGAGCCCACACGACACCGTTGTCCTTGTCGGAGGACTCCTCGCGAGCCCACACGACACCGTTGTCCTTGTCGGAGGACTCCTCGCGAGCCCAGACCACGCCATTGCCCTCGTCGTCAGCCTCCTTGCGGGCCCAAACGACACCGTTGTCCTTGTCGGTGGACTCCTCGCGAGCCCAAACCACACCGCTGTCCTTGTCGGAGGACTCAGTGCGAGCCCAGACCACGCCATTGTCCTCGTCGTCAGCCTCCTTGCGGGCCCAAACCACACCGCTTCCCTTGTCGGAGGACTCAGTGCGAGTCCAGATGGCAGCATCGCCAGGGTTGGCGGCGGACTCTTCGCGAGCCCAAACCACACCGCTGTCCTTGTTGGTGGATTCGACCGGGCGAGCGGACACGCCGATGAGGGTGGTGGCGGCGACGAGGCCGGAGAAGATCATGAAGCACTGCATGATTGCTGTAGTGGATGTAGGTATTGGGGTTCGTATCTGTGTTGAGTGTATGTGTATGTGTAGTTGTAGTCGAAGAAATCTCGGTGAGGAAGCGGAGGCGGAAGCGGATGCTGAGGATGAAAAAAAGTCAAGTTTCTTTGAAAAGCCTGAGAATTTTTATACAGCTCGCGGCGTGAGTGCACAGGCCAAGTCGCTCGACTCCGTGAAGGCGCAAATGTGACGAACGGATCCACATCCGGGAGCCGGCACGCGCTCGACTTTCACATGTCCTCGTGCAAAGCCGCCTGCACTCGCTCAGAGTCGGCTAGACTCCACCTTCACACTCCTTTTTCATCATCCGTTCGTCACTAGAACACGGATATGGACTAGAATCTTCCTTCTTATGGCTATCATAGCGACCACCAGCCGAGGGAAACCCCAGCACGTGCCTGCGGTTTACCTTGCGGCGTCGGTTGTACTCGACCGTCACATCTGCCGCAGATTGTGAAGAATCCAAGCTCCCTTTACATGGCTCAAACAACCATCAGGGGCCGCCAGTCCAGCACGTGCCCCTATCTGGCAGCTAATCCGCTCTTCGTGCCCACAATGCTTACCACATCCTCATCGGAAACCAAGTGATTCAAGCCTACCCTCTGTGGCACGTGCCTCGCGCTCGCACCCCAGACCAAGGCGTACTTGAAGCTCTCCTTCAGGGTCCTGTGAATACTGTCGCAGACGTCCTCGATCGTGCTGTTACCTCTCACAATCAGTGCTTCGCTGAAATCTGGCTCAATGCCTTTGCGCTTTGTGTAGACTCGGATCAGTCGTAGCTCTTCCCAGCACCTGTCAACAACGTCTTGTACCCCAAGATCAAGCTCGCACGACATGACTGCTGTGTTCGGCTCCCGGGCAAGCTTGTCGAGGAAGTCCAGTGACACGGAGTCGATCTTATTATACACATATAGGCACTTGATATAAGTTCTGTGGTCTTTCATGACCACATCGATGAACTGATCGACGGTGGCTGTGATGCATCAGTAGGCCACTCAGCACATTCGATAATGCAAGGATATATTACCGTTCTCGTCTCTGATGAGGACCTCGCAGTTCAGAATTCTGTAGTCTCGAAGAATGTTGTACAGCATTCTCTGGTCCAGGTACTTCGGAGGATTCTGAAATGTTATCTTCATCCCACCAGCAGTTTTAGGCTTCAGGTAGATATTCGGGGGGTCTTGGTTCAGCCGTATGCCAACAGCTTCCAACTCTGCCTCCAACAAGGCCCTCTGCTCTGCTCGCTTTGTGGCGTCGAGAACCATGAGAATCATATCGCTTGTCTTGGCTGCCGAAATAACTTGTCGTCCACGGCCTTTCCCTTCTGCAGCGCCCTCAATGATACCGGGTAGATCCAAAACCTGGATTTCAGCGCCACCATATTCGAGCACGCCAGGTATGGCTGTCAGAGTCGTGAAGGAGTATGCAGCAACCTCAGACTTTGTCTTCGTGATTTTGGAAAGGAATGTGGACTTGCCGACGGACGGAAAGCCGACCAGTGCTATTCGTGCATCACCAGATTTTGAGACGTCGAAGCCTGCGCCACCTGCTCCTCCTGATCCCGGGCCTGGCTCCAGAAGCTGTGCTCGGAGTCTTGCGAGCTTCCTGCCAGTCGTTGGCCACGCGAAAATAACAGCCCAATGATGATCCATACCCTTTTAAAAGACCCAAATGGTATTCTGGCAAATGTTAGCTCCCTGTCGAAACTGATGCTGGGCAACAGCGAACCAGTGGCCTTGTTCTCTTCGAACTGTTAGCACATGCCTTCGAGAAGTGATGATCAAGCGCCCGTACTTTGTGTTCTTCTCATCTCATCCTCGATCCTGCATCGTTTTCAGGACCCACTCGATACCTCCCATATACGGCAGTTGGCACATACTCCTTGATCTTCTCCGTGATGTTGACCATCTTGACGAAAGGCACCTGCGTGCGTGCAAGCTACCGCCACAAGGCGTTGATAGGCTATCTCCTGCGTCGAAGACGTGTGCTGGTGACAAGATGTGCTATCGACTGGAGTCGTCGATTTCTCTTCGCAGCTATCTCGAAAGATTCAGCCAATCGGCTCTGCTCCGGGAACAGGCTCTCCGCCGCTCCGCGTTGCTGCCACAGCCTACATGTGATACGTCACGTCTGTCTTTTTCCTGCAAGGTGAGTATGGGCATTTGGCGAGCACGGCGAGACAAGGAAGCTGACGACTGGCGAACAGACAAAGGAGTTTCAGGGAACATGACCAGATAGCGGCTTTATTAACCACCACAATCATCGCCAACGCGCGATCATCAGGACACCATGAAAGGCAACATCCTTCAGACACCTCAGCAGGCACGTTTACAACACGAGAAGATGTACAACGATTTCCTACGTACGGACTGTCACCCTTATGTCTACCCATGGGCAGCTGGTGGAGCCTTGGTCGTCGTATTTTACCTGATGCTAGATCATCGACGGTCTCCGACTCTCAAATCTCTGCGGTATCCCGTGTTCGCCTTCCTAGTGGCTTTCCAGGGGTACTGTATGCTATATACCAAAGCGAAAGGAGCTGCTGGGGCTTTTGGCATCGGACTGGTCTCCAGCTTTGGCGTTCTATGGACTGCAGCTATTATGTTATTCAATGACTGCCAGACAGACTTCGCGCGGATCGAGCAGAGCCGCGAGACTCATGCCACAGGTGCTGTCTTGCAGGACAATGGCTCAATGTCGGATCGCAAGGCGGTATCTGCTGAAGTGCGGAGTGGGGTGCGCCACAGGAAGGATGCGACTATGTCAACCGACACCGTGCACCCGCGACCCCAAAATGGGAGGTTGTATTGGCAAAGCTATCCAGACCGACCCTCACTGATCCGAGCAGACTGGATAGCAGATGTCTTCTGCAGCTTTCGCGGCGTAGGCTGGAATTGGCAGACCTACGGCATCCCTCCCGCACCAAGATGGGTTGAAGCTCAGCTGCTTGGCGCAACAGACGATGGAGCGCCAGACGGTCAGTCCATTCATACTAGCAAGACTGGCATTCGGCGATACAGTGACCGCATCCTACTCCTCAAGCACGTAGCACGGGAAATCGGAATCGGATACATTGCCCTTGACCTGCTAGCCTGCTTGATGCATCGAGATCCGTACTTCTGGTCCGGAGACATACATTATCCGGTCCCTGCATACCTTCCTGCAGTCTTTCACCAATCATTCGTGCTGGCCAAATGCTTTCGGCTCCTCATCAGCCTGGCAGGTGTCTCCGTTTCTCTGAGAACCATCTTCAAACTTGGCCCGGCCTTCTTCTGTGGCATCATAGGACCGCGCTGGATCGGTCTTCGAGGCGAGCCTTGGATGAATCCAGCGGACATGTACGGCGACTTCTCACTAGTGCTGGACAAAGGCTTAGCTGGCTGGTGGGGTGGATGGTGGCACCAGACTTTCAGGTTCACGTTCGTGGCACCAACGACCAGGTGCTTGGAGGCGTGCAGGATCGAAAGGAGGTCTGCACTCGGCAAAACAATGTCATTGTTTATTGCCTTCTTTGTATCTGGTATCTTTCACGCTAGTGGGAGTTTCACTCAACTTCCGCCTACGAAGCCATTTTCCGGACCATTCGCGTTCTTCATGCTGCAAGCCGTTGGCATCATGGCTCAAACGTACGCAGAAGCAAAGTTGCGACAATCAGGAGTTCAACAGAGAACACCACAAATACTCAAGCGGGCCACGAATTTGATTGTTGTGTTCGTGTGGCTCTACGTCACGGCACCTCTGCTGGTTGACGATTTTGCTCGCGGAGGTGTTTGGCTCTTTGAGCCCGTGCCGTTCAGCCCGCTTCGGGCGTTTGGTCTCGGCGCACCTGGAGACAAGTTCTGGTGCTGGGGCGACCAAGTACGATGGCATACTGGAAAGCGTTGGTGGGAGAGTGGACTTGCTCTATAGCGTAGGCATCCAACTGGTCTCATAGCTTGGACGGGTAAGCCTGTGAGATGTTCAGCCTCACGACGTTGATCTATATCCTAGCTTTGACTACCCTTGACAGTCGAATCACCCCCAATTCTGTAGGTTTTGCAGGATCACGCCTTCGTCGACCTTCTTCACTAATCTGCCAATCCTCAAAGGCTCTTCTCCAGCGCTTGACAGCACTTTGGCGACTTCGTCAGCCTTGTTTGCTTCCACCGCAATTACCATACCTAGACCAGTATTCCACGTCCGGGCGAACTCTCTGCTGCTGACATTACCTGCTTTCTTCAGCCAGGTCAGGACCTTCGGCACTGGCCAGGCCGCCACATCAAGCTCTGCAGCAAGATGCTTCGGTAGCATACGTGGAATGTTGTCTTCCAGACCGCCACCGGTGATATGTGCCATGCCGAGCAGGAGATCCTTCTCAACAGCAGCAAGAAGAGGCTTGACATAGATTCGAGTGGGTGTGAGGAGACTTGCGCCGACAGTCTTGCTTTCGTCCCATGGTGCCTTATCTGTGAACGCCAGACCGGCTCGCTCAATGACTTTGCGGACGAGCGAGAAGCCGTTCGAGTGCACGCCGCTGCTCTTCAGTCCAAAAAGAATGTTACCTTCTCGTATTTCGTCCTTGACGGGGAGGACCTTTTGACCTCTTCTCAGAGCGCCGGTAGCAGCACCACCGGCATCAAACTCCTTGTCTTGGTACATGCCTGGCATCTCTGCGGTTTCACCGCCGACAAGCGCACAACCGGATTGGCGGCAGCCCTCTGCCACGCCCTCTATGAAGCGTGTGGCGTCCTTGACGTCGAGCTTCGAGCACGCATAGTAGTCCATGAACGTCAGCGGCTCGGCGCCCTGCACAACCAGGTCGTTGACATTCATCGCGACCAAGTCGATGCCAACCGTAGAGTAGTCGTCCATGGCGAATGCGATCTTCAACTTCGTACCAACCCCATCGATAGCCTGTATCAGAATAGGAGCTTCATCGTACCCAGCCGCAGCCAGGTCTAGCGCACCACCGAAGCCACCGATCTCAGCATCTGCACCGGGTCTCCGTGTGGACGCGACTGCCTTCTTGATATTCTGCACAAGCTCATTACCCGCGTCGATCGACACACCAGCCTCTGCATATGTCATTGCGCTAGTATTCCTGGATTGCTTGACTGAACTGACTGTAAGACCATCATTAGCTGGAACAAGCAGTTCCCATCGGCATTTGATATTCTCTCCTTCAAATTGCTTGACGAGATGTGACGCAATCTTCTCGAAGTTGTCGGTTGCTAATGCAAGAATGGTCGGACCAGCACCTGACAAACAGATACCAAGCAGACCAGGATGTGTCTCCGGCCGCACGGATTGGAGGATCTCAGTTAAACCAGGTATTAGAGTCTTTCGATAGGGTTGGTGAACCTTGTCCTGCATGCCGGCATATATGAGTTTGGGGTCTGGCGGGCTTTGACCAAGCGCTGTGGGAAGCAAAGCTCCTCTCTGCTGGTTGAAAATGACGTCTGCTCTCTCATATGTAGAAGGGAGCACTTGTCTTGCTTTTGCTGTGGAAACCTCGAAGTCCGGAATGATTGCTATACATTTGATCTCGCCTGCCCATGGGAATCTGATATGCTGACCAATATCGATGGGAGGCACTGGTGGCCGTAGACCTGTGTCAATGCCTCCTTGAGGGGCAGGCAATACTTCTGCTAAGGGTATCTCTTTTCGCTTCATATCTTCCGGATTCAGTTCCGACAGGTACGAACCCACGAAGCCACCGTACAATGCTGCCGCAACATTGTCCGGATGACGTTCGACCATAAGGCAAAAGTCCAACATGCGATCTTTGGAGAGGCCAAGCTTACCGACTTGATCGCCCAACGACACACCGGCAACGACAGCAGCCGCGGAGGAGCCCAGGCCTCTCCCTAATGGGATGGGATTTCTGATGTGAACATGGGTGGGCTGTGGAAACTGGCGCTTCTCATGACACCGCAACACATACAATGCTGTTTGTGTGATGAGGTTACGGTCTGCTTGAAGATCGACATCTTTCTCTCCTTCACCTTCATATGTGATTCGGCAGTTGTGTGAGGAGACGTTCGATGCTTCGTCGCCGACAATGACTTCGACCTCGAGCCATAGTGACAGAGCAATACCAAAGACGTCAAAGCCAGGTCCTGAATAAGGTAAGTAGCATGTCCGTGTAAGGTGCGGCGCTTAGACCTACCGATATTGGCGGAAGAGCACGGGACCTCTGGCAAACACGTCAGTCATCTTTACTCGCAGGTCAAGATGCAGAATGGGTTGACTTACTGATGGTGATCATGTCGCCAGTATGCGCTTGGCAGCTGTGTTGGCCAATGGGATTCTACAAGCAATGGGGCCTGCAGGCTTGGTACCTGCTGACGACCTTTCAAAAGTTGCATTCGCTCCGTTCAGGCCGAATTGGACGAGAAAACCACCGTCACATGTTGGCGAGAAGCCATTTTCGCCCTTGCAGATCTTTACGGACTGCGGAGAAAGACCCACTATCGCGTGACGCCAAGGCCACATGCCAAGACATCTTTCCGGGGTCTCCACATCGAACATGCAGACAAGCACCGAGCAGGCTTGTCTCTTTCCAGTCAGACTCAACGCAATCGACGCTTGCCCGCTTCTCGTCAGGTAGTGGGCGACCTACGGATATCCCGTCATACCATCTCGGCATCGGCATCGGCATCGGCATTCGTCACGGGCGTCGTCGAAGTCATCCTCCTCGTGGCAATGTTCGATCCCTGCGCTCGCCCGCTGTTATCTCCGCACATGCACATGTCGGCACCAGTCTGGGGAACCTTATTTCTTTGGCCGCAATTGCTGCCAGGAGCGGCAAACCCGTGCCATTTGTATGGGCAGCCAGCGAACGACACGCGGACGCCAAACCGTAGGCCAGCAGAGATCGTCGTCATGCTGCACTGCAGGAGCCGGCTTGCCTATCTAGTACTGGGGAACTCAAGTATCGGCATCTTTCTTACGAGATGTGTCTATGCTAATAACGTCTCGACTACCGCTCCAGTCTGAATCGGGTCTCCCATTCCATCTTTGTCCTCAATAATGAAGAGCTTCTACGGCCTAAGGGGCACGGCGCTCAATGTTGCCATTGCCGTCGTGGCTGGCACGGATTTTGCCTTGTTTGGTGTAAGTGATGGAATTGACTGTTCCAGTTGAACATCCACTGAGTGCTCCAGTATGATCAAGGTGTCATGGGAGGGCTTCTAACCCTCAATTCGTTCTTGAAGTATTTCCCTCAAATCTCGACAAGCGGCAAGACAGGCGCAGCTGCTAGCAGGGCCTCGAACGTTCAGGGTATCACCGTCGGGGGCTATACTCTTGGCTGCTTCTTCGGCGCACTGGCAACAATATGGCTTGGCAACATACTGGGACGCAAGCGCACAATCATGGTTGGCTCAACAATAATGATCATTGGAGCGGCGATTCAGTGTTCATCTTTCAGTCTTGGACAACTGATCGCTTCTCGTCTGATCACTGGCTTTGGCAATGGTACGTAGCTATTGATCTCAAGTCTTGTCGCAATCGCTGATTGCAGCACAGGCATGAACACCTCCACAGTGCCAACGTGGCAGGCCGAGACTTCGAAAAGCAACCGACGAGGCCAAATGGTAATGATAGAGGGCACGCTTATTGTGTTTGGGGTTATGGTATTGTCGAACATGCCTTTCTCCGCCTTCAAATCCATCTGACTCTTCTGCTACAGATCTCCTACTGGATCGACTTGGGGTTCTCCTTCTTGGATCCCTCAAGCGTAGCATGGAGATTCCCGATCGCCTTCCAGATCGTTCTGGCATTATTCATCGTGTGTAGCATCCCTGGACTACCCGAATCGCCTCGCTGGCTTGTGCTCAAGGGCCGTGATCAGCGAGCGCTGGAAGTCCTTGCTGCGCTTCAGGATCTTCCAGAGGATGACCCCATTGTCCAAGACGAATTCAAGGCCGTCAAGGACACGGTCTTCGAGATGGCCAAGGGCTCGTTCTTGGACGTATTCAAGACCAACAGGAACCGCAACTTGCACCGGACGATGCTTGGCTATGTCAACCAAATGTTCCAGCAAATTTCAGGTATAAATATCATTACGTACTTTGCTGCGACGATCTTCGAGAAGTCCATCGGCTTATCAGGCTTCTTATCTCGCCTGCTAGCAGCCCTAAACGGTACCGAGTACTTCTTAGCGTCCTTCGTTGCAATCTTCACGATCGAGAGAGTAGGGAGGCGGAAGCTCATGCTATTTGGAGCCGCTGGACAGGCGGCATCGATGGCCGTATTGGCAGGCGCTACGTCCCAGGGTACAGGAAATCAGAGTCTCGGTATCTTGGCGGCAGTGTTCTTGTTCGTCTTCAACACCTTCTTCGCAATTGGATGGCTTGGTATGACATGGTGAGCACATCGTTCCATGACAGACTGCAGTGAGACATTAGCTGACATTGTCTATTACAGGCTGTATCCTGCCGAGATCACGCCACTTGACATTCGTGCCCCAGCAAACGCAATTAGCACGACCGGTAATTGGATCTTCAATTTCATGGTAGTCATGGTTACGCCTGTGGCCTTCAACTCCATCGGATACAAAACATATGTTGTCTTTGCAGTTATCAACGCATTTATGGTACCTTGCACGTACTTTTTCTTCCCAGAAACTGCCTGTCGCTCGCTCGAAGAAATGGACGAGATCTTCCATCAGGTCCACGGCATCAAGGGTGCTTTCACGGTTGTCAAGGTCGCGCGCGAGAAGCCGCATAGATATGGAAAGAATGGAGAACTGCTGATCCCATGGGATGAGACGGAGGAACATAGGGAAGTGGAGAGGAGGAGATCATCCGTCGTGCACCGCGACAAGTCATACGGTTCGGAAGACGGTGTCGCGGAAAAGCGAGAAGATGTATAGAGGCACTAAACGTTGCTGAAGCCTGTGGCGCGCCAAAAAATGTTATGCAATGGCTCTATCTTGCCTGAGATCCCTCAGACCGGCTGTGCAGTATTGGCTTGCGCTTCATATCAGAGGACTAATTGATAGCCTCAAAGTCTTGCTTCCATCCCCAGTCATTGATCAGATTCTGAACTTTGTCCCCGTTCGCACATCCGGTGTCTTTCTCGATCGCCCTCAAAAGTTCCAGCACGACCTGTCTTTCACTGTCATCCTCAAGGCATCCGCCTGCCACGTACAGCGGTAGAATCATCTCGACCCTGACACTAGGTGGAGGTCGACCAAGGGCAATGCCAACGATTTGCCTAGCATGCTTGATAGCCTCAGTCGAGACCTCACGAGAAGCTTTGGAGCAATTGACTGTCACATTCGCTGATCCAGGCATGTTGTGCAACAGCACGATTCGCGCAAAGTGGTAGAGCTGCAGAGCAGCAGCACAGACAGTTATGCTGAAGAAGACTTCTGTCAGCTGCCCACTAGTACCTAGCTGCGCACGTCGGCCAAACGGGAAGCGGATGGCAGCACACGGTTGAAATGTTTCTGGCAGATTTGAATGCCAGTACTCGAGTAAGCCGGTCAGTTCATGCCAAGTCTGCCTTTGCATATCAGGGTTACTGTCTGTGCTTCCAGAAGCAACAAAATTCGTGATTCGAAGTACAATCCATAGCAGGGTCCGCGCGCAGAGTTCCGAGAGCTTCCGGCAGTTCGTGGTGTCGTTCTTTATCTTAATTGCGTCGGCATAGAGAGTACCGTCCGGCTGAATCTCGAGGCCACTGTCACGCCATAGCTTGAGATCAGATGTGTCCAGCAACGTCTGCGTTCGGTGACTGTACGCTGCCTGGTAGTCGGCCCGAGCAAAGATCCAAAATGATGCTTGGCGCCCGACTGTGAACGCAGGTGCGATTTGATACTGTGCCAGCTGATTGGCGCTGACGGCCGTCAATAGTGACTTGAGACCGGCCAAATGCTGGACCCAGCCAAGCTCAACGTTGTCAAGTGACTCGTAGAGCGAGAATATACTAACTGCAACCAGCAGATCGTCTGGGTTTGCGATAGTAAGAGAAACTTGGCTGCTGGGGCTGGATAGCCGGCATAGACCTCCAGAGACTGCTTTCAGATATTCTCGCGAGGAAGCAATAGCTTTATCGTAGTAGTTGGCCGCCTTGTAAAACCAGTCGACGCTGGCGTCTTCGAGTATCTCCATGTGGGCTGGCTTCTGATTTTGGTTACCAACAAATAGCTTGTGGCCACGCACACGGCCAAGTTGCTTAGCAGCTACTGCAGCCACCGCATTACGTAGAAGAGCATCACGGAGAGCCTTCAGCGGCACCAGATGCTCAAAATGATTGTCCTTGTCGAAAAGATCCATCCATGGCCCTATGGACTCTGTGAAATGTCGTATCAGGTAAGCCATTTCGTGCTCGCGCTCGTCGGTGATCAGGGCGCTGGTATGGAGTTGGCTCTCAGAGGCCCACAATGAGCTGAAAAAGTCAGTAGGGCAGCAAGTAGAGAGCATCCATAGGTTTGCATACCTCTCCTGAAACGATGTGAGAGCCGTGGACAGATCAGGCGTAGTCAGCGGTTCAGTAGAATTCTGAACTTCGTTCCGGTCAACTTCATCTACGATATGTGCGTTTGGTATGAAGCCACACGAATTGTTGTTCTGGGCATAATATGCCTGAGGATCTAGATCGAACCATGCTGGATCGAACGTTGACTGTTCCCAGAAATCGAAGGAGGCTTCAACAGCAGTCTGTGTCTGGACGGCATGATTTGTTGCTGAGAGCAGCAGGGTGTCTGTGACACTGTCCACACAAGGGACTTCGGGCGTGCCGGCTAGACCTGGAGCTTCAAGCGAATCGGCGAGAGTCGAACTCGCTCCAATTATGCGTCCTGCAACGCCCAATTTTGAATGTGCGTATGAAGGCGCACCAGGTAGAAATGTATTCTGCCGTGAGCCTTGTCGAGAGTGAATGTTAGGTAAACTTGGACGACTCAATGTAGAGCCATAAGGACTCGGTTCACCGGCTGAGCGACTTCGTCGATCAACCTGTGCAAAATCAGTCTATGTCTAGAACGGCTGAATTGCTCACGCACGTCCGAACTGAGATACTGTGCGGACGAGCCTCCATCAAACTGTTCGGTAGGGTACTGGAATTTCCGTCTGAGCGAAACGCCTTCATCAACAAATTTCCGCTTCTTGTCGTAGCCTGAGCAGGGCTTTCCCAGCTTCTCACATCTTTTGCACGCAGGCTGCGTTTTGTCACACTGTGTCTGTTGTAAGTAGAGGGAGGGCACGATTTGGACACATGTTCGGTCTACCTTGACGCGACGTTCCCTGCACCGGTTACAGGCCCGTTCAGAAGTGGGTTGCGCCATTCATGCCATACCCCAATGTGGCCGATCCCACGGCTGGCGGTAGGAGTCAGGACCACAAACACAATCCTGGTTAAAGAGTTTGTCGCCTCAAAATTATCCGCACAGCAAGGCACTTCACGTCCGGTCAAGCGTTTGCATCAAAGGCGCATTCCTCTCGTGGGTTCCTGAGGAGGTGGCGGCCAAGGTTTCTTGAACCAGGTGGCGTCAGACAATAATGCTGACTACGTCCTGCTGCAACTCAAGCAAGCCCGAGCCTAGTGCATTACACTGCAGGATGTACCTGAAGTCGTACAACCACCCTAATGACACAGCCCTCCGACGCCGGATGTGCAAAGTGATGCTCTGATCAATTTTCGCACCACCATATCGCAATAATTGGAAGGACAGCTACTACGCAGCCATTCGACATGCGTTTCTCGGGCAGTGCAGCCAGCCATGAGGATTCATCGGGTATGTAAGAATGGCCAGACAAAGTACCTGCCTTCCACGAGCAGATCTCACTGACAACCTTGGCTTCAGCTGTTCATATATCCTGTCAAAAGTCTCAGGCCGGTAGAGGTGTCAGCAGCTGAGATTACGAATGAGGGTCTACGCTTTGACCGTCAATATGTCCTAGTGAAGCCTCCAACGGCAGAGCAGCCACTGGCTGAGCACATCACTATCAAATGGAACTACAAGCTTGGGCTGTTCCATACAACGATAAACAAAGCGTGGTCGAAGTTGACCATAACTCACAGCCGAGCTCAAGAACATGAAGCCATCACAGTCCCTCTGATTCCGTCGCCACTCAGTCTCCTCGATGCACCCACATATGAGGTATCGATCTTTGGGACCAAGGCACCAGGCGTCGACATGGGAGACGAGGCTGGCAACTTCTTCACGTATCATCTCGACCAGCCCACACGACTGCTGTATATTGGTGGTAATGGACAGAGAGAGATACCTGGGGCAGTATACATCCCCAAGCAATACAATGCTATCTCAGTGTCGGTCAACGAGAAGCTACAGCCACAGCGCATCAGATTTGCTGACGCCGCCCCAATCCTCATCACATCTACAGTATCCGAAGAAGACGCGAGACGGCGCCTTCCACCTCAGGTCCGGAGCGAAGATCTTATTATGAGATTTCGTCCAAACATTCACGTCAACACCGGTCGTGAAGTCGAGCCATATGACGAGGATACTTGGGGCATGCTGGCGATTAAAAGCCAAGCAGATCCAGAGCAAGAGATCTCAGTACGATGTCTATTCCGCTGCGTCAGATGCCTCAGCCTCAATGCAGACCTTGCGAACGGGCGCATGATTACCACCAACCGGCAGATGTACGGTCTCCTAGCAAGGGACAGAAGGGTGAACGAGAAGTTCCCACACAAGCCCGTCTTTGGGCAGTACGCTTGTGCAGGACCAAGCGGCGCAGTGCTAAGAGTCGGTGACGAGGTGTTCGTGACTGAACGAGTCAGCAGGCCTCAGACACCAATGAGCCCAGTGAGCGACCCTTGCCTTGGCGCGACAGTCAAGAATGAAGAGGAGCGTGCGCTACTAGCTCCCGTGTCGTGAGTGACGAGCGCAACCTTCACCTAGGTCAGCACAGCAATTACGTCGAGCGGTCCAGTCGTCATCGAGCAAGTGTCATGCACGGCATGAATACAGCCCTCACATATAAGCACTCTTCTGCTCACTGTTCTACAAGAAAGCATCTTTGGCAACTTGATCCCACCACATCGAAGTGCGGACTGGGTCAGTACCATCGACCATGGACTTCCGAGGTCATGTCGCCATGCCTCCATGGACAGTGTACGCCTATGCTCTGCAAGGCAGACCGCAGCCAATGATGTTTTCAAGAATGGGGAAATTCTCAGAAGAGACTACAGGTGTGCATCCCAAACTCTACCATTCACTGACCGGCGTATTGATGATCCATAGGCTGTGACGAAGAGATGGCGGAGTTGGAGAGGCCAAACGAACTCGTACCTGTGGGGTTGAGGAGACTGCAAAGGGCGGGTATTGCAGGGCCAATGGTGCAGGTAGGCGTTTACCCAAATGACTTTGCTGTCCTGCCGCCGTGGATGGCGTCTCCGGATTGGAGACCGAGAGGTGGATTCTGGGGCGGAGGCATGTAGTGAGGGCTTGCATCGAGCGGACTGCGTGTTAAAGATGTGGAATTTCTTTGGACCTTGAGGCAGTAATGCAAGAGCTTGTACTGCACCCGTGTTCCGATAATGATTTTGTAATATCATTTAAAGCAATTGCGCGTGGCCTCGAACGACCTAAATTACGAAAGTCAAACGAAGCTTGGGCCATGCAAGTGCAAGCACATGCGTTAACGCGACCCCCTCTTTTACCGTGGTCTATCATCAAGGCAATCTCGTTCCCTTTTCCCTGTATCGCAAGCTCCACGCGACAGCATCAACGATGCAGTCTCTCCGTCAAGCGCTGCCTCGCGCAGCTCCCACCATCCGCGCCTTCTCGACTACCATCCCACGTCCGCTCGCGAAGATGCAACTTATTGGCCGCCTGGCAGATACACCAGAGCTTACACCGACATCTACAGGGCGCGACCTTGTGCGATACGCGCTGGGCGTGCCGGCGGGTCCAAAAGGCGAGGATGGAAACAGACCAGTGAGCTGGTTTAGGGTGTCAACCTTCGTTGAGGGCCCGCAAAGAGACCTATTGTTGAGCCTGCCGAAAGGGTGAGGTGATCCGGATACAGGGGAAAGGAGATGCAATGATTGACAAGGGCATAGCGCACAATTGTTTGTCGAGGCCGATGCGAAGATGGACACCTACGAAGCGCAAGATGGCAGCAAGAGGACGGCTCTGAACCTACTGCAACGTACGCGATCTGATCACTGGGAGGCTTGCGGGATATTTTGCTCACAAACATCTAGGCAACTTCGAGGCCCTCTCGCGCCCGCAGACAAGCCGCGAGAATTCCGTCGAAGGTGCGGAGTCCGATAAGAGCGCCGTGGAGGAACCTCTAAGTGGAATTGGCCAGTCCTGAGCCACCAGGCGAAGGCTTTGACGATTGATATTTACGGCGCTTGGCTTGTGAAGAATGTGGCACACGTACGGATGCCTTGAAGGCGTTGGGAGTACGGGCGTACGGTGTCGGCCGCGCAGTGACGCAAAGCTACTAAGCGGTTCGATGGTTGCTGTAGATGTGCTTGGTGTCATGATACCCGCCTTCCACTCGCTCATTTGCTGGCTATTAATAAATTCGCGCTCTTCTATGTGGGTATGCTAATTTGGAAACTTCAAACAAGCTCAAACACACCACGAGTTGATACACGTAATCTTTCCGGCAAGTCCAGCTATCGGTCGAGCAACTATTTGCTCGTTCGAGCCGATCCCTCGGGTATTCCACCTGACAGCTCGAACATACAGGTGTTTAGTAACGCGCCACGACTACTTGATCTGCTGATGAACCCGTCAATACATGTAGCTTCGTCGCAGGGCAGACGTTGCGGGAGACCTGAGAAAGAGATTGAGCATCGAAGCCTTTGGAACATGCGAAATTTGATGGTCCAAGGCGAGAGGAGATGGTTCAGGAAAGATGAGGAAAGGAAGTCGCGGGTGTGCACCTGCCTGTGTCTTGGACGTTGTTGCGATCTGGACCACCTTCACCATGCCTTTTTTCGAGCGTTTTGATTCTTCTCTTGCTCTATCATATTGCGAGTTCAGTACGCGTCGGCAAACCGCATATACTGAATTTGCGTTCTCTTGGCCATTGCCCCGGCCGCAGTCATCGATTCGTGCCAGGTGGTCCGTACATGTAATCCCGAAGGCACCACCGACGAAGCTTCTATTGACTGTTTAGGTCTGTCCCTTATGGACTCCGACGCTATGCATTCGTGGTAGTGTTTTCTCCCCTCTGCCCCGAGTGAACCGACGTTATCCATCGGTGGCAGTGTCTATCAACTCTTACTTGGGAGCTAGCCATTCGCGGTAGTCCCAGTCCATTCTTCCTCCGTCATGCCTCGTCGACCGACCGGCTGGCATAGATTCCCGACCATTTCCAGCCCACCTGGCGAGAGGCAATGTGATGCAGAAGAATCGCGAAGTTGTCATCGAGAGAATCAAGCTCACACGAGCATGGTGGGTGGGTCGCCACTCCCAGGACACTACCGTACCCAGGGAAAGGTGTGGCAGCCTAAAGGCGCTATAGAATAGCGTCTCTTCTCATCCTCGGCGAGACACGACGGGACGATACGCACCTGCGACCAGAACGCTTGCTTCCAGGATCAGCTTGTTTCCTCATCCAAGCAGATCGGACTGAGGGTCTCACCTCCAAAACATAACCCCTACCGCCCCCACAGGATCGCCCGCTCTCCACACAGGCTCGGTCAGCATTTACGAATGCATCGTCACTGATGCGTTCCACCAGTAGATGGCAATCTGAATGTCGGCTGTTGAGAGCGAGAATCTATCGCGAACTGACATTGTCAGGCACTAAGTATGCTGCAGAGATGCATGGCACTAGGAGCTTGAAACGCTGCTTAGGACATGGTCCGTATCACGAACTCTGTACAAGTCTGCAACGAGATCGACTGCGGGGATCTAACACTGAATTACGTAGGTCATGCAACCACGACCACATGCAGCTCAACGACGGTAACCGAGACGTAGCATGATGCATGCTGCAGACTGCTACATGTACCTCACCGTCGGCAACTCGCGTCCGCAAAGCTCCTTCAGATAAATGGAGCAGAGTCGACGATTTGTTATTTCCATAACATGAAATGGGATGTTGCTTCAGCATCGCCAAGCTCATAGAACAATGCAGCCAAGCAAAGCAGGGTCGAGTGTACCGGGTATGATAAGCCAGAACGTCTTGCAGCCTCTTGCTTGTGATCCAGCTTCCGGTCAGCAATCTCTGAGCTTCCTGGATGACTAAACAAGCTCTTCGAAGCCCGCAGTTGACTGGACCCTCGCGCGACCTTCTTCTTTTTGTCCGCCAGGTTCAAAGCTCCTGAGATAAATAATGCCTCCGTATACTTCCATGTCCCGGTGCCGGGCGAAGCACCATGACAGCACACTTCAATTTTGCAGCCGGCTCCATCATGCGCCGAATAGCGAGCATGATCTTGATCATTATTGTTACTTGTTGTTCATCGCCCCGCATCGTTGGAAAATCCCGCAAGTACCTCCTACATGTAATCTGCGCCAGACCCTCTGCTCAGCAAGGACGGCCAACGCCACTTCTCTTCCACTTCTGACCAACGACTGCCGCAATTTTGAACGACACGCGACACAAAAACCTGTTTGAACTCTTCTGCGCGCTCCGACATCCTTTCGCGGTTGCTTTTCTGCGTCTGTGGCTACAATGTCGTATTAATATACGCCAGCCTTCCGTGGAGGTTTTCGAGGATCGGATCGGAAGAGCCTTCTGCTTTTGCGTCGCGGGCGTGCGACAACGTTTGTTGACCTGACGAGCGCGGCTGTCTTCTCACGGCCAAGACCTTGCCACCGACAGGGCCGGCAGGCGCGTGCAAACGTGGCTACGGCGCTCGCACACCTCACCACCAAGCATCTACCTGACATCATAGCGAGGCTTGCATCTTGACCAGATTCTCCGCATCCCGATTTCGAGGCGCCTGTGACCCGATCCGGTCGTGCGCCGCATCCATACGTCGACACGCACCCAACATGGCAAGCGACTCTGACATGCAGCATTCGAACGCTGCGTCTTTCACATCCGCTATTTCGGCCAGCTCGTCGCAAAATGGCGAGAAAGCCGCGCCGCCATCACAAGAGACCATGGGCTCGCCTCAAACCAACGGCAACGGGCGCCCATTGCGTCCAGCTCCGATACAAAAGCGATCAACACTATCGCGAATAGGCAGCATGTTTGGCAAGGACAAAGCTGCAAATGCAGAGGCTCGAGAAGCTTCCAAGAATGCGATTGCCGATAAGGTACCAGAAGCGGCTGTCGAAGAGGCCGAAGAAGGTGCACCGAGCAAGCCAAGACCTAGGCCGTTGTCAAGGGAGTCTTCAAAGTTGGGCAAAGGTAATGGTGCTGGTGTACGGAACGGCTCCGGCGGGGACAAGGCGCACAAGCGTGAGGACGCCGCAGCGGCTATTCCCAAACGCTTTTGGATCGACGACAGTGGCGAGCACTTCCATTATCTCCGTAGTGCAAAGCGACAGGAGAAGCTCTCGGACATGATTCGGGACTTCATGGGCGGCAGACGGAAACACGAAGAGCACGAGGAGCAGCCGCTTTCGCTGATGTCAACTTGGGTGGATCAGATGAAGAACGAGAAGCAGGCCAAAGACCGGACTAACGGACCCAACGCGACCGCTACCTTGGTACAGAAGTACGGCAAGTGTCAGGAGGTTGTTGGCCGAGGCGCCTTCGGCATTGTGAGGATTGCACACAAGGCAGATCCGGAGAATGCAAAGCACGAACAGCTGTATGCCGTCAAGGAGTTCAGGCGTAGGCCGCAGGAAGACCCGAAGAAGTACAGCAAGAGACTCAACTCCGAGTTCTGCATCTCGTCGTCCTTGAGACATCCGAACGTCATCCACACCTTGGATCTGCTTGAGGATGCCAAGGGCGATTACTGCGAAGTCATGGAATATTGCGCTGGCGGCGATCTCTACTCTCTGGTACTGGCGAGTGGCAAGCTGGAAGTTGTTGAGGCCGACTGCTACTTCCTACAGCTTATGAGAGGCGTTGAATACATTCACGAGATGGGTGTGGCACATCGCGACCTGAAGCCGGAGAATCTTCTGCTTACCACGCACGGCGCATTGAAAATCACGGATTTCGGTAATGGCGAGTGCTTCCGTATGGCGTGGGAGACCGAGCCGCATATGACGGCTGGTGTGTGTGGCAGCGCACCATATATCGCGCCCGAAGAGTACACCGATAAGGAGTTCGACCCACGCGCGGTCGACGTCTGGGCGTGTGGCGTGATCTACATGGCAATGCGCACAGGGCGACATCTGTGGCGACTGGCTAAGAAAGGTGAAGACGAGTTCTATGACAATTACATAGAAGGAAGGAAGAGTGACGAAGGTTATGCGCCGATCGAGACCCTTCACCGCGTGAGTCCACAGCATATGGCAACGTTGGCATCAAGCTGACTTTGTATGACCAGGCTCGGTGCCGCAACGTGATCTACTCCATCCTCGATCCGAAGGCCGATCGCCGAATCAGCGCGCATCAAGTCCTCAATTCAGAATGGGGCAAGGGCATCAAGGTCTGCAAGGCTGGCGAGCAGGGTCTTTGACAACGAAAGGAAGGCACAAGGCACGTGTGACAGCTCCTCACACATGCTCCGGCCGGCGTCAAGCAGACCTTCACGAGCATGGACGACCAATCGACTTCTTCGAGGAAGCTTCTACTTCGAGCGGGCGTTACATAGTTTCTGCATATCTTCTTGGATTAGCGAGCGAGCGATGCATTATTATAGTTCTGGTGGCGACTGAAAGAAGTAGCGGTAAGGCTAGGCCGCGAGGCCTGCCGTCATTTCCTTTGACGTCTTATTACCTCAAACCCACTCGCTCATCGGCGCGACAGATCAGCGGCTGGCCGTGGAAATACCCCAGGACATGATCAAACTCTTGAGATGAGGCTTGGGTTGCAGGTGGTGGTGATGCCCCATGAGAACAGCTGGGTCTTGCTGGGCTTCCCAGATTTCATGACCTCGTTTTCGGCTTGATTGGCCCGACCGTCGAGACCCTGGCGGTGTACATAAGGCTCTCCTGCAGCGTGTGTAGAGACGTATGCAACGGCCGCGTGTGCTGGGCTGCCGTGGTGCTCCTTGCGGCAGTTTGCCCGCACTCATGGAGAAACGCTGCAGTAGGCCCGCTTTCCGTGCCAGTGCGTAGAAGCCGATGAATATTTAACACTCGATGCTACGAGCACGCAACCGTGTCAGTACGTCCCGTGCGCAGATTGGGTTGTGAAGCTGCAGGTCAACCCATGCCAGACCAAAAGCAGAAATACAGTACACTGACATTGCTGAAGGGAGCCGGGATCAAGAAGTCGATGATGCTTCTGTGGCCCTGCGCACTGCGAGAAGGCGCAGAAAGATACCGCGAAGTCCAACTTTCAGCCGCTGAATCGCAACCTTATACAGAAGGAGACGCGGTACAGCCCTCGAGCGCCACTGGCCATCGCCCATTTGTGATGGGCGATCACCAGCTATTGCAGGACCTGTCCGTCTGCGAAAACTTGCTCAGCTTCGGGACAGACGGCGCTGTCCAGGAAAGAGAGCTGCTTCTAGCTATTTGCGACCGTCGGCTCATGGGAAATATGATGGCGTCGGTAGAGTCCATCGCATACAGCGACGGTAACGGGACAGACTGTGCCACCTTCAGGGCCTCTGAGGACTGTGGGCGCGAGCTGAACAACGCTCTCCAGAGCGCATCCACGAGCCAAAAGGGTACCCACGCGGCAGCTGCCGCCGTCATCCCTAGACACCGCTCCAAGTACGGCACCTATGAAGCGGCCCCATGAGATAGGTCTAGGTGGACTGTCACAGTACATTTGAACCCGCACTTTCATTGAGCAGCAGAATCTTGGTTGCGACCAATTGAAAGTAGGCAGGGAACCATGCAGCCTCGATCAGCATAGACTCATCATTTTCGGTACATCTCTGTTTGTTTGGCGTGAAATGGATGACGAGCTGATCGGTGAGGTAGAAGGTCTCATAGGACTTCGTCACTGGCGCGATGCTTTCAGTCTGGCGCTCGCCGCAGTGGCATCATAGCGAGAGCGGCATCGCTTATGCGTCTGGTCACTTCGCTTGAGGCGCTAACTTTGAAATGGCCAAGTGCTTGAGATTGCGGAGCTCAGCGATCACACCAGACCGGTTGAGTAGTTGATGTCACTGAGCGCTGATGCGGTTGGCCGCTTCGTCGAAGAGTTGACTGCCGGCCGACGTGAATGACTGCTTCGTTCCAGGGTTTACTGCTTGTTGATGTAGTTGTTTGAGATAATAGCTATTTGCCCATCTCTTCATTAGGCATCGACTTCAGTCGTCGTCAAGCGCTTGGTCAATTGTTTGGCTGCTGATGCTATCACCAATGGAGCTGGGACCTTGTGATCTTTCCCAACGGAAGCGAATGCATATGTACCAGGAGAAAGACCAGCAAAGTCATTTGCGGTAGAGTGCTACAGGGGGGTCCAAAATAGAAAACAGAAGAATTGTGAGAGTAGTGTAGCAACGTCACCTGACTAAGTATTCATGCTGGTGATGAGATATTGCACATGCAGAAGCATTCCCGCGCACCAATGAGGCAGCAGAACTTCGTTCTTCTGATCCATGTCGATTGACCACCGGGTGATCCACGGGTATGCACCAGGTATGCGCGAGCAAGCAGTACTTGCAGAAGGTTCGCAAGGCCCGGCAAGCGGACGTTGATGCGATTGAACCGCCTTCGACATCTGCTTCCAGCTACGCTTCATGTATGTGCATGCAGTTACGGCATCTCCCCGGGCACTGCAACTGATGGGACCATCTGCATTTGTCCTAGACAGGATGTTGCAACATTGGATCCAGGAATGGCAGTGCGTTATTGGCGGTGCAAGTTGCAGATACTTACGTTGGTTTTAAGGTCATGCGGCGCAGCCTTGGCATGTATCGTTCTCTGGAAACGAGAGGTCTCGAGCTGTTGCGGATTGGGCATGGCGCTGCATGTCGTGCGACGATGCAACACCTTATTGCGGGGCCGTGAGTGGTCCTCGACGCCGTGAAACGTATACGTCGTGGATAGACAGAGACACGCTAGTGTTGTGTGTGTGTCGGCATGTGAGCAAAAAGTGGAAGTCCTCCCAGCATGCAAGTTGAAGCGAGCGTCATTGGACAGCGAAGCGAACGCCAAAGCTGTGTTTATGAAGCAAGTCTGCATCGAGAGAGTTCTCGCCAAGCTACTGCCGGGAGCTTCGAGGCCACCAAAGGTGCATCTTGCAGAATGATTGCTTCATGCAGGTTCCACTATCGCAGAAGTCGACAGCAAGGCCCAGTCCACGGCAGCAACGGGTCCGGGCCGTAACGATTCCAAGTACCGTGAGGACAAAGAACGAGATCCTCGTGACGCTGACCAGAGATCACCAGTCCTGCCAAATTGGAGGTTGAGATGAGCAATTTGCCCATCGATCCTGTAGGGCTCGTCGAAATTGCATAACGTACTTAACCCTGGAGGTCAGAGAAGCGCACGATCGACGGTAGACAGGTAGTGGGAGAGATGGTGCCTGTGGGGTGTAGCCATAAGGTACCTTAGTTTTTGACAATCGATCTGTGGCTTGGCGACCTTGACGCAGAGATTGCTTATTTGAGTACAGCCGGTACAAGGTGTCCAGTGGCCATTAGCTGCATCTGAGATGAGTTGTATGTGCGGTGCAGGCAGCTAGCGAGACGCAAGCGTCGCAGAAATAAGGTAGTCTTGGTCAATGGCCAGGATTGCTCTATCGGGTACCTCCTTCTAGAAGGAAGGCAATCACCTCCTGAGCCGCTATCCCAGTTGGTCTACCTCCGTACCCTCCCCGACCAACCTTTTCTCACGCAAACCCCTTCTGTTGTTGTCATTACTACGAGTACTTTGACCAGACACTCCTGTCTCTGCCTGCACCTTGCTTGCGTGTCTGTTCTCGACGACAAAGTGCACGAGCTGCGCCAAGCACGCTGACTGAATCGTTGTTGGGGCCCGCTGTCGTAACTGTCGTAACGGGGCAAGCTTCAAAGTCTGCCATACCTTACCCACTCGACGAGCGAGTAGTGCTCTTGCATCTACTAGTACACTCATTTTGGGCGAATACACATCCGTTGCTATCTTCAAGGGGCGTTGGATACGCTGTACTCGATGCCTTGAGCTGTGCAGACATCTGGTCACGAGATCACGGACGATATAACTTACGACTGGACGACCCCCTCTCTCTTCTGCGACAAAAACGGCCTTGTCCACCCAACTCCCGCCACGCCCTCCTAATATCACCAAATCCGCGTGCAGAATCAGCCGTCTTCATCCGCCAGTACACGACGCGTTGCACAGCACGCCGCGAGGTGCGCTGATACCGCAGAGCCTGCAGTCGCAAAGACTGTAGTGGAAAGCGCCGGAATATTACAGGCGAGCCAGGTGCCTGAACCCACCAATCTCCTCGCGCGAACAAAATGAACCAACACAGCTTCGACATGTACTATGACAACCAGTCGAACCGCTCGCCGACATCGCGCAGGCAGCTCAACAGGCAGCCCTCGGCCCAGCAGTTCGAGTCATACGCCCATTTGCCCTCTGGCCTCTACACCGAAGCGGACCACATGAGGGGAGGATATGGTGACATGCGGAACACGATAGGCGGATACGGAGGCGGCGGATACGACATGGGCGGACAGACGTGGAACGCAGCCGCTTTTGGGCAGAACAACAATTTGAACGGTTTGGGAGCACATAGTCTGAGGAAGCCCCCGTCTCGTGGCGGCCGTCCTGGACTGCCAGGAGTATGTGGCACCAATCTGTCAAGTGAGAAGTCTTTGCTAACGTAACGTCAGGGCTGGATGGACCAAGGCATCCCAGGTCAGATGCAATTTCCAGGTGGAGCTCTCGGCGGATACGGCATGCGCCAGGACATGCACTCTGAGCCAGACGAGGAGCTCATCCCGACGGCTATTGTGATCAAGAACATTCCTTTTGCCATCAAGAAAGAGCAGCTGGTGGCCATCATGACCGACATGGGCCTGCCTTTGCCTTATGCATTCAATTATCACTTCGACAACGGCGTATTCCGGGGCCTGGCATTTGCCAACTTCACGAACCCGGAAGAAACAGCAACTGTGATCGAGGCCATGAACCATTTCGAGCTTAATGGGCGGAAATTGCGAGTCGAGTACAAGAAGATGCTGCCAGCTGCCGAGCGTGAGCGCATTGAGCGCGAGAAGAGGGAGCGGAGAGGTCAGCTCGAGGAGCAGCACCGGCCGATGGCGCCCGGCACGCTGCAAACGCAAAGTTCGATGGGCTCACTCTCTTCGCGCATGCCGGCACACTCGCCTTCACCCGTCTCTGCGCGCAATCTGAAGCCGGGTGCTGGCTGGGCCGCACCGCCGATGAGCGACTCGGCGCAGGTGGGTCTGGATGTCGACTTGAATGACCCACAGTGTCTGCAGTACTACTCGAAGCTGCTGCTTTTCAAGGAAGACACGACTCGTGACCTGATTGTTTTTCCACCAACGCTGACTCCACAAGAGCGCCGTATGGTGCATACCTTGGCCCACCACATGAACCTGGGTCATACGTCAAAGGGCGAAACCGACAGGCGCGCTGTCCATGTATTCAAGGAAGCCTCCAGGGCGCGTGTCAGCCCGCCGATGCCGCAGATCGCGAATTTGCAGAATGACTCTCGACGTGCCTTGAATCGCGCCGCCACCACAGATTTCAGCGACGTGCGCGACAACTACTACGGAGGTCAACAACTCCGTCAGCAGAACTCGGCGTTCCTCGGATACGATAATGGAGGAAGCCTTGGCCCTGGCAACAGCCTCCGAGCCGCAAAGTCTTTCGCCGACTTGCGCTCTTACACACCTTCTCCTGTTCCATCGACCGCTAGCTTCCCGGCTGCACTCAGTAATAATGTCGCGCGGCTGCAAGAGTTTGGTCGCGAGAATACACAGTCGGGTACACCAACTCTAATGACGCCCACGACAGGGCTAGCTGAGCGCAATGACCAGCAGATCATTAATGGCCTTGGCAACATGACCCTTGGTGGTCTCGGTGGTAGCCCTCGCGGTCTACGTGGCTTTCCATCTTGGGACCGCGAGAATCCAGGCCCAATTGGCGGCCACCGCTCCTTCGGCACCAACTATGAAGATCGCTCCCAGAATCGCAGCGTCCCGCAGGGTGCACCAGAGCGACAGCCGAGAGGTCCTCTGGGCTCTGGCTTCCCACGCCCACGACAGAATGGGCACGCTGCCCGCAACAGCGACGAGCTCTCTCAGCAGAGTAGCGCTCCCGAAATCACGGTTGAGCATTGATTGAGATGATTACGCACGCCCATCACATGACAGCATGGATTATGACTATGACCACAGCATCACCTAGCTCCTAACATCAGCTACACACTCGAACACAATACCGACAACGACACAGCGAGCTGGATCTACACCCCGACCGATTGGGTTATACGCGCCGCCGCTAACGAATGTCAACGACGAATGACGAGACGATCATGACAAGTAGAGAAGATCAAACTGGAGCTCGCTGCCCACATATGTCCGGAATGACGTCGACACCTTGTTGCGTGCTCGCGTTTCGCGATGCACTGGGAAAACCGCCTGCATTTACTGGTTTCGTGGAAGTGCGCTTTGAAGGAAAGAAAAGCTGCGTAATACCTCGCATCTATTGCGTCTTGATGCACCGTGGGCGGGCTGGCGTTTTGAGGGTCATGATTATTGGAACGGCGTTCACACTTACTCGCCACTGCTGTGTCTTACTCGATACAACGATTCTTTGGACGACGGCGGGAGGAGACTGATGCAAGTAGATCTCTTGTGATTATGTTCACGCTGATGTATTAGTCACGAAGCTTTGAGCACGTGCGTTTTGCTCTTGCGACGGCCGCACTACGCTTGGGATGCGAGATTGTGGTCATGTAGGCAGAGCCACTAGGGCTAGATATCTTAATGCGAAGGAGAAGCTTGCATGTCGCAGGGACGTTTTGCCCAATCAATGTTTAGTTCGGGTTTGATGCAGCTTGGCTCTAATTCTGAGCAGCGTCGTGATTTCAAGGCAATTAGTTTGGCGTCCGGACACCGTTTGGGTTTGCAACACCTTTGATGGACCGCAACTCCAAAGGGCTCCAACAGACGCCAAAACGATTACCGCTCACTCCGTCAAGCGCGCAATTAGAGAAGCTGTCGCGAAAGACACAAAGCAAGGTCAGCAGCTTCACAGCCTGTTGACCATTCGGGCTGGGCAGATGAAGGCCGAGACTGGGCTGCGCAACCAGGCTCTCGTCATCCTTGAGTCTCCGGTCCGTCATTTCGGGGACGGAGACGGAGCTTGACAACATCTGCAGAATTTCATCATCAATGAGGTTCTTCGCCTCCAACTCACCGTACCTAGTAATGGCGGTTCCGCTGGGAAGGACGCCGTGCTCGGGCACTTCACGCATCGCAGCTCGCGCTGCCACGTTTGCCTCATGTACCGACGCAAGGATCACCGGGGCGGTCGGCAGGAGCTTCGCGCTTGGGAGATTTCAGGAGAAGATGTCGAGTTGGTGATTCCTTTCTTCTACTGATGGTCTTTCCAATTTTTCTTGGACCAACGGTTCGCGATTGCTGAGGTTGGCTATTTGTCGGTAAGAATGGCGCGAGTTGATGACAACATTGAGCCGGTGAACAGGACCGAGATGGAGGGAATGAGGAAGACGGTGGGGTTTAGTACTACTGCAGCAGCTGGAAGCGTGCGTATACTAGTGCATCCGGCGACGTACTTGTCCAATACTGCTTGGTATTGTGCGTGTCAGTACACCCGTACGACTGCTGCCGAGGCAGGCCTGCTGACGACGCTGGAGCACGACTGCAACAGGTCTGTACACTGTCCCGATCAATCAGTGCCAAAGCACGAAACTACATGCACGTACCTCGAGCATGCCTCCTTCCCATCGGTCCACTGCTGTCCACGACTCAATCCAGCCTCACCACCCACGTTCGCGCATTCGCACAATCACCAACGCACGCTCATCATCCCAGTGCATACTCCTCTGCCTCCAGCTTCACATATAAACTCAGGACTCCCTCGCCAACACAACCCTTGCTGCCTCTCACCAACCTCCCCTCACAGCGCCACCACGACCTACCACAATGTACGGCGCCTTCGACTGGGGCCGCATAGGCTCCAGCTACATGTCCTACGCCTATGGCGGCATGGGCTACGGCGGCATGGGAATGGGACACGGCTACGGCTACGGCGGCATAGACATCCGCGATGCGTGCGCGGCGATTCAAAGATGTGAGTGTGCCCCTTGACCTTCCTCAAGACAGTGCTGAACAGACTTGGGCTGATCGACCGGCCTTTGCAATGCAGATCTCCAACAAGGCGCAGATGACCACGGGAATACCACGCTGATGCGGCGCTCGCTGCGGAACCGGATCATGAGGAGGAATGGGTGGGCGGAGTGTGTGAATTTTTAGGAAGGGGCTCCTTTGTGTCGTGGAGGGAGATGCGAGGGATCTGTGTTGGCCGATCAGGGGATGGAGTAGCTTGGAGTTTGCCTTTGACGGAGTGCGGGTATGGGAATCTTGACTGGCGGGCGCGGCTCGGTAAGGCGTGGCTCACGTCGGCGATGCTTTGTGTTGTTCTGATCAAGCTTGTGGTTTTGCTTTTAGTCATCGATGCCATTTGAGTTACTCGGTCGTGCAGTGAGAAGTATGCCGTTGCCATCTGGACCATCGTAAGCTGCGGGCCGAACCAGCTGTTAGGGTGTCAGTGCCGCGTCAGTGGAGTGAATCGTGCAAGAAACCTTGGCTCAAAATCGCTGTCATTGAAGGCACAATCTATATCTGTCCTCTACCATCTGCGCAGAAGTTCTGTATCTGCCAAGCTACCACAAACGCTGGTTTATGCATGCCCAAACGCGCGACTGCCGAACTCATTGTACCTTCTTCGCCAACCTCTCCGGAGGTCCGTAACTCCTCTCGTCCTCACCCTCAACCTCCTTGACAATTGTCTCCATCTCCTTTGTCTGCCTCTCCCACTCATCCTTACTCATCTTCGTCTCCTTGATGAACAGCTCCATGTTCGGCTTCCTGTAGCTGCCACACAGCCTATCCCACAACGTCGTGAACTGGCCGTAGTTGTAATTGAAGTACAGATGGTGCATGGTGTGGCATGCCGCGCCATTGATGATCGGGCTGTTCGCCACATACTCTCCATCGTGAATGAGCACCGTCCATATCTGGATGAATGTGAAGAGGATCACGTATGCGAACTTCTGCAGCGGGAAGATAAACGGGAATATGTGGTATGGCAGGCTCTGCGCGTAGCCGTCGAGCGGGTGGAAAGCGATGCTGGCGTACGGTGTCGGCATGATCCACTTGTGGTGTGGCTTGTGCAGGTGCTTGTAGACTGTTGGGTGGTGCAGACCGCGGTGAATCCAGTAGATGCAGCCATCGGTGAATAGGAGAAAAAAGGCGAACTGGATGTAGTTCCAGGACTGGCCAAAGATGCTAAGCATCGGGTGGGTGAAGCCAGGGTTAGAGACTGTGTCGTACATGAAGCAGTGGCCACGGACTTCAGCAACGAAGAAGGGAGCGGTCATGATGGCGATGATAGGAATTGATGTTGTGGCTTGTTGGATCTCCAGTCGTATCTGGTTCTTGAGGTATTTCGGGTGTTTGAAGGTGTCGTGATCGAAGACGAAGAGGTAGGAAAGGGTGGCGCAGAGGAAGTAGATGAAGGTGCCGGAGAAGCTGCTGTGTTGTTAGCAAAGGCGTGTACATCATTGTTCTGTACTGACACAGTGATCATGTACAGCGACAGGAATTGCCGCCATACGTTGTCCCGATCCCATCGACTCATCCACGCGTATTCTGACGGCTGCACACTGAAGTAAGCGCTCGCCGGCTCGTACTGCCATCCTGATCGCGCAAATGGGCCTTCGGGCGACGCGTTGATGGCGTTGTATGTCGCATTGCTGTCGGCGATTCCCCTAAGCGACGCTGCTATTGTTGACACTGGATCGAAGGTGGATACGGCGGATGAGATAGGTAGAAGATTGGCGTACACTCTGTCGAGCACAAATGTGTCGAAGATTTCGAGGACGACATCCATCGTGGAATGAGTAAGTGATAACAAGCGTTTCCTCAAGGATCAAGCTGTTTGCTTCGATTTCTCCCCGGGCGCTCTTGCAAACCCAACAGTGCACGATTCCTGTCTCTCTCAAGGATATGCGCTGTCGCCACCAAATGCTGCAAATGCCAAGTGCAACGAACAAAGATAAGGCAGGAATTCAGGACACCCTATAAAGTAATAATGAACGCGAGCAAAGGAATGGCAACTTTCAATATCGAACCACCTCTCGAAACTTTGACCGTCGCGATCAGAGAACCCTGCAAACGAGGGTCCACCATGCGTTGCGCTACCGAAGCTCATTCGCAGACCACCCATGCAATCACAGCTCGTATGTTATCGCATCGACCGACATAGACTTTCGCCATCCGCTGACGTATCATGTTCAAGTTCTTGTTTACACCCATCAAGTCGTCGACACTCGTAACTTCACTCGGTCACCCAACGCATCGTCAATCGACTGACTGACCGCTTCCAGCGAGAACTACCTAGCCAAACGTGTCGACGGGTCAACCCGACCAATTGCTTGAAGGGAAGCTCAGCAATGGCCGGGACGTATACCGTAAACTGAGACTCTGTCCCAGACCTCCATCATGAGGCGAGACCTGGGCAGACACGATTTTCAGGAATCAAGAGCAGCGTCACGTCGCGTCAACGGATTGTTGAGGAAAGCTCTAGATCGTGTCGTCATGCAGTCACTCGTGTCAACAAGCAGTCGATTGACTGACAGGCACACACCACTAGCCTGATGATCGCAACACTCCCAACACGGCTTCGCACTGGTCCGCCTGATCCATTGTCTGCATCATCGCATTGCCGGCAACAGTTGAGTAGGGTGACTCGGGTCATTCATCGCACTTCGCCGGAGTTCCATCTTCTGCGCAATCGCCTAAGTGCCATATTACACATGGCTTGCACGGGAAAATCATGACGACAAGGCGATCTTCAGCAAACCACACCCACGCTTCACAAACGCAGACCTAAGAGCGCAAGTCAATTTTGCGTCGAGTCTTCAAGTCGACGGACCCAGTGATTGAAGCTTGGTATTGCTTGTACAAGGCGAAAGCGAGGTGTCGTCTAGTCATCGTCCACCGTCTTTGTGGAGCTGGCCGAGCAAAGACACTGGCTTCAATGCTTGGTAACTTCATTCCTTTTGCTTCGCACAGCCCACCTTACCTTGACAAGCCAGGAGACAGCAAGCACAACTTCAGACGCCATGGCTGCCGGCGTCGAGTCACCTTGTGCTTGCTACGCAGGACTCATCATCGGTAGTCGCAAACACTGTCCTCAGTCTAATTGAAATGACAATATAAACGGCGATGCTATCTCACTCCAGACCGGTCACATCTAGCAGCATAACCAACATGTCCGAGCTCCCGACCACCAAAATTCGTGTCGTCGTCCCCGAATTACCTCAGAACCAAATCTGGCGCTCCCTGCATCACCGCAGCAAGGTCGTGCTCCTCCCTCTCTCGCCACCCAAGGTCGAGCATCATGACAGCACTACTGGCACCCGACAGTCGATCTACTACGCCCCCGGCATCGCGGTCGACGACGTGCGCACACATCTGCTGAGCAGCCGCGACGCGAACAGCACTACTCTCGTGCTTAGGCACACGCCCAGCAATTTTATCTTCGAGCTGGTGCAAGACTCAGGGATGACGCTGAATGAGGCGATCGGGTTCTTTGCTAGGCTCTTGGGCACTGAGCCAGTTGGTAGGAGGATCACGCTCCATACGATGGAGAAGGAAGAGCTTCGGCGGGTCTTTGGGCAACATGGGCGCCGTCTCTGGGACGTGACGGGAGGGGCACTTGGGCCCTTGGGCTGTCGCGGAGATTATGGTCCGAATGTTCCCATGATGCCTTGGTTTGGAATTTGACGCGTTAGAGCATTGGGTAGCAGATGTAGTAGTCTATCGTGGGGATGGTCTTGCCTCAGTTGCTTGAGACCGATCTGATGACATTATTTCGTGATTGCTCCTCCTTTGCTTCGATATCGGCCGTTCCATGAAGACGATGTTTACATCAAGGTTTGATGGTCTGTAGCAGGCGTTGTTAGCGGCATGA
This sequence comes from Teratosphaeria epicoccoides, assembly GCA_021401465.1. Classification (NCBI taxonomy): domain Eukaryota; kingdom Fungi; phylum Ascomycota; class Dothideomycetes; order Mycosphaerellales; family Teratosphaeriaceae; genus Teratosphaeria; species Teratosphaeria epicoccoides. The sequence continues at coordinate 163,783 of JADDMT010000035.1, forward strand.
TCACCAGGCCGCCCAGGGGCCGGTCGTTGTACGGTAGTGTGTGCATGAATCAATGGGTGTAGCCGTCTCGGAGGTGTCGGCCAAACTTTCGTGATGAGCAAATCATGGAGCCCTGTCTCTCGCTGCAGTCTGTATGCAAAGCTCCCTACCCTCTTAGGCAGCGCCCAATTTCCCCTACGGACAGCACCCATCTGTAAGACACATCAATGCTTAATCGAATATTGACCGCGGCTTTATTGGAATCCCCTTCAATTTTTATTGAAGATTAGGGGACGCTCTTTTAGGGGCCTACGCGCGTGGACAGCTTGTTCCTCGCATTGTGCCTACGCTTACATAGGCTCGCTCTCGCTTAGGCACTCTCGAGAGCTCGCGAGAAGAATAGGAAGGCTGCTTCTAACCGCTCGCTATAGGGCGAACTCATGTATAGAAGGGCATACTAGGGTTGATTATTCATCATTTGTCTTACGAATAGGTGCTATCCGTAGTGAAACTTGGGAGCTGCCCACAGGGTTGGGGGCCAAAGCTACGCAGACTCAGAACATGTTCTGGAGGCAGTAGATGCTGACATGTCTGATAAGCTTCTCCGTCAGACATTAAGCTTCCATCCCGGACGCCGCGCTAGGTACTGCTTGCATATTCATCTCGCGGCCTGGGAATGCTTGCTCTGAGTGTGTACGAAGGAGATCGTTTCTGGTGTTTCATAACCAGGACCCCACTACTGAGTAGGAAGCTTCGCAGGCGTGTGATGCACCCGTCACACTTATTGTAACACACACATCTCAAGAGACAGGATTGTGCTGTCGAGCGTTGCAAATCTTATGCGGTTTCATGTTCGTCAATCCTCTTTTCAGCGCTGCGTCAGAGAGATAATAGGTGATCAAAAACGACCGGCAATTATCAAAGACCAGAAAAGAATGCTTTGCAGGGTCGCGTGATTTGCAGAACATTGAACCCATGGATACACGTGGCGTTCGCGCGCCTGATGGGCGGCTATGCAGCAAGGAGATGGGATGTAAGATGCACGCTCAGAGGGGTGAGGATGGAACTGTCTTAGTGGGCATCAACACTGTTTCAGGGCGTTGGTGTTAGGGGCCTGTCGATTGAACCCAAATCGAGTAGCAGTCCCAACTGCCATACTCATACTCTACGCCTTGCATACATGTGTCGTCTCTTTCTTGACGGCTCACGAATGAATGCCTAGTGCATGCATACATCCATCCATACATTCTTCATTATTCCGTTATTGTGAGCAGGCCGAGCGCGGCGGGCTTTATTCCAGAACATTGAACGCTTCGGGATCGGTGGATCGAGGCTCCAAAGCGGGCACCATTTTACATAAGGTACCTTACTGCCCTGGGCTAGAGCCTAGTCGGGTGGGCAGACTCCAGAGGGCAACACCTTGAGGTTGGACCATCTCAGCACACGCCGCAGCACAGCGCTCGCTCAACCTCAGCTGCGCCCACTGCCCGTCAAAATTGTACCGCAGTGTTGTCCAACGCGACTGGCTCCGCTCTTGCCGTGTTCTTGTCCTCGATTGTTTCGGAACCAGCGATTACCCCTCCATCGGCACGCGAGAGATAAATTAGATCTGAAGGGGCCTCGCGACCGAGCGATCGCTTGGCAGCAAACGCAAGTACTGACGCCCCTCCACCGGCCACCGACGGGCGCACCACCGCCCCCGCCATCGCCATCGTCGGGCTTTAGTGACTGGTGGTGAGGCGATCATGGCGCAATCAAATCCGTACGTCTCTCCCACACATTGTGCTTACAGTCCCAGCACACAACACAGACTAGCCCTGACATGGCCGACAGCATATACCGACCCGACCAGTTCATGAATACACGCGAAGCGCCCAAACCTCCGACCGACCGCCAGCCCAAGCTCGGACTCACACCGCAGGTCTACCAGACGCCCGGAAATCCAAACCTCGTTCATCTGTCGGGCTCTAGCTTCAACTCCTCGGGCGGCTCAAACACAAATCTGCTTCGCGTAGGAACGGAGCACTCGGGGAGCACCACCAGCGAATACACAGTCGTCAAGGATGGCTGGGCCAAGGTCAAGGAGGAGGGCGGTGGCTTTATGAAGGCTTTCTGGAACGAACGCTTCCTGGTCCTACGAGAGAAACAGCTGGATTTCCTCAAGAGCAACACCAGTAGCAAGACGAGCATGACGCTGCTGCTGCGCGAGGTGTCCAATATCACCCGGAGCGACGTGTACCCGCTGTCATTGGAGTTGACAAAAGGCGAAGGTAAGCAATGGATTTTGAAGTTTGACACCGACAACGATGTCTACAACTGGATGGACGCCATCTACGACCGATGTCCGAGCATGGGCGGCGTGTCACATCCCACCGGCTTCTCACACCGGGTACACGTAGGCTTCGATCCCGTGACAGGCGGCTTCGTGGGTCTGCCAGTCGAGTGGGAAAGACTGCTAAAGGGCAGCGCGCTTACCAAGGACGACATGGCCAAGAACCCGCAAGCCGTCATGGAAGTCCTCCAATTCTATACGGACAAACTCCAGGTACAATCAGATGATCCGAAAGCATACACGAGCTTGACGCCCACCCCGCCCTTCGATGCTGGCCGCGAGAAGAAGCTTGGGTATAGCTCCGGGACCAGTGTTGCACCCCCCAGACCTCAACAGCCGGGCGGCTACAGCAGGCAAGATAGCCACTCGAGTGCGAGGAGCACAGGCTCCACGGCTGCCACCGACTTTGCAGCACCGAAGCGTGTAGACACGATGCAGAGTGATGACGAGCGCAGACGAAAGCAGGAAGAGAATCGGAGGCGAGCAGAGGGCGATAGGCAACGGCAAGATCCGGAAGCAGAGAGGAGAAGGCGGCAGGAGCAGGAAGATCGCGATTACAACGACTCGTTGCCAAAATCGCGGACACCACTCGCTAAACAAGAGCTGGGTGGCTATGGCGGTGGCGGAGAATCGCGAGATGCTAGCCCAAGCTCAGCGAACAGCAGGTACCAGGCGCAACGACCAGCTCCAGCAGCTCCCAGCTCCAAGTCTGCCCAGCCAACGAGCTCATTGCCGATTAAGAGCATGCAGGCTTCGCGACCTGCGCCAGCACCACCAGGACAGCAGAATGGTCAGAAGGCCAGCCCGCAAAAGCAGAATGGCGCAAATCCATACGCTGTTCAGCAACCAAAGGCGCAACAAAATGGCCAGTACCAGCAACAAGACAGACCACAGCAGCCGCTCACAAGAAAGCCATCAGGGAATCAGCACAAGCCATCAGCCAATGCTGGTCAAGTCAAGCCTCTCAACGTCCAAACTAAGCAACCTACGGGTGCACCTGGTAAAGATGCTGCGATCAAGCAGGCAGAGGCTGCGCTTACGAAGAAAGCGCCGGAAGAGAAGCAGGCGAAGGACGTACGCATGAGCAGCATGACCGACGCACAGGTCATGGACAAGCTGCGATCTGTTGTATCCATGTCTAACCCGATGGAGAGCTATAACAAGCAAAAGAAGATTGGACAGGGTGCTTCGGGGTCGGTATATGTGGCGCGTATTCGCGAGAGCGCGCCGAGCTCGACGGCGCAGCAGCTGATCAAGAATTTTGGACCACGTGCACAGGTCGCCATCAAGCAGATGGATCTTCGATCACAGCCAAGGAAGGAATTGATAGTTAACGAAATCATCGTGATGAAGGAAAGTCGACATGACAACATTGTCAACTTCCTGGACGCCTTCTTGCAGGAAGATACCTTTGAGCTATGGGTGGTGATGGAATTCATGGAGGGAGGCGCGTTGACAGACGTGATCGATAACAATCCGAGTATTTCTGAGGACCAGATCGCGACGATTTGCTATGAGGTAGGTGATGCTGCTGTCGAATTTTGTGCCAGAGGTGACTGCTGACGATACTACACAGACATGCAAAGGTCTCATCCACCTGCACGCACAACAGATTATACACAGAGACATCAAGTCAGATAATGTTCTGCTATCATCTCGCGGCGCTGTCAAGATTACCGACTTTGGGTTCTGTGCCAAGCTTACAGAACAGAGGAACAAGCGTGCCACCATGGTCGGAACACCCTACTGGATGGCGCCCGAAGTTGTGAAGCAGAAGGAATATGGCAACAAGGTCGACATCTGGTCACTCGGCATCATGGCCATCGAAATGATCGAGTCGGAGCCACCGTACCTTAATGAGGAGCCGCTGAAGGCGTTGTACCTGATTGCGACGAACGGCACGCCGAGGCTGAAGAAGCCGGAGAAGCTGAGTAAAGAGTTGAAGGCGTTCTTGTCAGTATGTCTTTGCGTTGACGTGAAATCCCGTGCTACGGCGGAGGAGCTAGGTAGGCATGAGTTTTTACAGCATGGTTGCTCGTTGGCGAGCTTGTCGGAGCTGTTGAGGTTCAGAAAGGGTGGAGGTCACTGATTGCCGTGAGCTTTGGGTGTGCATCAAATTCCAGCGGCGAGGGCTACCGGCGCGGAGATCGAAATGGTTAGCCGGGCGGTGTGACAGGTGATTTGGAAGACATGCACACATTCCACCGAGAAGCCTCTTGCACACCGGCCTGTAATCTTCGACGAGCCAGTTCATTGTTCTTACTTTTTGTCGGTCAGGAGGAAGGGGAATATGATACCACGGCTGGCTGTCCGGGCGTTCTTCTTATACCAAAGAATTGAAACGGGATCTTGCAGTACAAAGCGATAAGTCCTGGCAAAGGGCGGCAAATACATCGATGAAGTTGAGAGGAAGGCATATAACTTTATGGGTCAAATTCGAAACGTATCGCTCATATTCGCGGTTACATGTATCATCATACTCGAATTCGGCCATATCGCCAACTGAAGTGGTATCATAAAAGCCATCACACGAGGCCAACACGCCGTCATGACCCCGTTGCCAGCCCGTCATGTTTTCTATTCCAATCCATCATGTTCCAAACCCGCACACCCTGTACACCACGCAGTCCCTCATCGAACCGCCTCACAAATCCGGCAAAGCTATCATCCTCTCCTGCGCCTTCCTGCAAGCCCTAACAAATCTATCCCTCTCCTCCTCCGTCTTGAACTCCATCCTCACCCCCTTCACCTTCCTGATAGGAATCCTCCTCCCACCCATCGGCCTCACCTTCATAAGATCCGCCGTATCCATCCTCTGCAACTGCGCTTCCACCTCCGCCGTGACCTTGCCAGGAATACTCGTCTCGCCGCCCGGTTTCACGACCAGGATATCGATGCCCTTGACCTTTGCGTATTTGCTCCCATCCTCTTTGATCCGCACACGTTGTCTCGAGCTGTTGATCCAGAAACGTGCCCAGCCTTCGCCGAAGTTGGAGGAGATGTGCATGAGTATCAGTACGCCGCCCGCGCCGCCGGGTGTCGCGACGCCGTCGTCTTCGAAGAGGCGGCACATTTCGATGTTGGCGAATTGCTCCTCAAAAGCGAAAGCTCCTTTGAAACCTTCGTGAATCACAGTCGTTTTCGTCGTGCGGTAGCTGCCGATCAGATTGCGGCCGAAGATGGCGGATTGGAAGGCGACGGCATCGGCGTCAGCTTGGAATACGTAGTTTACCCAATTCGTCGTCTTCTCTTCCCGCAGCTCGTCGCCGTATGTGTCAGGATGGAAATGTAACGATAAGTCGCTGCCAGTCGGCGGTATCGAAATCTTGCATGGGTCGAAATATGAAGCGAACGGTACGGTCTCGTCGGTTCCCGAAAGCCTTAGTTGCATTTTGGTTGCGCCGTCGTCGCTGAGTGTCCAGATGGAGGTCACAACTCTGGACCCGCTGAAATCGCGATTCTCGCGTTTCCTTATGACGCAAATACGTGCTGCTTTGCAGGCCGCCTTCATCTCGGTGTTGAAGCGTGGATCTGGCTCACCCGGAACGGCAACGGCGTATTCGACTAGAGCTCCGCGCACGTCGCAAAGTATCGCGGAGTTGCGGAACAGGAGCTTCTCGAAGGAGGGCGAATCTGGACCATTGCCATCAGGCGAGTACGGCTCCTTGGCTGTCCGCATGGACCTTGTCCGTGGTGGCGCTGAACCAGGCCCTGTACTGCTTTGAAAGGTGTCAGAATAGGCTACTGGCTCTTTGACGCCATTTGGAACTTGTCCCGAACTCTTCGGGCGTGCAAAAAAAGTGGTTGGCGTTGCTGGCGACATCCGGCCTGTCAACGGACTTGGTGGTAGCGCAGGTGGCGGCAGCTCTGATGATTTATGAGACCCGCTCAGAGACCTTGTCGGTACCGGAGACGTCTTCACGGACGGAGACGTGCCTGTAAAGTATCCGTCATCGTGGTTTCCATCATCTTCTGCACCATCATGGTTCTCGCCTCCATCGGGTCTGTGTGCGGTATCGAATGCATGAGCACCCGCCACAACTTCCGCTTCGACCTCGTCGATGGCAGAGAAAAGGTTGGGTAATGTCATCGATTCCCGTCGGGCGATGCTGGAATCTCGCCTGCTTTGGTCGCCATAGCCCGAAGATGAGCCAGAAGCTGATGATGCATCGAAATCATAGCTTGAATCAGGCGGAGGGAACCCTGATTCGAAATTCCAATCCATTGGTCGTGCGCCCTACATGCAGACCTGGTCAGTATATATGCACAACCTTCTACGCAAGTAACGCATATTTCGGCTTTCGAAATGCCTCTGCTGTCCGCCGTGACACTCCGAAACTGCGCCATCTAGTGAACAACGTGCCGGCGCCCAGCCAAGTACGTACCTTGCCAATTCGCAAGGGCTCGATGCTGTGGATGCTGTAATAAGCTGAATCTTCTCTGCTTGCTTGTCGTTCCTTGGCGCTAAGATTTGATTGCTCAGATCCAGGACGGTCTACTTGTCGGACGGAGGCGCTGGTCTGAGATAAAGAGCGTGGGGCCGACGCCTCAATTTGTCTTGGAGAAGAATGCGCGTGTCGTGTCAGTGAAGCAGAGCTGCTGCTATATTGCATGACATCCGCATTGCGAAAGTCCCAGTCCCGAGCTTGTAGAGCTGGAGAGCTGTTGACAACCGCCATCATGATCCGGTGAAGGTCGCTGATCTTGTCGGTCGATTCTCCGTGGACGCGGCGATGAACGTCTGCGACATGTTTGGCCATGGGCACCACGGTCCTCTCAAGTCTGGACAGAGACCTAGATTGTAGTGCCTACCAGTGTTTGTCAGCACAGACCCTCTAGCACAATACCATCTTGACCAGAGATCAAAGCTCAGGTAAACCTTCAGGCATCGCACGAAGTCTTGCTGGCATCCAGATGCAGGCTCTGTAGACGACAAATCTGGCTTCACGGCGCTGCCATAGGGTTACTTACCTGCATAGTAAGGTTAATCGTGCTGGTGTGCATCTGCAACATGTTGCGCAGCTCCGTGATATCACCTCCTTCGGTTGTCCATTTGAACGTCTTGTAATTCGCCAGGACAGCATCAGTCCAACGTCTCTCGACCACAAAGCCTCCTTTCATCTCATGCTTCCTGATGACCTGATACCGTTCGACAAAGCTCTCCAGGTCACTTAGCGTTTTGCTTGCACTCTCGAGAATGGTGCTCACTGCTGCTCTGGTCTGCGGCTCGGCCTGGGACATAATCGAGCTATTCTCATGGAGTGTTTCTGCGACCAACTTCAAAGCCTCACTCAGTCCGTTGCTCTCGCGCTCGACTTCGGCAAACTCCGAAGGAGCACTCTTTTTCCCCTGGGTGAATGCTCGTCCGATCTTCCAAGCTGTCTGTGACAACATCAGGATGTCGCCAACAGAGAGAGGCTGGAACGCCATCGCGCTTGTGCGAGCAGCCGGTAGGCAGCGGGTTCGTGCTGTCAGCAATCAAGAAGTCGAGGACCGCTTCCGCAGCTGTGAGCGTCGCTACTCAATGCCGTTGAGAGATGGTCGTCGCAAAGACCAGTGATTCACGACCCGAGCGTCCTCCGATTCCTGGCACTCTTGTTTGGTGTCCCAATGGTTTAGCTTGGTAGGAAACAAATGTTCAATGATGTTAAGAAGTGGAGGACAAGTGCCTCAGCTAATACTGCCAGAGTACGCTGCTTCGGTCTTGCGCTGCCACTTTGAACAGTCACACTGAAGCTCACTGCCGCAGTAGTGCTCAATGGCCCAAGGCAGCCCTAGAGCTTATGGCTGCACAGCCGGCGGTCGATAACATTAGGTATCTCTCGATCGATCGGCTTCCGCCACTGCAGGTACAGTGTCGCCAAGGTGAAGTCACAGAGTCAAGAAGGCTCTGGCACGAACCACCAGCTTCCTCGTCTGGACACGGCTCTGGACTTCCGAAAAGTGGCTGCCATTCTGAGCGACGTGCAGGCCTCCAACAAGCTGCCACCTCCCCACCGTGAATGCATCTCACGGCTAGGGACTCGATGACTGGACCCAGACCACGTGCTTGCCGAGGACTGCACTCGGCGACGCTGCAGGGCAAGACTTAGGAGTGATCCGAAGGACTGGAGCGTGGTTGGAGCCTGTGCAGGAGCTGCATACCACAAGTACAAGGAGTTGAGGTCAGCTTGCACGAGCGCACCTCCTAATTGTCCATTGGTTAGCGATGGATCAACGTACATACAAGATCGAACCAACGCAGGGCTTCTGCTATACACCACCACCACTAAGACCATCTCCGGCGCTTTCCAGGTCTTGGCACATGGGTAACCCTGGCTAGAACTGAAACCACGCGCGGGAGTGACGCCGCTAGCTCGTGTGCTTGTTGTCACAGCTTCCACTGCATCCCACAGGCTTGAAGCCGAAAGCCGAGAGGCGACTTGATCACCTCTCACCTCCCTCATCGCATCACAGCCTATGCAAGCGCGACTGCACAAGCCCTCGAAACTTATCGAGATTAACGCACGACGTGACAGGCGGGCTGGAAGCATCTAGGTTTCAAACATAGTCCTCCGAATCGCACCTCCTTGTCGCGAGAGCGCGAGCATACCGCGTCCGGATTTTGCCACGGGAGGTATACGTACACAGCGACTCTCTGGATTCGAAGAAGCCCATTGTCTCGGGATTGGCCCCTACACCCTCCCAACCTCTCTCCTCAACCTCCCAGCTGCCGTGTCCGGCTTCGCCTCCGGCCACATGTCCACGGCCTCCTCCACCTCCTCTAAAAAGCTCCCGCTGTTCAATATCCCCGTCCCGCCCAACACAACTCGCACACCCGGCGTATTCGCATTGACCTGCGCCACCGTCTTCGCTTCCTCGTAAGTAGCCCCTCCCACCATGAACACCACAAGATCCTGCGGCCGATCCTTCGTCTGCCCGCCGCCTTCCACAAATGGATGTGAGCTGGTGGAAAGGCGACCCTTGATGAGTTCTTCGAGCGTGGTGAGGAGGCGCGGAGAGTGTTGGGTGTAGACGTTGTCAACGCCCTTGAGGCCGCGATTGAAGCGCGAGCGGGCTTCGGAGAAGATGTTTTGGGCAGGTTGGAAGAGGTCGGGGAGACCAGAGCCTCCGCCGGTGTTAGTGGAGGTTTGGGAGTGGATGCTGGAGGCGTACGTGAGGAGTTTAGGGATCAGGTTGATGCGATGCCGGCTTATGTTGCCTGCTACGCCAAGCAGATCCAGTAACGCAGGTGTGGCATTGTTTACATGATTGGAGTATCGGAGAGCATAGATCGCGACAAGCTTGAGCTTGTTACCTGGTGGTATGGTTGGGTTCTGGATGAGTTGCTGCAGCGTCTTAACGTCCTGCGTGTGGTTGTCATTGCAGGCAAGACTCTGCTCCAGCTCCGAGACGTTGAGCAGATTGTCTGTGCCGACTCGTCTGCTGAGCTCGGTGACGAGCGTAACGTGTTTCGTGACATTGCCAGATAATCTTCGAAACTCGGGATATTCTTCGACGAAGCGCTTCATGTCGTCGATACTCTCTAGCTTCTTGCCGTCTGCTTGCTTAGCAGCAAATTGCTCGACGTAATCCTTGGCATTCTGCCCAAGATCACCGAAGTTGAGATACATGTTCTTCGCGAAGAAAGGATCTTGATCTTGCGATAACACAATCTCCTGCTTACGATCAGCATGGTCATGGATGGCATTTGAAGCGTGTCACGCACCTTGAACTCGTCTCTGACGTCGGGCACGTCACTGAGGTTGACCCTGCCATTCTCGATACCGAGCAGCTCGTGTACCATAGCCTGGTACGTCCACTGCGTCAACAAAGGCGTTACAGGGTCATCTCTCCGATCCACGAGCAACAATATCGGCGGCGTATCAGGCCTTCGGAAGTCAAACAGCTGCTCCTCCTGTGTCATAGCATATCGCACTTCAGTCGCGAGCTTCCGACACAAGACGCTGTTCTTCGGAAACCGGATCAGAGGCTTCTTCTTGAGGCTTAGCAGTAATGCCAGCACACCCTCAGTCGTCCGTGTCAAGCTGTCGTGATTCCATGAGTCTGGTGATGAGCTGAATAATCGTGTACTGAGAGGCAAGCTGCACAAGTCCGGATTGACGACGATGAAGTCGGCAAAGTACTCCATGATGCCTTTCACAACCTCATGGTCGTCGGCTTCGGCTAGTCGTTCGAGAGAGGACTTTTTGATGATGTTGCTGAAGTCTGGTGTCAGTCAGAACAGACTCACGCGCATCGTCCCTTCCTGCATCCTGAAGAACGATGACCTGGGGCAGCACCTACATATATGGTACTCTCCGTACCGCGGCTCTCTCAACTCGTCAATGAGAAACTGTATGCTATCGGGACTCGGTCTCAAGAAAGCCAAGCACCGGAGATGTCTCATCTTCTCTCTTTGCGTATTGTCTAATCGATCTGTGAGGTAGACGGAGTGATTTAACAGGGCGGATTGAGTCGTTGCAGCGGAGACTATAGGCACAGTGTCGCGGTCGAGGAGGAGGATCTTCATCTTCGCAGCGGACTGAGTACCCAGGGCGGTGCTGCCGTCTCCAGCTGAGACCATCTTGGTCACATCTGCGCATCTGTTAGTGCGTGACGCGCCTTGTCGCAGAGGCTATAACAGGTCCATACAGCCAGAGACAGCCTGCACGATATCCATCTGGGAGTCTCGCTATTGGTTTCTATTCACCATCACCCACGTTGATCCGGGAACAGATGTTCAGGACCCCGCTTTGTTCCGATGTATACCTCTCTGATCGCAACAGTTCCTATTGTAATACGGAGTGAATAGCCTGTATTGCTAGACTGTTGCTGGCGAGAGTCTGGTCGGACATCTATGCAATGTCATGTTGCTCCATATTGAGTATGCGGGGTATGGCCCTTAGCAGGGGTCTATCACGTTTTCACGTTCTACCGCCAATCGACCCTCACCCTCCTGACTGAGACCTGACACAGACGCACTCACGTACATGTATGCACGCTAGCCGGCGGGCTCGAGTCAGCCCGACGGAGAGACCATGTCAAGGTACTCGGCATGCTCGAGAGGACATGGCAGCTTTTTACCTGGAGCAGCCACCTGATTCGTCCTTGCTCCATGCTTGTGCCGCTCACCTTCGGCAGCTCATCATTGCCTCTGCCGTCTACTGATGCATATGCTCATCCTGCTTGTCAGCTAAACAGTGGAGTGGTCTGCCTACCTATCTAGGCCGCGCGTGCTCTGAGCTGTGGCCGACTATCTCTTGGACCCCTGGAACAGCTCAGGCTTCCTCTGCTGACTCGATTACCATCTTGCTGACAGTCGCTATGGCTTCGTCGACAACACAGCAGCTTCCATCCGGGAAGGAGCTGCGTGCGGCTCTGGAAAGAGATGGCTTCGTACGAATCTCAAACGCCTTTCCCGATGACGACCTGCGCAGATTTCGCGGTGCTGCCGGACGAGCAGCAGAGCGAGCCCGAGCAGGAAACTGGTCGTACGTCAGGACAGTGCCAACGCAATTTCCTCCATGGCCTATCAGTGAGGTGAGCACAAATGGCATCTGGGGCGTGCAACATCTGATGCATCCCGACATGCCCAATGAAGATCGGAAAATCTTCGCCAAGAGTTACTTCAGCGACACCATGCTGTCAGCCGTCACATCACTCTTAGATTGCAGTAAAAGCGATCTTGTTATGGAGCTTTACAATATGCTTGTAGCACCACCTCGTGATTTCGCATTGAGATGGCATAGAGACGACATCGGACCGCATGTCAGCGTGGAAGAAGAAATGGTAAGAACATTATGTGAAATGACCATTTCAGGCCCGCATGGCTCACACGTCCAGGAACGCCTCAAGGAGCCGGTGATTCACGCCCAATGGAATCTAGCACTCTACCCCGACAGTTCCCTCGTAGTGGTCCCAGGAAGTCACAAGCGTCCGCGAACAGACACGGAACGCTCGGCTGACCCGTACGAGGACGACATGCGGGATCAAATGCACGTTAAGATGGAGCCTGGCGACATCGTCTTCTACAACAACAATATCCTGCACCGTGGCGTGTACGACAGCAAATCCGAGCGAATGACCTTGCATGGCACGATGGGTCTGGTGGATCGAGATGGGGCGGCGAGGGCGAGGAACGTTCTGCAGCATGGCATTGGTTCGTGGGCGGCTCAAGCCGATTTTAGCGATTTGCCGGCTACTATGGCTAGGGAGGCCATAGCGATGCAAAGTCGTCTTATTGAGATGGGTTCGGGGGAAGGCGTGGGTTTCTCGCAGTCTGACTAAATACCTTCACCTTCCTCTATTACAAGCCAAGTGTCACTACTACTCTTGGACGCAAAAGTCAGGGGCAAGACACCGGCAAAGGCATTTCCTATGATTTTCGTCTCGCTGCACACTACGCCGAGCTGCCGAATCAGTCCTTGCCGACCTTCGACTTCAGAGCGTCTCCGCAAGACCTCAAATCGCACCCCGCGTGCTTCCCTGCTGATCGACAGGTCCCGCAAGCTTGTCTCCAGGATATATGCATAAAATTGAGCAACCGGCGAACGGTTCAGCGGCTTCAGGCCAGTCAGGCACCTTTTACATATCACGCAGCATTGAACCGCTCTGTCCTCTCGAGAGATCAAGAAGCGCGAATGTTCTACATACGTCCACCATGGCTTTCATATGTTTATCACATCTTGTCACTCTGGCTCTGCTGCCCACAGTCCTAGCTGCTGTACCTTACTCGCAATACATCTTAGCGCCACCTTCTCGTACACTCACCCCGATCTTTGTCCACGCTGCCAATGGCTCTGTCATCAACCCATCCGCACTCACCGAAGGCTCGTCTGGCACCACGACTTTGTTCGGCACCTCGGCAATCACATACGACTTCGGGAAAAACATAGGCGGTCTTGTGAGCTTGACGGTCAATTCTCTGACTGGATCAGCAAACTTTGTTGGCGCATCATTCACGGAGAGCAGCCTGTGGATCAGCCTGGATGGCTCAGATGCTACGCAAAATGTTGGCATCGACGAAACACTTTGGACGCCTGTCAATCGGACGGGGAATTTCACGATTGGTAATTCGCATCAAAGGGGTGGATTCAGATATCTGAATATCTATCACAACAGTTCTGGAAGCGTAGAGCTCAGTTCTGTCACTGCAAACTTCACGGCTATGCCACAGTAGGAGCCAAACCCAATTGACTCCCTTTCAGCGCAGGCCACTGATCGTTCACCCCAGCTACGAAGACGACGCACTCCGCGACTACACCGGCCACTTCCACAGCGACAACGAACGGCTCAACCGCGTCTGGTACGCAGGCGCCTACACTAACCAACTTTGCACGATACCGTCGACCTCTGGAAACTCCCTCGTAGACCCCACGGCAAACGAAAGCATCGGAACGACCTACTGGTGGGCCAACAGCACTCTGACAAACGGCTCCTCGGCCCTCGTCGACGGCGCGAAACGCGACAAGTTGATCTGGCCTGGCGACTTCAGCATATCTCTCCCTGTCGTATTCCTCTCGACCAACGACCAGGAGACTCTGAAACTGTCCGTAGCAACGCTTTTCGCACAGCAGAACGAGTCTGGGATGTTGCATTACGTCGCTGCACCCCTTATTGAGAGCCCGCGCAGCGCTATCACCGATCAGCTTGTGGAGATCTACTCTTTCACGTACCACTTGTACAACCTGCTAGCTCTGAATACTTACTACGTCTACAGTGGTGATCTGCCCTTTCTCCAAGACAATTGGGGTCGCTTTGTCTACGGGCTGAATTACAGCTTAAAGGACATCGATAGTACGGGCCTGGCGTTCGTGGCCGACAACGCGACGGCAGACTGGCTCCGCATAGGCATGGGCGCGCATAATATTGAGGCGAATTCGGTCCTCGCTTATACACTTCTCGCTGCGCAGGATCTCGCATACGCTGTTAATGACACAGCATTAGTACCTACTTGGCAACGCTACTACAGCAACATCGTTAGAGCCGCTAACGACCTCCTCTGGGACGACATTGCCGGTCTCTATAAAGACAACCAAACTACCGCTCTTCACCCTCAAGACGGAAATGCCTGGGCCGTACTCTCCGGCGTCGCGAACTCCAGCCGCGCAGCCACGATCTCCGAGTCCCTGAAATCTCGCTGGGGTCCTTACGGCGCGCCCGCGCCAGAAGCATATGGGACCACCATCTCACCTTTCATTTCAGCTTTCGAATTACAAGCGCACTTCTTAGCTGGGAACCCAGAGTACGCGATCGACTTGATGGAATTCATGTGGGGTGATTTCATGCTCGACGATCCGAGAATGACGAACAGTACGTTTCTTGAAGGTTATGACGTTAGTGGAGCGCTGCACTATCCTGCGTATACCGATGATTCGCGCATCAGCCATGCGCATGGCTGGAGTACAGGGCCGGTGCTCGCGCTGACGAACTACGTTGCTGGGTTGCATGTTGTGAATCCTAGTACCTGGAGGGTGCAGCCGCAGCCCGGGAGTTTGAGCCAGGTGGAGGCTGGTTTCACAACTGCTATCGGCACGTTTACGGCGAGCTATAGCAACAATGGGACCGTCTCTTATGAGTTTCAGACACCGCCAGGCACGACAGGCATGGTGATTATGACTGGTGTGAATGGGGGTATTAGGGGTACCGACGGGACTGTGCTGCCGCTCGTAGATGGCGTGGTAGAGAGCGTGCCGGGCGGAAATTGGAGCCTGGTGCTTAGTGCAGGGAGTAATGGGAGTGGGTTGGGAGATGGATCATATACTGATGGTTCGCCGAATGCGACGAGCACGTACGCGGGAGGTGCGAGTGGACTGGTCATATCGTTGTTAGCGATTGCTGGAGCATGTCTTGCGGTTTTCTTGTGAAGTGGTAGCGTAGTATTCAGGAGCAGGGTGGACGCGCAGTGGGCTCAACTGACGCTGAAAGTAGACGCCACTTTTAGGTAGAGCATCAGCTCATTACTGCAGACCTCTCTCGTCATGCACCAAGCTCTTCACTGCCTCTGGACCACATCTCCGAGGACCACAAGGCAGGTATCGCGCCCACCAGGCACTGCATCATCCAGAGATCCCACGGGTCGTTGATCCAGGTACGTCAAAGCGTGTCCATGACGTTCTGCGAAACGCCCTGATCCATCTCACATGGTCCCTCACCTCAAGAAGAAGCCAGCCAGCCTTGCGTCGCTCTAGAGATGCTCGCACGTGTCAGGGGTCGCGGTCGACTGGAGACCTAGTAGTCTTATCAAGCATTGGACGGCGCTTGGGACATTGCTCCCGCAAGACGCATGTACGGATGCATCCTCTATCGCAACCAGATCCAGGATGAAGGTTCACCAGGCCTGTGCGTAGCAGCTGCGGATCACGCAACAATATCCTTCTGACAGGAATCGCACAGGACCATCAACAGTGCATTGCTATACTTCGGCTTATGGCGATGGCAGTCTAGCAGTTGTTTCTCGCAAGACAGGACCGCTGCACATCTTGGCCGCAAAGTATCGTTTCTGCGGCCGAAGCGCAGGTACATCTAGACGACACCCCCAACCCATGCTTGCAAGATCTTGCATCTACACATTCTAGTTGCATTAATGTCACTGAACCAAGTGCTATCACCTTGAGATGAGAACAACCTGGTGAAGCTCCTTCATCTTTGATTCGAACGCTGCGGTCCAAACCGATACATGCCAACGCCAAGCTGGCGGTCGAGGCGACAATCACGGCACTTGCAGTGTCGTACAACAGAACAGCAGCGGGCCTCCTTCAGTGGGTATACCTGACTTCTCGCACAACCACGTTCATATCACACAGCAGCCCCGTCAGCCGTCCTCAAAAACACCTCCAAACACCATTCCCTCCTCCTCTGCCCCATCGCCCTCAGCTTCTCTCCTAGATTTCTCCCATCATTATGCCTGATGACGACATCTGCGAAACATCTGGCGAGGGCAGAAGCCCTGTCTTCCTCTCTAATTCCGCCACCCGCACCACCACCACTGGCCAAAGAGCCCTGCTTTGTGAGCGTTGCAATCTTCTTGAACGTCCCGACTCTCTTCCCGGGACTCATTGGCGTAGGAGGGTGGTGCTCAGCTTCTTTGTCGAGGTGTCGTTGTTGCGCAGAGCTGACTTCAGCCATGATGCGTTCGAGCATACTCGCAATCAAGATGAATGAGATACTGTGAGCAGGTTCCTGCGCGAGAATTTCCTGGATTGCAGTCCTGTCCTCTTCAACTCCCGGGTTACTTTTTCTCTTCTCGCCTCCCACGATGTAAGCCTCGATCTGCGTCCACAGCCCCGCTGTGATGATGCCACTAGGCATGCATCTCAGAAACAACATAAGAAGGCTAGCGAGGACGTACAATCGTTGAATCCTCGGCATCTCCGGCGGCAAGACCGAGTTATCCAAATCCGGCGCATCGGAATCCAATGCTTCGAGCACCAGCCCTAACCCCTCTTGGAACACCTCCGTGTCTTTCTCCACCCAACACGCCTCTCCAAACGGCCAATCCGCAAAATTCTCCCAAGGCGTTCTCAACTCTTCGTCCAAGTCCGATCGATTCGTCTGCATACTCGCTCTCCCGTCCGATGACATCCTCGAATCCGGCCTCGTCATCTCAAACTCAGCAATCACCTTGCCGGCGAGTGCTTCTACCACCTCCGTCAGCTTGAACAGCTCGCGCGGCGCAGAGAAACGTACTGGCATGTCTTCCGTGATGGGAGCCGGGCTTTTACTTTGTGGTAATCCCAAGGTGACCGCTCCCAAATCTGAGCCTCCGCTGTTTCTGTTGCTGCCTGTCGAATTGTCATTATCGCTGCCGCTGATCCTGGCACTCTTACTCGATGACGAATTCGAGGATCCGGGCTTTTGTCGCTGGAGCTTGCGCATGCCGCCTTCGGGAATCCGAACCAGTTTGTCGATTGAGTGGCCCAAGCTCGTAGCTTGCCATTCTGCCCGGACGGGAATGAAGTGGTCGCGTCCGTTGTCTACACGAAGGACTAGAATGTCATCGAGCTCTTGCATGCCTTCGTTCAAATCGTGCGCGATCCTGACATCAAAGATGCGGATCTCCAGCTCGACCACGCACGTCTCACCAGGCTCCAGATGCAGCATCTTTGTGTTCTTCGAAGACGACGCAAAAGCTTGGTGACTGACTTTCAGGTTGATCCATTTTGGCGCGATGCCTTCAGACTGCGTGGCACCGACAGGTCGTTCGATGAAGTTGAAGCTTGCAGAGACTCGCCCGGTGTTGGCGATTGTGAGTGTCCTATGCTTCGCCTGACCCCATCTTACTGGACCAAACCATACACCTGAGAAGTTCGCCGGGTCCGTGTCCGTTTCATCGATATCATCTTGGCGATGCTTATCGACGACGACGGTAATGTTGGGACGCCCCTCGTTTTCAGCCTTGTCGAGTTCTTTCGCCACTTCGGCGTGGACTCTGGCTTTCAATTCGGGCACTACGGCGTCGTATTTGAGTACGAACACAGCATCCAATGGTTTGTGGTCGCTGCTTAGTATCCGTTGGTGTGCGGTGTAATACTCCAGCTGTATCTCATCCTCGAAGCCCTCCTTGGTGACAACCACGCCATCTTCGTTGTCATCATGTTCATCGTACTCATCGTAATCGTCATTGCCGTTCGCTCCGTCAATGTCTGGGTCGTAATCGTATAGTATCTCTTCATCATTGGGATCGTCAAGCCCACTGGCTGTCATCTCTTCATCTCGTCTTCGAACCGCTTCTTCTCCTCGTACTTTCGCGTGATAGGCAAGTCGATCGCGTCGTGTGCGATACAAAATCCGATCGCACCAGGAAGGCGCTCGCTTCTTCTCACTAGAATCAAAGACTCCTACGCTTCCAGCATCATACTTATATGTTGGAAGAAACGTGATCGGACCTTCTCGCCATCCGTCGTGAAAAGCTTTACGTGCCTTCATCTGCTGATGAAGCTCGTCATGGGCTAGCAAGGATGAGAGAGTAGTCTGAAGGGAGGTCGGGTCTTCGCTTGCAGCCACCTCGTCTATCAAAGTGGGCCCAGTGCTGCCGCTGCCCATCGTATCTATGCTCGAACTCGTGTCGAAGGTCGACGCTGTCGGTGAAGTGGTGGCACTTGAACCACCAGAGTTCGTGGAGCTGGTACTCTGGCTGTTGGCAACCCTCTTCTTCGTGGACTCCGTCGCACCGACCAGCTCCCTCTCGACATTCCTCGCAGACGACTGACTCAAGTCATATTCGCTGCGAGTGTGAAGCATCAACAATCTTCGTACGTCGTCGCCAGGTATTCCTTCAAGCCGGTAATTGAGATCGCCGCACCAGAAAGCAAAGTCCTCGTCGCCTATCTGCTCCCCAGACGTTTGATTGAGATTCATGGCATCTTTGATCGGTTCGAAACGTGTACGACTGATAATCTGCGCAGCATCCCAATTCCGTCGTTCCATGGCAGTCTTGTCCGCTCCTGCCGACATGTGGGAGTTGACAAAGACTAATCTGGTCGTGTCGCCAAGCACGATGCGAGCAGTGACAGCACCCTTGTTGCCCATGTAGCCAGCAATGCCCGTGCCGACAGAAGTCGTGCTGACAGACTTCACGTCTTTGGCAACATCAGGCGAAGCGTAGACGAGGAGCAGCATCCCGATAAGCTGCTGCTCGGCTACAAGCGTATAGCCCCACGGCAAGGCATTGATCATAGCATCTTTCCACTTACTTGCGACTGACGGATCCGTGTACGGTCGTAACGCTTCGGTGAACGAGTTGACATCGACAACTTCCTGTAGACCCAACACATACAATCCTACATCGCCATTGCCGGGAAGAAATCCCAGATCATTCTTTGGCACAGTCGACTGTTTCTTCTTGTACCTAGCCTCCTGCGCCGCCACGTCTTCTCGCTCATCGTCCTTGGCTCGTCCTGGCCCTACCCCGTCCTGCTTATCCTGCAAGCTCACTCCACTCAACCCATCCGCAACCCCCTTCCCACCCACAAACCACCCGCCCACGTCTTTCTCCGCCCCCTTGTATGCCGCCACGTTCCAGCTGCCCACCTTGATCCTCACGTGCTTCGGTCGGACATACTCGGACCGTCTGGCATAGATGGCCTGAGACAAGCTGTGGTAAGCCGACTCCTGCTCCTGCTCCTGCTCCAGACGGTCCGTCGAGCTTCTCATCACCGGCGTCGTCGGGAAGGCGCCAGGGACATCTTGCAACAGACTGCCCGGATTGGTCGAGCTGGCCTTGCTCTGGGAGCGAGATCGTCTCCCCGTCATGGTTGTGCTGGTCGACAAATGGGCGGAGCACTACTCCGAGCTGCTCGTCGACTGGCGACCTCGTCGCCGATGACAAATCACACTCTCCATCATCATCATCATCATCATCATCATCATCATCAGCTTAGTCCCTATCGCCGGGGTCAGGTCCGCATTAATGCATTCCACAAGACCCCAAGAATGATCGGGTACGTCATTTGACATGTGGCATGTGGAGGATCTGCCCCCCACATGGCATTGAAACCCCCATGATCTATTTTAATGTACCTTGCCCTGGCTCTCCTGGCCATCACATGCCGCGAACAAATACCAATCAATCAATATTGATCAAATGCCATGATTTCACGATAACACACACTCTCTCACCACACAATGCCTCCCAAACGCCGCACCACCCGCGCCCAGAACCAACACCACCCTCATCCAACACCACAATCCGACTACGATACCGACACCGCCGCTAACCTCACCGACGCAGGCACAGCAACTCACCTGGGCACTCCCCCCAAACGCAGCAACGAAGAACTCAACCTGACGGTCCTCCGCCGCTACCATCCCGACATCGAGCACATTCTCTCCATCGCCCCCTTCGCCGTCGTCTACACCTTCGCGCCGCACGGCTGGGAAAAAGCCGGCATCGAGGGCAGTCTCTTCGTCTGCCAGCTACGTGGCGGGCGATATAATGTCGTAGTGCTGAATCGCAAGAGTCTGGAGAATTTTGTGGTGGAGTTGAGGGATGCGGATCGGATACAGGTTACCGAGGAGTATATCATTATTCAGGACGCGGAAAAGGCGGGTGAGAAGAAGGAGAGTGGGATTTTTGGGTTGTGGGTTTATGCCGAGAGTGAAGGAGAGGGGAATGGGGCGAAGGAGGTGGTGGCGCAGATGATGGTGGGGTGTGCGTTGAGGGCGCAGATTAATCGGGAGGGCGTACAAGAAAACACGAAGGAGGATGAAGGGGGTGAGGGAGAAGTCGAGGGAGCGCGAGTATACGGCATGGATGGGACGACGGAGGTGCAACGGCAGATGGAGGAGGAGGAGGAGGTTATCCAGCAGCATGCCGAGCAGTCGATGGACGTGCTGAAGCTTTTCGGCGGTAGCAAGCCAGTAGAGACGACAGAGACAACGCATGTTCAGCCTCAGCAACATACAGAGCAGCCCAAGTTCACGGCGTCGGCGGATACAGACTTCTTCCGGTCGAAGCATAGTCCAGCGGCAATCGCAGATTTGCAGACCGGGCCGCCAAATCAAGGCGTGGGCGCGCAGCAGCAGAAGCAGAATGCTTTGTTGAACTTGTTCAAGCGATGAGCAATCAATTGCGAAGAACGACGATTCGACTTCAAGGACGCAACCAGCATCAGCGGGAAGCTTAGCCCAGAGACCGCTACTGCTAAAGCCGTGTGGGACTGCGAAGATACTCCAGGACGTCTCGCCAAGGCGCGCAGATGCGCGCCGGTCTCAAATCAGACGCTCTTCCCCAAACCAGAGGGCAAGGATAGGAAGAGATGGCAGTGCAGACCGTTTGCCTGCCGCCGTCAGTGATGCACGGAATTTGGAGGGGCCGAATCATGGTCCTAGACTGTCATGAGCGACGAGACGGCTACGCTCGTGCGCTGTTGATTATAGCAGAGGACGTTGTGAGGGGCTACCGCGGGAGCAGAAAGGCCGAAAGTATGGAGAATGCCTGTGGCAGGTGGTAAATGGCAAATGCCATACGTATTTGGGAGTGGTGCTGCTATGCCATTCCTCAAGTCTCGCGTAATTCACTCTATACGTCGCACTCTTCATTTGTCCCGCTCCCATTGATGTCTTTTCAGACGCCTGATTAGATGGTGTGTCAAGGGCAGATCGACGAGCTCTGCTGATCCTGATGCCCGTGGGATTACTAACGTGTGACGCCAAGTGAGTCTGACGTCCGCGCTGCCTCGTAGATGCAAAGTGGAGTACCAGTAACCACGGCAATCTCAGAGAGAGGGAGTCTCCGGCGTGCATACCCGCACTTGACTGTGTGAAATTCTGGTCGGGTCATCTCGCGAAAACCCGCTTTGGGCGAAGCTCGCATGTAGGCCAAAAGCCTTGAGACGCTTCGGGAGACATTATTGTGAAACCAATATGCCACCTTCGCGTTCAGAGCCGATTTCAGCCGCCGTGGCTGCAGCCGCCACAGCAGCTTCGGTGGCGGGGTTACTGGGCGTCTTGTACTACCTGGACCTCCCGTCGTTCTGCGGCCGGGGGTTGAGATCACGACAGACAGGGCCACGACTGTACAGCGTAGATGTGAGGAAGAAGCCGTCGCTGGCGGCTTTGAAACTTCTTACACAGCAGCCAGCTCTGAAAGAAACGTACCCACTCGCCCAAGATATCCAAGAACGCGTCCCGATATACGACTGTGCGACTTTCAGACTAGACGATGAAAGCCACGTCGAGCGACTTTCAGACGAATGGAATCACATCCTCCTCTCCGGCCCTGGCGTATTCGTCCTGAAATCTTTCGTCTCGGCAGATGACCTAGATGTCGTTGACGCCGCGAACGACGCCTACGATGCTATTATCAAACGGGAAAAGGAGCACCATGCAGACAAAGGCGACCATTTCGCCAGCTCGGGCACCAACGACAGGATCTGGAATTCCTTCTCCAAGCACGCGCTGCAGGACCCGGAAAGCTTCGTGCGGTACTACTCCAACCCGCTCTTCAGACTGGTCTGTGAAGCCTGGCTAGGACCCGCATACAGACTCACCGCGCAAGTCAACATCGTAAAACCAGGCGGCAAAGCACAAACATGCCACCGGGACTACCATCTCGGGTTCCAAACCCCAGAAGCCGTGGCCCGCTGGCCCAAAGCCATGCACCACTGCTCCCAACTCCTCACCCTGCAAGGCGCCGTAGCGCACACCGATATGCCCTGGGAATCCGGCCCGACCCGGTTGCTGCCCTTCTCCCAAATGTTCGACGCAGGTTTCCTCGCTTACCGCCTCCCCGAATTCGACGACCACTTCCTGCAGAATTACATTGCGCTCCCCCTCTCTAAAGGCGACGCCATATTCTTCAACCCCGCTCTCTTCCACGCCGCCGGCGAAAACATCACGCAGACCTCCTCCCGAAGCGCGAACCTGATTCAAGTCAGCAGCGCGTTTGGGAAGACGATGGAGACGATCGATACCGTGCCGATTGTTGAGAGGATCTGGGAGGTTTGGAGGCGGAAGTTCGAGAGGGAGGGGTGGAGTCGGGAGGTTGAGGCGTTGGTGAGGGCGACGGGGGAGGGGTATCCGTTTCCGACGAATCTGGATCGGAGGCCGCCTGCGCCGGGGGGAATGGCGCCGGGCAGTGAGCAGGACTTGTTGAGGAGGGGACTTGTGGAGGGTTGGGACCGGGACAAGATGGTGGAGGCGCTGAGGGATGTGCAGGAGAAGGGCGAGCCGTGATGATTTTAGGTAGGGTGAGAGCTGCGTGGTATCGAAGGGGGCTGGGGCCAATGCGGTCGGACTGGGCCACAGCGGTTTTGTGGGCCCTCGAGAATGAATCTGATCGTTTTGGTTATTCCTCCGTGGACGTGATGTGTGCGCGCTCCGACCGATCCAAGGCAAGGCAGTTCCGATACACACGGAGAGCACTGGAGAGATTGACGAGCACGCCATGTCTGTCCTACCTTAGACCTTTTTGTGCCTTGTCATGTCGGAAGCAAGGGTTGACAATGGTGTTGTTTCTGACTCGGGAGCGAAGGATCCTTCCAGCTAGTTCCGGCGGCATTACTACGACATTTCCTCCAGCCACCATCTCTCTCCTCCTTCACCAATCACGAATCGGTATGTGAAGAAGTTGATCTGGTCATACATTTCTCCCGCGGCTGCTCGCGCCCGGGCATGCCAGGGCCCTCTTCCACCTGCGCGAGCATCCTCTCTGCTCCTCCAGATACCTGCAAAACGTGTCAGCAACCACGCAGGCTCCGACAATCCCTTTGACGCACAAGTAGCCAGATTCCGTCTTTCATTGTCACACTCTCCGAACCAGTACTTTAGTAAGCCGCCGCTTTCACAGGCCTCACGATGGCTTTCCTGGTCCAGCTTGCCGAGCCAATCTCGGTCAATTCCGTGCTTCAGTGTGGAGCGGAAGATCACGACATAGAATTCGTGACGCTGCCATTCGGCGTCTGCTTCTCTCGCAAGAGTTCTGAGATTCAGAAACACCCCATCCC
Organism: Teratosphaeria epicoccoides; assembly: GCA_021401465.1. Lineage (NCBI taxonomy): Eukaryota > Fungi > Ascomycota > Dothideomycetes > Mycosphaerellales > Teratosphaeriaceae > Teratosphaeria > Teratosphaeria epicoccoides. Next base: position 187,522 of record JADDMT010000035.1, read on the forward strand.
AATTGAAGGCGTCGAGGTAAGGTGCGGTTGCATAGTCCTGCCGGATTGGCGCCAGCGTTGTGAGTGCAAGCGCCAACAGTCGGGACGAGATGGGCAGGTCGGTGAGGTCGAGTGTGTTGTGCTGGTCTGTGTAAGGAGAGCTGACGAGGTTGGTATGAATGAACAGTTTGCTAGAGATCAGATCGCATTGAGCGAGCTGGGTCATGTTATCGGAGTCTTCGTTGAATGTTCGTTGATTCTCTGCTCGTGCTGGGCGCAAGAGAGTCTGGTGTCCTGTTGCAACAGCGTTGAGATGATCCCTTGCCGCAGGACGGTGCAACGTAGCGGTCAGCGCCGCCATGATGTTTCGATGGGACTGCCGTCTTCCGCTGTATAGACAAGCTGCTACGAAGACCCCATCGACTATCTCAGGAGAGGACTGCTGGGCGATGCTGTTGGTTGATCGTTGCGGCCGAACGAGTGACAACGCCGTTGATTGCTTGAGGACACTATCGATCTTGTGATGCCATTGACTTCGCGCGATGCTGCGGGTGTGATGTCCGTGTTGACTGCACGGCCAGCAGGTCCAGGTGGTGCTGAGTCGATCGATAGGCTGGTTGATCACTCGAAATCACTGCGGGCTGATGAGTCCACCCATTCCCAGGCTCGTCTATGCTGCCTTCACAGTGAGGCCCGTTTGCAAGCCAATACGAACAAGTGCGTATGCACTACATCTTGTACCTTGCAGAGAGGAAAACCGCCAAAGCCACTCGACCCGGTTGATGGCGTTAGCTTGCGTGATGCAGCAATAATAATCCACTGGTTGCGCAATAAGGCGTGCTGACTGTGCCAACTGTGCCAAGCCCGCCAAGTTGCTCTGAATTTCGCAGAATCGCGTACTTGCCATGTCAGCACTGCTGACAAACTGACTTACCACCGGCATCCAATCGACCGTTCCAATGGCTGGATCGCATGCGGGAAGCACTTGTATGGCCATTCATTCGACTTCTCCTTCCCACTGTCATAATTCTTCAGTAATGCCCAGGCACCATTTGATCTATTTCAGGTTCGGCTTCACCTAAGTCTGGTCCATTCCCCCTCGTTCGGTCTCCTGACCCCACGGTCCATCCCAGCAATTTCTTCAAGACTCTTGCCTTTGGTCTCCACCAGGCCAAACCAACCGTAAGCTGCGATCAAAATGTCGAACACGCCCCACCACAAGAACGTGCCCGTTCCAATCCTGCTGATCCAATACGGCGTTGCAAGGCTGAAGACGAAATTCAACAACCACTGCGTCGCAACCCCAGTCGCAATCCCAGGCTCCCTGGTCCTCGCTGGGAAGATCTCGCTCACATAAGGCCAAACCAGCGGTCCCCAGGAGAAGTTGTATGCAATCACAAAGAGGTAGATCAGCGTGATTGTTGCTGTGCCAGAATGTGACATGCCGCCTGATGAGTCGGGAGGACCTGGATGCGTCTTTGCAAGCACGGCAGTAGAGATTTGACACGCAGCCATTGCCAGCGCTCCGGTCGTAAGTATGGTTTTGCGACCATATCTATCGGCGAGGAAGAAGACGAAAACAAGGCATGCCGCCACCTTGACAGCGCCAAATATCGCCGTAAGAAATAGATCGAGATTGTCCTCATCTCCAACCAGCAACTTGAAGTACTGCGGACCGTAGTAGGCGAATGCGGATGCACCTGCAGATAGCCACATTAGAGATGCAACTGCACTGACACGCACCGTTGTTGAGCTTTCCAACCTGTTGCTTGTTGGGCAAGAAACATTGCCACTGCCGTAAGAGTGCGTCGGAAGTTAGAGCCGTGTAAAATCTCAATTAGTCGGAATCCTTCGCGCGCATGTGTTTCAATCTCAACACCGAGTCGGATCTCCCGCAACTCTTCCTGGACCTCTGGACCATCACTCGCACGAATCCATTTGAGACTCTTCCACGCCTCTTCGTAACGACCCTCGGCCACAAGCCATCGTACAGACTCTTCGAGCAGCAGCATGCCGAGGCCTAGAAGTCCGGCAAACAGCACTTGCAAGCCGATGGGAACCTGCCACATAGCTGACGAGCCCTCCGCCAGCCCTCGTGCGACGCCATAGTCCAGCCAGTAACTCGTGAAAATTCCGAAGGTGAACATCAGCTGGTAGAAGGATCCAATCTGACCGCGTAACTGCTTAGGCGTCATCTCCGCACTGTACATTGGGACCACCGCACTGCTACCTCCCAGACCCAACCCTGCGATGAGCCTACCGACATAGAAAGCGCGCCAGCCTGCCGATGCAGTCTGAATTGCCGCACCAACGCAGAAGACCGAGGAGCAGAGAGCAATGGCTCTTTTCCGCCCGTACTTGTGAGTGATGGGCCAGATGGCAAAGCACGCCAGGAATGCGCCCAGCTGCTGGAGTGACACCGAAAGGGCAGAGATGGTGTCGGAGCTGTATCGAGAGTGGCCGTGGTCTGATTTGAAGGACGCCATCGTGAGGACGCCGCCGATGACGCCGGAATCGTAGCCAACTGTTCCCCCGTCAGTAGATTCTCCAGGTCATCACTGATTGAAGATTCGCGCTCACATAAGAAGCCGCCAATGCAGACGACGAGGCCTAGCAAGTACGCTCTGAATTTGCCTGTCCGTGTTAAGCCGCCCTTCACGCCCTGGCCATTATGGGCTGTTCTCGAATGCCGCCCGTTCGCCCCAATCTCTCCGTGGCTCTCGGAAGCTGATTGTCCAGCTGGCTCGCTTGGAAGCAGCGGGTGCGATGGTTCACCAGTCGCGTCCTCATGATCTCCATTGCCAAGCGAAGTCATCGTATGATCAAGATATCGGACCATCGACCAACCGACTGCTTGTCGACACGGTCGAGAGCTGGCTGATGCTGCCTGGCTAACTACGTGTTGATGGACATTCGGACATGGGTCATCAGAGCCTGGTGTTGTCGAACCAGTCGGGTACCTGATGTCAAGCACGGTGCGTTGATGGCTTCTGCGCACATGGCAGGCCGATCTCAAGTGGTCGTTGATACTGGTTTGACCCAGTATTGTTCAAGATGGCAGCATTATTACGAAACGGAGAGTGTGTGGGCGTCTCCCGAGATTGCGAGCTGGTGTGGGGACGAACCACACTTGATCTTGCTTCCTTTTTGTCGACGTTCGTCACATGCCTATCGTTGCTCTGTGTTGCAGAGCGTTGCCAATCTGGTCAGGCTCTACTGATGGCGACGCTGCTTGAATATGGCTGATGTCAGCAAAGGTACTTGGTGGATATACTTTCGCAATTCAATTTGTCAGGATCATAGCGTAGATCTTTACGATTGAGCCGCTCTTACTTGGCTTAGGGGGTTGAAATAGGTCAGGTCAATCGTGACTCCTTCAGCAGTCGGATCAGCTATTCATTGGCTCGACACTGCGGCTGCCTGAAATCCAGGCAGGTCGGATGTGCGAATAATCTGTACTTTCAAGGCGCTCCGTGGCGATTGGTCCGGAAGCTTGTACCAGAAATGGTGACGTTTCGCGTCAGATTCGCGTTGCGATATTATTACATACACCTGTGATTCGTATGCGCTTGACATGTTTGCGTCCAAGTGATGGCAGAACAGGACATGGAAGCGCTGCGCCGTCACTGGAACCAGCTCTACAAGGAGCGACTGCCTGCTTTGGCCAAGGCTCGTGACCCTGCCCAATCCCGATGGCCAGTGTATTTGGACCACTGCTTTGGCCGAGTCATTCTTGATACCGCCGTAGGCAATGGCAAGCCTTGGGCAGATATCATCAAGTCGCCCGCTGTAAAGAACATGACGCGAAGCCAGCTGCAAAGCGCGATCGAGCTTGGCGAAAAGATAGCCACAGGGCAAGCAAATCTCGTGGACCTAGATAATAGCAGTCTTGAAGGCCGTGGGAAGAAGCGAAAGGCTGATCCGAAGGACAACGGGCCCCCGGCGAAAAAGCGGCCAAGTAAAATTGCTGGTCCAGCCATATCGACGTATTTCGTTCCCTCTCCGTCTGCGCCAGATGCAAACACATTTGGCGGTGGGTGTGCCAACCACCACAACGATGCCAAGGAAGAAAGAGATACCCGTGCCGAGCATCTAGACATGCAGGCGGAAGTTGACAAGATCCAGCAATCTGATCTGACGGCGTTCCGCAAGCAGACTTTGACCCTGCTCTGCCAGATTCCGAGAGGAAGATACAGCACGTATCAGGCAATGTCTGAGTACATCACCAACAGCTCCCACAAGACCTGCGCTCGAGCTGTCGGAAACGCAATGCGCAACAATCCTTTCGCGCCAGAGGTGCCATGCCATAGGATCTTGGCAGCGGATGGTACGCTGGGAGGATTTGGTGGGCATTGGGGAGAGAATGGCAAGTTTGCGAGCAAGAAGCGTGAGCTGTTGTACGATGAAGGCGTGCGCTTCGACTCGAACGGCAAAGTGAAGGGACCGCCTTTTCGAGGCTTCAAGACATGAGCCGGAACTATCTGTCGAGCAGATATGTTCTTGATGGTTCTGCATGAACGACCTGCCGCAGCCTCCTGGTGGCGGCTGATAGGACAATAATCAGCAGATTGCAGATGTGCTTCGATTGGTCAGGGCAGAAGCTTGTAACATGTGCAAGGATTGTGCGATTGTGTAACATGAGCTGTCACTTCTCACTTGATTAATGCATGCAGACTTGAGGAAGGTACGTCCAAATTGCGAGTGTAGTTTGGAGGGGTATCTTGAGCATGGGCATGTGATAAGAAGCTAATGGAGCCGTCACCAGAACTTTATCGTGCTTTCATCCTCCATCCACCAATCTTCACCTTTTGAAAACTCCCTCGTCGATCTTCCGGCCCTCATCAATCACCTACCCTTGCCGTCGACCACAGCTACACATACCCCCGATCATCTACTCGAGGTTCGGCATGCCTTCACCCTGGAACGATGCAACGGACAGGCAGCTACTGCTGACCATCATCCACCTCTCATCTCCGTCGCTTCCCAAATGGTACGTCGCATACTCCGTCAACCGTGATGGTTACATCCGCCAGTTATATCAAGCTCCCGCGACACATTCTCACGGTAATGGCAGGGATAAGGTGGCCGAAATGATGGGCGAAGGTTTCACTGCCGAGAGTACGCGGTAAGTAGGCTCCTATTCCGGAATCTTACTTCTTGCGCAGTGCATACTGACCAGCCCAAAGCCAGCACTTCCAGAAGATCCGCAAGGAAACCAAAGGACAATTTGGAGAGCCTGGCGGTGCCACCGCCACTCCAAAGGCGAGTGCCAAGAAGGGCATTCCCAGCAAGTCTACCGTCAAGCGCAAGGCCAAGAAGAATGCCGATGCCGATGAGGAGGACGATGATGAGAACGAGAGCCCCACTAAGAAGGTCAAGTCAGAGGAGCCTCAGGGTGACTCTGATGAGTTTGTTTGACACGCTAAAGGCGGCTGTACTTTACGGGCTTAGATGGACGTGCCTGGCGGGCTGGAAGGAGACATTCTCATTGAGGCATGCATGACGACTGACTGGAAACACTGCAATACGATCGTATTGCTGGTGATGATGATTTCTGGGCTGGTACGGCGACGACAGTATACGAGGCAATGATGTGTATCGATGGTCTTTTCTGGGCGTTTCCATAGTGAAACAACCGGTGGATCGACTGAGGTGCTTGACTGGTTTTCTTTGACAGTGTCGACACAGTTGATTATCGCCCGACACAACAGGGATGACTGATGATGCGTTTGACTGCTCCGAATATTAGAATGATCTTAAAGCGTTGGCGCTACCTATGGACTGCTCGACTTGTCGGTTGACTGATGCTCTCGAACTGCTTGACGTGGCGACTCAAGTCGCAATGGCTGATGTGCGAAGAGCAGAGGCGTCCTGATCCGCTCCAAGATCTTCGGTCGAGTACAGTAACATCACGCACCAGTCTGCACCGTCACTGATGCTGCCACTCATGGACCATTTGACTACATAGGAGTGGCGACTAAAGCCTTCCCCGGGACTGCAGCGCTGATGAAAGATGCTGCGACTCCCAGCACCGCCATCACCATGGCTCAAAACGGCATCGGGATCGAGGAGGACTACGCCAAGCTCTACCCAGAAAACACAATCATCTCTGGTGTCGTATACCTCCCCGTCACGCAGGTCGAGCCAGGGCGTGATCGAGCATGGCCCGCTCGAGCGCTTCGAGATCGGCACCTAGCCCTTTACCACCCGGGCCTCCGCCAAGCAGCAAGCCCACCGCTTCTCTGACATCTTCCAAGCCGGTGGCGGATCCTGCCCCGTCCACGACGACATGCAACCTCGCCGCTGGATCGAAGTCGCCGTCAACGCCGCCTGGAGCCCCACGACAGCACTGACATTGTGCGACGATGCGGATTTCCTCCGCTCGTCACCTTTGGCGGAGCCCATGATCCGCAAGATCATGAAGGAGGTTGGTAAGGTTGCTGATGCGGCGGGCTATCCTGACATTGGGACGGATCAGGCCATCGAGCATGATCTTCAGAGGCCGAAGGGACGGTTGGGAGTCGGTGGCAAGGAGCCCAGGATGCTGACAGATGTGGGAGAGGGCCGGGCGTTGGAGGTCGAGGCGATTGTCGGGATGGTCAGAGGCTTGCTGTTGATACGCCGGACTTGGAATTGTGGTATATGCTGGCTCGAGGGCGGAATTTTGCGCTCGCGCTGGACGAGAGCTGGAGGCCGATTGCTAGACATGATTGACTGCGCGAATAGAGAGGAGATACATTCAGGTTGCACTTCCATGTCGTCAGGGTTGTTGTCGAGAATCGTGGGTTATGTCGTGTGGGAAATAGGATGCATGCCTTGTTCTGCCCGGAAGGCCCGCTCCATGAGTGCGTCCCGTGGAACGACCATTGTTGCACCGACACACTAAGTAGGCAGATGAAACGTATGCATCGATGGCGATGTGAAAGCTTCTGCACATGAACTCTCAGGATAATTTTCTTGATTTGGTATCATAGTAAGAGAAGTGATCACTATGCATCGTGTTCGCTTGCCCTCATGGACCTCGCTGGACCAAGCATATCCAAGACGCTAAGTACGCAGCAGCAGTACGAGACGATGACTTTCTGCACCAATATCCATCATAGGAGACCTCAGCTCTTATCTAGTAAATAGAGCCCTTGCGCTCGACATCTTCGGTCACGGAGGCATCGAGCTTGCCGCCCTCCTTCAGACCCATCTCGGACGCGAAGGTGGTCGATGGCTTCCACTTGGCCGAGGTGCGTGGGGTGGTCTCCTCCATCATCTTGTCGACCTGCTCGAGAGACAGACCCTTGGTCTCTGGTATGAGGAAGTAGGCATAGACGAATGCGGCCGTGCATAAAGCACCCCAGATGAAGAACACGTTCGACTGAAGGTTGCCCTCGTCGGAGTTGACCATGTATGGAGTGATGACAGCGATGATGGTGTTCCAAAGCCAGTTGGAGGCGGTCGAGAGAGCGACACCACGCGAGCGGATCGGCAGCGGGAAGATCTCGCCAATGACGATCCAGGCACCTGGACCCCAGGTGGAGGCGAAGAAGAAAATGAAGATGGCGATAAAGGCGATCTGTGCGTTGACAGCCGCTATGTTCTTGGCATAGGTCTCAGTAGTGCCGTCAGCAAGTGTGACAATGGTGTGCTTGTTGAAGCCGACAGTATCACCGATGATGGCGACCAAGAACTGGCAGATCACCATGCCCAGAGCTCCCCAGATGAGCAGTGGGCGACGACCGAGCTTCTCGACCGTGAAGAAGGAAATCGGAGTGGAGCAGACATTGACCAAAGTGAAGATCAGGGAGATCAAGAAGGTGTTGCCGATTGCGTGGGTGGACTGCAGGAAAGGCGTGGAGTAGTAGAAGATGAAGTTGATGCCGGTCCACTGTTGCATCATTTGGAGGGAAGTACCGAGGATGGTCTTGCGCAGGTTGGAGTTGGACTTGAAGACGGACCCTTTGAAGCAGTTGGCCCAGCCGCCGATCCAGCCGGTGGCCGGGATGATCTGGCGCTCATACTCCTCGTTGGCAATGATCTCCGCAAGCTCAGCCTCGATGTACTCGCTGTCAGCTGGCTGACCACGGAGAGAGCAGAGAGACTTGCGAGCCTGCTCAACGCGGCCACGCTTGACGAAGTAACGCGGCGAGTCAGGAAGGAAGAAGAGACCACCGCCGAGGATCAGGCCCCAGGCGAACTGAATGCCGATTGGGATGCGGTAGGAGCCAGTGTCTGAGCGGTTCTCGGTGGCGTACGCCACGCAGGCAGCCAGAAGCAACCCAATGGTGATGCAAAATTGGTATCCAGCAACGAGTGCACCACGGACCTTGCGCGGGCAGATCTCAGACATGTAGAGAATGACGATAGCCGACTCGAAACCGACGCCGAAACCGGCGACCAGACGACCAGCCACGATGAGACCCAGACCGTGGCTCTCGGCGATCTGGATGATGACACCAATGATGTAAATGAGACAGCCCATGATGATGGTGTATTTGCGGCCAATGATCTCAGCGACATCACCGGCAATCAGGGCGCCGAAGAAGGTCCCAGCAGAGAGGATGGAGACGATCAGGGAGTTGTTGGGGCCGGTCAGCGCTTTGGCGCCCGGACCCTCGATGCGCTCGATGAACACAGCGGAGCCGGTGACACCGTTGATGTAACCAGAGTCATAGCCGAAGAAGATACCACCGAACGAGGCGCTGCGATAGCCGTCAATGGGTGCGCTCACAGGGGGGTTCTGTGCGCGTGGCCTCGTGCGCGAGGCATGAATACTTACAAGGCGCAGATGAGGTAGGCCTTCCAGGTCACCGGCGCTTCGATGTTGTTGACGTCGTTGGTGGCAGCGAGCCCGACGGCACCGCCAGGCATGACGGGCGAGCGGAAAGCTGGCGTCGGGGAGGCGGCGAGGTAGGGATGCGAGAGGGAAAGGTCTGGTGGTGCAAAGACGGTGGTGGAGGACGGACTCGAGGACAGGTCGAGGCGCGCGGAGGGATATGGTCAACGACCGACAGGAGATTGAGCGGACGAGGGAGCAAGGATGACCGTGGAGTGCAGGGTTGGCGTCTTCCTATTTATTGAAGGATGTCGCTGGACCTGCACCGAGGGTCGCCCTTTCATTCACGAGCGCGGCGTGGCAACGAATGGACCACGCGAGCCCCACAGACGCTAGAGCGGGAATGCGGAGATGTCGTGCCGTGATTGGCTGCGCCCGCCTTTGTCCTGTGGCGCTCAATCTGCTGCTAGCCCAATGCGACAAAGCGGGATGATTCGAGGCTTCTGGAGGAGGAGCAAACTCTGACCAGCCTACTGTGTGGAAGTGTATATATCATAAGCTCGCCGAAAACGGTGGTGTTGACCGCCACACGTAGCCAGTCCTCACGCTCATGATGCATCTCTCCAACGAGACTCGCTCTGCGACTCACGAGCTGCTTCGAGCTTTTGCCGGCTCAACCACTTACATTCCTGGCATCGCAATCATTGTTTGTGCAGGTGACATCCCGACTGTCGCCCAGGCAATTTCCGCATCGTCTCCAGCCTTTGTCTTCTCGCCTCTAATCAGTTCTCGACGTGGTCTCGTGACTTTGGCGCGCCGCATACTAGTATGTAACTATATGTAGCTGGATGTTGGCCGCACCCAGCCGGCCGTCGCAGTCGCAGTCGCAAGCGAGCTGAGTGTCGCTACCTATGCCGTGCATGCCCGCCGTGGCCCGCAAACGCCAGCCAGCCGACTGGAAGGATGGAAATCTGCGGCGCTACCACGGTGGAGAAGCAGAAGAAGGATCGCCTTTCGCGGCAACAGAAGACGGCTGAATGTCTCGATTGGTAGAGCCCGCGTGATCTCGACCACATCTCCACTTCTCCGTTGTCTCCATGCGTTTGGTGGCGGGGCTACGCCCATGGCGCCCCGACATTCGGAGTGGAGGGCTGTGTCACTGTGGTCGAATAGGAAACGGGATGCCGCCAAGTGGAGCGTGGAGTTTGCACACTACTGCCCCACCCCGATTTTCCAAGCGCGTCCCAGAACAGGCGACCGACGACCAGCACACCTCGAACTCGACATATTCGCTATACCAGAATCAGAGACTATTGGGCAACGACAACGACTGTGCACGCATCACCACGCACATCTGGCGCAATCCCGGGTCAGGCACCTGTTCGAGTCCCGCCGGCGTCGACATGCACCCAGTCCGCTGCTGTCCGTCTTCTCAGCCGCCGGAGGAGCGGCACAGAACGGTCGGCTCTCGTGACTGCGATACGGCTGACAGATAGGGCGCCACATGACAATGAGTATCAGGAATCGCCGCCGGGCGCAGCGTGCCGTGACTCGGCATGACCCTTCATCATACCTTTGGGAAACAGCTGGAAACTCGTTATTCGCCAAAGCTCCAGCCTCCAGGAAACTCACGCACCAGACATGCACGAGACTGAGGGCTATCGCCATCCTCAGCCGGCGGGTCGCCATGTTCGCATGTCACGAGGACTCCGTCTTCGTCCCGTGATCCACGGCAGTATTGGAATCATAGCAGCATGATCTTCTCGGCGACCTGCCGCTGGCGAACGGCTTGACGTTCTGGCTCGGCGTTGGATCGCACATGCCTTGTCCGCTGTCAAGCGATCATGTGCATACGGGTGTTGCTCGAGTCATCACCATGGGCCAAGCATACCGGCTCTCTTACAATTCGCCCTCAATGCGCATCCTCCATGTCGCGCCGGCCATTTGCGAAGTCCGTCGCATCAATGTCGGATAAGAGTTTAGGCTAAAGGATGTCGCTCCAAGTACCACCAGTCCAGCGCCACATGACTATCTTGTTAGCATGCGCAACACTACACCGCGCAAACGCCCTTGTTCTGGCTTAGTACATAGAGCATAGTGTGCACTGGCCTGCACAGAAACCAGAACATGCGCCAACCACGTGGCGCGTAACTCAAAGTATTAGATCTTGGGATACCGCTGCATCGGACCGAACACACGTTAATCGCTAGTCAGATCCGACCATGGTAGCTCACATCTTCACACAGAGCAGCAAAGGGCACACAAGACCGCAATCGAGTCGCCCAAGGTTTAAACATTCGATAAGGCCGGATTTCGCTAACGGCGCCGGTCGCGTGGCAGGTCGCCCGTTGAGAATCTGGCTTTCGAAACGATCCAGCACTCTCACGGTGTACACTCACGACCTCGACGGAGCGGCAAAGCAGTCCTTGACGGCACAGACACCATTGGCCTTGATCTAATCGAGCCCAACGACCGGTAACATGGCCGCGCGCGTCGACCTTGAGGCCTGCGATACCTAAGCAAACATGTGTCAGCGCTTGAAAGACGACCAATAGCGCAGTGTGTGCACAAATCATCCATTTCGAAGATAATTATATTGCCTGAGAACATCTTGCGAAGTACATTGACAAGTCTTCGTCTTGGGGCTTCTCATGTAATTCTTACATCGACCGAAGACGTCCGCTGCAGTCCCAAATACACTGCGTCTGGATGGACGAATTCGAGTCCCAAATACCACACCCAGCTCCGCGCACGATCAAATGTGTCAGTACACCCTGTAGGACATGCCCATTTTCAAGATGCGCAAGCGGCGCAGCGTCTACACGGCCAGGTAGGTCCGGGAACTGTGCCCGTGCACACGCCATCCGTGTCTGCGAGCCAGCGCTCGCGTCGGGGGATTCGCATGACTATTCCCTCCCACCGTCCACAGCGTAGCTCCAGCCTCCTGAAGCACGAGCTCAGCCTCCTCATCGTTCTCTCTCAGAACCTGCGATCCGCGTCCCCCACGGGATGCAGATCGACGCCGCTATGTACCATGGTCGGCTGTCGCCGCGCCGGAGCGCAGTCCGCAATCCTGCTCCCCGCCAACTTTCGCGGCATGAGCCACGCTCGTGCTCGGGATGCATGCGATGTTCGAACAGGGCTTGCCGTGTGCGACGACGACGACGACGACGACGCAGCGGACGCTCTTTAGACTCGAGAGCGAGCGGGTCAGGAGCTTGCTGACCTCGCTGCTGCCCATCATGATGGTTCAGCGCATAGTGGAGCTGGCGGTACATGTGGCTGGTGGGTGGTCGTTATGGTGGCTGGGGGTATCAGAGCGCTGGGATGGAGCGTAGGAGGTCAGTGCTCTTGCTGCGCAGGTTTGTGCTTGCATGGCGCTTGATGGGGACCTCAATGGCAAGGCAAACACTCGGGGGGTCGCGGGAAAAGGGATCATGTTGATTATGCCGGGAACGTAGCTGATACGTGTTCTGGGCTAGACACCTGGCAAAGGTGGGAGACATGGTCAGTAGCCGTGCGTGCACTCATGCGTGCGTCTTTCGCTCGTGGAATGAGCTGCATGGGCAGCTGCGTTGCGTTGCGACCTGCGTCGAAGACATTGAATCCACGCGTCAAGCATCTAGTCTCAACACATCTACCCCAAACTATGACCATTCCCATCACCCCCTCACCTCCCTCATAACCACCGGCATCCCCTCCCTCGGCTTCGCCGTCCCAATCAACACCGCATACGCCTCCTCGCCATCAACATCCTGCCTCCCCCTCCTCCACCTCTCCTCCCTCGCGTAAAAACTCCCATCCCCGCTCAACTCCCCCAACCGCCCATACGCCGGCACAACCTCGAACCTCCTCGCCACCAACGCCAGCACAACCCTCGCCTCGATCAGCGCAAGTTCCTGCCCGATGCAATTCCTCGGCCCGTGCTCGAAAGGCCTGAACCCGTTCTCAGGGACTCTGTACTCAGCATGCCCCGGCAAGAAGCGCTCAGGTTTGAAAGTCTCCACGTCCGGGCCCCAGAGCAGAGGGTCGTGATGCATTGGCCAAGACGTCACCCAGACGAAAAACCCGTCTGTCGGGTACGGGGCGCCGGTCTCTGGATCACGGATGTAGAATCCCGGCTCCCCTTTCCGTACCGAAGAGGCAGGAGGCCAGAGTCGGAGCGTTTCTTTCACGACGGCGAGGGTGTAGTCGAGGCGGTTGATGACGTGCGGGTCATTTTTGATCTTGGAGGCGGTTTGGGAGCGGGGTCCGAGGATGGAGTCGTGCTCGGCGCGGAGGCGGGCGAGGGGGATGGGGTTGCGCTGGAGTTCGTAGAAGAGGTAGCAGATGAGGGAGCTCGTGGTGTCGTGGCCGGCGAAGATGAAGGCGCGGATCTGGGTTATGGCGCCTTTGCGGAACTCGGCGTCCATTTCTCCAGGAGCGTGGGCAACGTCGAGATCGCGTTCTTGTTGATACGCGTCGAGCGCGAGGTCGACGACAGCTCGTTTCCGCAGCTTTGAGCCACCGCTCTGATCCCGAGCTCTCGAAACCCGCTCATCCAACACCCTCCCAATAAACTCATCCATGACCCTCCCGTTCCTCCACCTCCGCCACACATCCCCCGGCCACCACAAAACCCAAGGCTTGAACGTGGCCTCGTGATTCGGCACCCTCTGCACCTGATCCCGGAACGCCGTGATCAACTCATGCTCGCCCCTCTGCACCCCCACCCGCAAGTCCAGCGTCACCTTCACAATAATCTCCACCGTCAACCTCGTCGCATCCTCCTCCAACCGGAACACCTTCCCATCCGCAGCATGCTCCGCCAACTTCTCGCAGAACACGACCGTGTCGTCCACGATCCCCGGCACCAGACTCATCAGATGGCCTACCGCGAACCCGGGGTTGAAAACCGATCTCCAACGCTTCCAGACCGCGCCTTCAGAACTGATCAGATCACCCTTCCCCGCCATCATTCTCATGAACAAACGCAATCCCGAGAATTTCGGCGTCACATGCTCCACTGTAACTTGTTGCGCGACCCTCGGGTCCGCAACGTACAGGAACGGGTCCGCGAAGGGCCAGACATCGACGTAGAACCAGGACTGCTTGAGGTTGTACTTGCGTTTGAAAAAGTGGGGCGAGACGTGCGGGTGGGCGAGGGTCGGGAGTTCGTTTCGGATCTCGCCCATGTGTTGGAGGTGGCCGAAGAGCATCGAGTGGCCGGGGGGTCCGGGGAGGGTGTGGCAGAGCTTGCGGATGCGGTGGCCTTTGGCTAGGACGGTGAGGAGGTAGCTGAGGACCGTGACGGCGAGAGCTATTGCTATGGGATGGGAGGCCGTGAAGTCGCACATCTTGGAGGTGCAGGGGCGGAGAGTTGGTGGGTGTAGCGGTCGTCGAGGTAAGCCCAGTTGCCGGATGTGCAGCGACTGATGACTTGGCTTCTTGCACAGTCAGCGCGCTGCAGAGAAGTCTACGAACATGATCCACGCGGAGTCAACGATTGAGCAGCTGCAAGTGGCGGGGACTCAACGGTTTGAGGAAGTCGAATTGTGGTCATGTAGTCTCGTGTGAGAATTGCGACTCGAAGATCTAGGTGATAGTCTAGGTGCACTGACCACTCGTACTGCATGTACTGTCTGGGGATTCACGCACAGACAAGACATGCATCCCTTACGCTATATCGCTCTGATCTCCCTCGTGAACCTAGGCTGCGGCCTCACATAATCTTCTGGCTTCTCTCTCGCCCCATCCTTCCAATACTCATACTCAATCCACACGTCTTCCGGCATCTGCGCCTCCATCGCCTCAAGCCACTGCCCGAGCGCGGGCGCGAGTGGCACAACACCAGTCTCCAGCACATACTGATCCCACATTTTGATCATCCTCTGCAATCGATCAGGGTCTTGACCCGCGAGATCGTGCACCTCACCAGGATCTCTCGCCAAATTATACAACTGCCACCTCTCCGGACCTTTGGGCTTTGGAATGAACACGATTTTGTAATCGCCGCAGCGCACGGCGGCGCGTCCACAGGTTTCCCAGCCGGTGATGTGGTCGTCTGGGTGGATGGTTTGAGCGGATCCGGTGAGGAAGGGGACCATGCTGCGTCCGCGCATGGAGACGACCTCGCGGCCTTGATATTTGCCTTTGCCGTCGGGTGAGGGATGCTTGACACCTGCCATCTCGAGGAAGGTAGGTGCGAGGTCCATAACGGTACCGAATCGACTCGTGATGGCGTTTTGATCGAAACTTGACGGGAAGGACTTCGGGAACTTGGCAAGGAACGGGACGCGAACGCCGCCTTCTGTTGTGAAGGCCTTGTATAGTCTGCTCGGAGCTGTTCCGGCTTGCGCCCAGCGGGGCCCATACCAGATGAAACTGTTCCCTCGGCCAAGGTTCTCCAAACTGTTGTCGTAGTACTTCTGCAGGTGCTGAATCATACTGCCTTGCACAATCGGGTAAGCTTCGTATGCTGCGCCTTCTGCGCCATTGTCAGACATGAAGCAAACGAAGGTGTCGTCGAGGTCGCCAGTCTCTTCGAGGTAGTCAACCACCTTGCCAACATTGGTGTCAATGCATTCGACCATGGCTGCGAAGATCTCCATAGCCTTGCAGCTTTTGGCCTTCTCAAAGTCGGACATCTCACGCCACGGCTTGACTTCATCGGCGACGACTGGATGCGGCTCAACGTCTTTCGGGCAGAGACCCATGTCTTTCATCCTTTGCAGGCGCTTCTCACGGAGAACGTCTGGGCCCTCGTCATACACACCCTTGTAATGTGCAATGTACTCATCTGGTGCCTGAAGAGGCCAATGCGGTGCGGTGAACGGAAAGTAGGCAAAGAACGGCCGTTCATCGCCTGTCTCTTTACGGTCCTTGAGATATGACAGCATCTTGTCCCCGTAGCCATCACTCGAGTACCAGCCCTCCGGCAGCTGCTTGACGTACTCGCCATCCTCAGAGTGCAGGGCGATGAAGCTCATGGTCATGAATTCGGGGATCTGGTCCTGACCCTCCCGCTGCGGCTCGTAGGCATAGTGGTTGCTACAGGCCGGCAGATGCGCAAAAGAACGCTCGAAGCCACGCTTCTGAGGCGAGCGCTCCGGTGTAAGACCCAGGTGCCACTTCCCGGCCATCAGGGTGAGGTATCCGGCGTCACGCAAGAGCTCAGGCAGCGCAACGACCCTCTCGTTCAAGTATCCTTCATAGCCTGGCATGCCGCGCTGAGGAGCGGTCGACCAATGCTTCGACTCGCCCTCGCTGGGAGCATTCTGCCCGCTCTTGTTGGTCCATTCGATCAGATTGCCAAGCCCAGCGATGTGATGATCGGTTCCGGTCATGATCATGGCCCGAGACGGAGAGCATGCTGCCGCTGCATGGAAGTCTGTGAAGCGGAGGCCATTCTTGGCGAGCTTGTCCAGGTTGGGTGTGCGTATCTCGCCGCCGAAGCAGGAAAGGTCACTGAAACCCAGATCATCTGCGACAATGACGAGGAAGTTGGGGCGGTTGGTGGTGTGGGTGATGGTGGGGTGGGTGGTGGTGGTGGTGGTGGGGTGGGTGGTGGTGGTGTTGGTGGAGGTGGTGCGGGTGGTGGTAGTGGTGGGTGTGCTGACGTCAGCGGCCCCGCTTTCCGCCTTGGAGGCGGTCATGGTGGCTGTCGATGAGCATGTACATGGTGTGAGTGTCAGTGTACTGGACGAGTTGTGCAGCAACAACGACGCGCAAGCTGTTTCATCAGCGGGGAAATGCGGTAAGAAAGCACGATATCATCAGGCAAGCAGGCTACCGTGCTCTCCACTAATCCATCCATGATTGATCAACTCAAACAGCCAATGCTGGTCTGACCTGAGTTAGCGTTCTTCTGTCCCGAGCCAATCGCATACTTATGTATGTCTTCGACTTTCACTACCACCACATTCCTTTCATCTCACTGCCATTCTCAATGATCGTGAGATCTGCCCTGCGCAGCAAAATTACTCTGACTATCGCACCAATGAGACTGCACCATGGAACCAGGGCGAGCTCATCATGATGATATACTTCCACCGCTAACGCTGACACGGCGTATGCTTGCCAGGTCTTGATGACAATAAGGGAGTCATTGACCTCACGGGAGAGGATCGAGGTCTCGCTATCCGCTCTGCGCAGACGCATGACTATCACGGTCGGCGGAGTCTCATGGTACTTCGCAGGCGACAACAACATATGCCCTCGCGCCAAGTCAGCCTTTTGACAGCCAGAAGTATGACGATCATGATCTCGCCGTCTTCGTATGAGTAGCCCTCTCAGTAATGCGGTCGATGGATCAGTGGCTGACGGAAAGCCCATGGATTATCACTTGAGACAGTTTGACGCTGGACGCCATTGGGAGACCAGAACTCCGCACCAAGGTTTCCCAGAAACGCCCAGCGACTACTACAGTAAACCGGTCGTCATGGCGTGAACACACAACCCTGATCGCTAGACATTGATATCACCCTTCACTTGGTTGCTCGTGCGCCGACCAACGCATCCATCATGAAGTAATGTGCGCTTGGACCGGCCGTACCAGTCTGACTTGCTCACAAGCTCCTTCTGCATTTGGGATCTTTCATCGTCGTTCTTTCCCAAAAGTTGTCGTTTGGAGCAGACGTGCCTTCCTCACTCGAGCTGTTGCCGCTTGACGGAGCGCGTGCCCATCTGGCAAATATGAGCTTCCCGCCACGTGCAGGCCTTGCCAGATCACTACATGTACCGGCGACCTCCTGACCCCAACATCATCACTCCCAAAGCAACACCAAGCTGAGCCAAGATGCAGGTGCTGCAAGCCTTCGCTGTTGGACTGGCTCTCGCTGCGTCCACCGCTGCCTCACCACTCCTCGCCTCTGAGCTGGTTGCCCCTGGCGAGCAGTCCGCCAAGCACTTCGACTTCGCGGATCCAATCGACCACAACATCATCCCGCGTGTCGAGCCGGGCGCACAGTCGTGCAAGGCCGTTGACCAAGACAAAACCGTCCACCACACAATCTCAATCGGCATCTCTGACGGCCTGTGGCGCTGCAACGCAGCCTACAACGCCGTCTCCACCGACTGCGACACGAGCAGAAAGAACGACCCGTGCCTCTCGAACTGGTCCTGTAAGTCGACGAGCGAGGGTTACTATCATATCAAGTTTCTCGCGGTGTCGAAGGATCAAGGTCCGGCCATCGGTGCTAAGCTCTTGACCGCCTTCCCTGAGATCGGCAGCTTCGACTGTCCGGATCGCAGGAAGACGAAGGTGGCGGAGAGCAGTGCCGCTTCTCTGCCCACTCGCGACCTCGTCGAGCGTGTGGCACCAGGTGCGCAATCGTGCGAGGCCGTCAATCAAAACAGCATCGTCCATTACACTGTATCTATTGGCATCTCTGATGGCCTGTGGCGCTGCGACGCGGCGTACAATGCTGTTTCCACAGAATGCCAGCAGGGACATGGTTGTGTCTCAGGCTGGTACTGCAAGGCGACGAGCGATGGTCAAGGCTATTACTACATCAAATTCGTCGATAAGAAGACGGGCCATGGTGATGCAATCGATAGGCAGCTGTCAAGTGTCTTTCCTGACGTTGGCAGTTTCAACTGTCCAGACAAGAAGAGAGATATCATCGTGGGAGGCAGTCTCGCCAGTACGCTGGCGCTGCCGTTTGTATATCCCGAGACTGCTGCCATCATCAACACGAGTACTGCCAACGAGACTGCCATTATGGCCAGCAACCAGGCCACCATCACTACAGATCCTATCGGCACAGATACCGCAGTCGCTCCACAGACGACGGTATGCCAGTCCGTCACACAGTTCGGCGCGCAGGACTTCGTGATGTCGAGCAGATGCCAGACTTATGCAGTCGTGACCGCGACTACGACGGTGTAGAGTGCCGGTGGTCAGCGGCCAAGAGAAGATGAGTGAGTCTAGTTGACGAGGGCCGCCGTGCTCGACAGTTTTCGATCAGAGTGGCTTGGTGCGACTCCAGCATTGCGACGGAGGGGATTGGTGAATGAATGGGAGATCTTAAGATAGGATTCTCCACAATCCGTCAAATCAAGTGATCGATGTAGTCCAAGTGGGTATTTCACCCAAACATCGCTTCCATCCACATAATCAACAGATCCATGAGGTCGTCATCGTCGCCTTGGCATTACTGGGCCCCAAGGACTCCAATGGAGATCCAGGTCGGGATCGCTCGCATACCACATCGTCCTCCATAATGTCGATTGCTGGCCGTAGAGACAAAGGCGACGGTGGAGTCCTACAAGGCCGGGTCGCAGGCCTGTCCGGCTGGCCACTCGCTGCTCAACCACATGAAGGCGGTTGGGAGGAGGTGAGAGAAGGAGTGTAGTCGTCTCTATCTGTGATACGCAGTCCACAGCCTCACTGCCGAGCATTGCACGGACTTGAGACAGGGATTGCTCTCGCAACTTCGCAAGTGCCTGAAGTATCCAGCATCGGAGCTAGCCTGGTTTCCAATGTCTGACCATACGTCTTGTCCGATCGTATTCGTGCGTTTGGGCAGCGAGGATTCCACGACTGTCAGATCCTGTGTGATTCGCACGGTTTGCCTGAACTCCTTCCCAATCGCGTTTCCTTCTTGATTCGGAATGGAAGGAATTCATCAACTGAAATGCGTCAGGTGGGTGGTAGTGTGTGAGGCTCGTCTGGTCTCTATGTAACGATTTGCAGTCTGTTGCGTACAGTCTTCAAGATCCCTGTCTCGCGCCGTCATCCCGTCACCGCCGTACCAACTCTCGCGGCTGACTTGAGCTTCCGATGTGAGGAGGTGTCTTGGAGCCGCGCGAGCATGTCGGATTGGAAAGTAGCCGCGTTCCATGTCTATCTTAAAAGAAGAGACGCGTTGCGGGTGGTTGGCGATGGGCTCTTCAAATTTTCCATACGATAGCTGAGTACCTGGATACGTGTACCTCGATAAGTCGCGACCTACCCCTTCATCGACGCCTCGGAATCCGCCATGCACGCCCTCAGCCTCTGCATTCCCTTCATCGCTCTCCTCGCCGCGACTGCGTCGGCCCAAAAGAAGGCTTTGGGAGGTGCGCGTTGCTCACATGCTCTCACCGTCCCTGTCCCCCCAATACTGGCAACACGAACCATGGATCGTACTCTACTGAGACCGGCGCGGTGCGCACAGGTGAATGTCGATTCCATGATCCGCAGCTGGGATACTTGAATAACGAAGATTGCTGCACTTGCGACGAGAGCACAGGGTTGATTCTGCAGTGTCAGCGTGAGTGTCGTGCTTTCCCCTTTCGGTCTGTTTGGGGGGAGAGCTTGATGGGGGCTGATGATGTGTGGTGTGGCATAGCGGAGGCGTCGTCGAGTACAGGGTATCGGTGTTTCGTGGCGGGGTATGAGAACTTTAAGGAGAATTGCAAGTGTTAGTCGGAGAGGGGAGAGGGTGGAGGGGGGGTTGAGAGAGAGAGAGAGCGAGAGCGGTCGAGGCGGGAGCTGGAGGGGATGTGATGGTAAAAGTCTGTAGTGGTTTATTGAGGCATCATTGCTACCTACATATATCTACCTATGCAACAAGTTAGCATTATTCATGCTCTGATAATAACTGTAGGTAGGTAAGGCTCCCCGCTAGCTCAGATTCAGCGTCGACGAATCATAAGCAACCGCGACCATTTCGAGATTCACGTTTTCCTCACACTTCCTCCAACACTTTCATTGATGATTCCATTCGATTTCAATCATTCTCGCCTCCCCGTCCAGGCACCACGTTTTACCTCATGCTCCGCCCGCTCCTCCGCCGACCCTCACAGACAGCGGCGTGTGGATATGTGTGTCGACGATGCCGGCATCATCTCGCGCAACAAGCGCCATCGCGCCCCTCCAATGCGTTCTCTACCTCAGCGACGAGGTGGAGGCCGCAAGGCGACTTGGGGGAGACGGATCAGGACCACTTTGGCGGGTTCAACGACTTGAGTGAAGAGTATAGTTCTTCGAATTTTCTCAGGAAGCCGACGCAGAGTGAGGCGATGGCGGCGCAGCGGAGTAAGGAGGATGATAGTCCGGCGGCGTGGGGGTCTTCGAGCGTGAGGCTGGCGCAGGAGGTGGACGGTGACGAGGATGTGGGTGAGGGCGAGGTGTCGTCAGCGAAGGATGCAGGGGCGGGTACGGTCTTGGGGCGAGCAGAAGATCCATCTCAGCATCTGTTCGCTGGTCTTGATCTGCCTGGACAAGCCAAGATCGATCGAGCATCGCCGCGTAACATCAACTCCGACCAGAGAGAGAGTCGAAGGAAGCTTCTTGCCGGCGTTGGTGTTGTCGAATGGAATTCTTCGATCTTCTGGCTGGACGGTGATGGAAGAAGAGGCCCTGCCCTTACAAAACTTGAGATTTCGGGCAAGCGGAATGAACTGCAAGAGAAGCTGAAGCAAATAGAAGAAGAAAAGTTGTCTCGGTCTGGTACGAAGAACGATGATGGAACAACAGGCCCGGACTTTACGAAACTTGAGAGCGCGGGCAAGCGGAATGAACTGGGACAGAAGCTGAAGCAAAAGGAAGAAGAATCGTCTTCGTCTGGTGCGAAGACGGCTTTTGCTCGTGCCAAATCTCGTCCCAAGCATCCCCTGCACGGCCTCCAGCTTAATGGACAGAAAAGGCTTGATCGAGGACTTGCACAGAGATCAGGTGGATGGGGACAACCCGAAAGCCTCGTTCGACTGCGAAAAAGGATCCTCGCTAATCACGGGGTTGTCGACATTGGTAGACCGCCTTATTGGCTGGCATGGCGCAAGGAAGACGGCACCACGTGGAGGCCACTCTCAGCCCAAGAAGCAGTGGCAAAACGAGCAGAAATCGAGGCCGCTTTGCCGAACTATGCAGAAGAAGTCAGGGCCGTTTTGGGGAAACAAGGAGGGACATTGGCGCCCGAGACACATATGGCAGATCCGACGGAGAATGTAAAGCACGAACAGGCAGACACGAGAACGTTCGGGAGTGTTGAAGGCAAATTCGGAGACGGCCCAGAATCATCGCGGCGGGAAACCTTTGAGGGAATCTTGGCCAAGCTTCAGGCAGGACTACCGCGCAGGATCGCCGCATTCAATGCTGCGAAGCAGAGCAAGGCCGCCGTGGAAGACGATGTCGATGTACCAACAGGCGTAGTGGCCAACCACGCGTTTGCGCCGGAGGGAAAGCCATCAAGGGTAGCGAACCCCTTTTTACGGCCCGTGTATACGGTCAGTAATGCACCTGTAGTAGTGCGTAAACTCCGTACACGTGAGCCAGAGGTAGGGTCTGGCAGTCACCCTGGGTCAGAAACAGAGCCAAAAGGCTTGGTGTCTAGGCAACCATCCCAGAGGACCTACAATTTCTCTCGTCAGACTGGCGACGTCGCGCCGCCTGCTCTGGCTGCGCGCGTACGAGCAACCAACATGCGCAGTGCTGCATGGGGAGGTATCTCGCCTGCTGTGAAGCCTGTCGGAGAGATCAAAGTCGACTCGGATTCATTGAGAGCGATAGATGGTGTCAGTCGCATTACGCCAAAGGCAGCCTCACCAGGGCAGAACAAAGCCTGGGGACAGGAGCTCGTGCCGTTCGGTGGCGTGAAGAAAGCTTCTTTGCCGCCACCGAAAATAGGTCCCAACACGGACAACCTGGAGATGCTGGCCGAGCCTGATAAGGAGTCTGACAAGAAGTCCGGGTCGAAGGCCGACTTGAATCGGCCAAATACGAGCCAAGACCTCGGCAGACCCCGAAACCACACGTTGGGTCAGTTGAAGGCGGCATGGGCGCAAGCGATGGACGGCAAGAGACCGGATGGTCAAACTACAAGCGTGCAGCAGACATCCGTAAAGGAGAAGGAGAAGCCGAGGAAGCAGGTATCGATATTCAGGAGACTCATGGACGGTCTGACAGGTGCTTCGTCGTACTGCAATCAAGAGAATAATGAGAATGATGCTGCGCCGGCTGGGCACTTGGCGCCCGGTGAAAAGGCGGTGGAGAGACGAACAGAGGAAGAGAAGCGCACGATTGATGGGACAGCAGACCACCAACGGCAACAGTCGCTTGGCGATGCACCTGAGCGGTTGGCGACGCTTCATGCGCAGTCTCCTGCTGCTGTTGCACCGTCCGCTGGGTGGACGACATCGGGGCCTGTAAATGCTCGCAAAGCACGTGCGCAGGATCAAGAAGCGGATGTGAGGACAAATGAGGTGTCACGCGGGCATGGTACGCAGGCTACTGAGGCTGATGATTCAAGTGCTGCGGGACAGGAGCTGATGTTCATCCGAAAACGCTTATCCTTTGGTACGGTCGATCCAATTAAAGATAAGGCAAAGGCACGTACAAGAGGGTCGTGGGCGGCCGAGAATGCGACGAGTTCTATTCAAGAAGGAGAACAGCGTATGAGCATTCAAGAAGCGATACTGCAGGGTAAGAGACCACCAAAGGACCAGTCGGTTGCACCGCACGCTCAGGGCCTCAGGGAACGTGGCTCCGAACACGATACCGCTATGGAAGATGAGCCCCAGCCTGAGCCTAAAGTGCCAGCGGATGCGGTTACAGCGATTGACATTAAATCCATTCTACCTGCAGAGCTCTCGGTAAACCACTTGGACATCCCGCAACCTGATGTCCCGCCTTTGCAGTACGGCCTTGATCGCGTATTGTTCAATCCTGGCGTCTACCAGCTCCAGGATCCGCATTCGAGGGTGTACAATTTCGACCCTTTCTTGCAGAAGGTCACGCCGATCAAAGACTTCGATTTCAATGCTCTGAAAGAGTACAAGACGAGTTCTCAAGACCAAATGTTGAGTCGATTGGCGCAAAAGCACGGCAAGAAGTATGTCGGCTCCACCAGCTCGATGACAAGCACGTTGGCGCATTTTCATTACCTGCTCTCGAGCTGGCGCGAGATCAATCTCGACATGCTGTCCCGCGGTTTCCAGGAGACAGTGGCAACCTTCACACAGATCAATCGCGCACCCACTGCAATTTTCCTGCGGTGGAAAAATGGCACTTATGCCATTGATGCCGACA
The DNA here is from genome assembly GCA_021401465.1 of Teratosphaeria epicoccoides. NCBI lineage: Eukaryota > Fungi > Ascomycota > Dothideomycetes > Mycosphaerellales > Teratosphaeriaceae > Teratosphaeria > Teratosphaeria epicoccoides. The sequence goes on from JADDMT010000035.1 coordinate 211,257, forward strand.
AGGAGTATGATGGTGCCAACGTCCTCATGATGCTCGGAAAGTCGATGGAGAAGCTTCTGACGGTTCCGAGGGAGGAGTACGAAAGATACACTCGTGGCTCGACCAACGTGATCACTCAAGCGGAAAAGGACGAGCCCGAGACGTACGAGTACACCTCGATGGGCGATTTTCTTATGCGGTCGCAACTCGATGCCTACGACTCGCGCTTGCCTGGTAATGGTACTTTTGACCTCAAGACCAGGGCAGTGGTGTCTATCCGCATGGACGTTGAAGATTTCGAGCCGATGCTGGGGTACCAGCTGCACACCTTGCAGGGCACGTTCGAAAGCTACGAGCGGGAGTACTACGACATGATCCGCTCGACTATGCTCAAGTACATGCTTCAGGCACGCATGGGTCGCATGGATGGCATCTTTGTGGCATACCACAATATTGAACGGATCTTTGGTTTCCAGTACTTGCCTCTTGCTGAGCTGGACCGAGCCATTCATGGTCAAATCGATACTTGTCTGGGTGACCAGGAGTTCAAAGCCAGTCTCAAGTTGCTCAATGAGGTCTTTGAAATGGCCACCGAGAAGTTCCCGGGGCAGAGCTTGAGGTTTCACTTTGAGAGTGCAGACAAGCCTGCGGATATCATGTGGGTTTTTGCTGAGCCAGTGACTGAGGAGGAAGCAGACGCGATTCAGAGCACGAGTAAGGCGAAGGTTGCCGAGTTTGAGCGATCGGTCATGGGCATTGAGAAGAGTAGTGGGAAGGAGACAGCTGCCGGGCTCGAAGATGAGAGTGGCGACAGTGGCACCCTGCAAGCAGACTCTGAAGCCGCAGAAATCGTGCATTCTGATCCGCTCTCAGCCTACGCCGCCGCCAAAGCGAAGCCCGCTTCGCCCTCCCGTGATTCCAATCCTAAACCCACCAACCTCCCTAAACCCACCAACCCCCCGTCAAGCAGCCACGCCGACGTCCAATTCATGAGGAAACTTTCTGCCAACCTCGGCGACCACACCAAACCCCTCTTCGCCGCGACCATCATCCTCAAGAACCACGTCAACGATGGGGCGTGCGAGAATAATCGCCCTCGCAATTTGACAAAGTCAGACAAGTGGCGCGTCGACTATGTGCTTAGAGAGGCACGGATGTCAGAGAAGGAGAAGTGGGCGAGGTATGAGGATTTGAAGGCGAGGAGGAAGAAGGTGTTCGAGAGGGAGGAGGAGGGGTTGGAGGAAGAGGGGGGTGGGAAGGTGAAGAAGGTGGATTGGTACATTACAATGTTGAGGGAGTTGGCGCAGAGGGGAAGGGTGTTCAGGAAGAGGGCTGAAAGGGCGGAGGAGGGGAGGGAGAAGGTTGTGGTGGGGGAGCCCAGTGGGAAGGGTTATGGTGGGGGAAAGGAGAGGAGGCGGGATATCCCTGCTGAGGAGGTCGTGAGGGGGAATGCGGAAGAGCAGGTGGAAGTCAGGAATGTGAAGAGCTTCATGAAGTGGTTGTTTCCGTCTGCGGATGAGAAGCCTGGAGCATAGATGCACTGGGCATGTTGCGAAAGGCCTTTATGATTTCTGACCTCCTCCAAATGAAGCCGGTGGGGGAAAGCATGGCTAGCATAGCGTAGGCGTTGCATGACATGTAAGCGCCGTCCTTGTACAGTACAATGCAGAAGCCTCAAACGAGCACGTCACTCCAAGTCCAGCCCGCAGGACCCAAGCCAAAGCACGCACAAATAGCTGCAACCTGCCGCCCGCCGCTCGGGGGCGGAATGCCCTCGCAATGGAACATCCTTTCGACAACCCCCCTGAGCGTCTATCAGCTCTCTACTGCCTCGCCCCCTCTCCTCAACTCCTCGCGCCTCATCCCCCTCTCCCTCGCCTGCCCCCTCCTCGCCCGCACCGCTCGCAGCATCGCGAGTTCGTCGCGCAGCCGCTCGGCGACGCGGTCGAGACCTTTCGGTTTTGCGGCCCGCGATCGTGTCGTGCGTCACGTGCAGGCGGACGTAGAAGAAGTGGCAGGATGTTTGGGCGTGGAAGGGTATGGAATTGTGGGTGGTGGGAGGCATGGGTGGAGTTGCCCTGGATGATATCCAAGTTTGGGACTGCGAACGGGGGATTGCGAGGAAGGGGGGGGGGGGGGTTTATCTTTTTTCCTTCTCTTTTTTGCAGGTCGGGGGGGAGGACTGGGTGGGTACAGATCTGCTCGCGGTGCTCTACGGTTTGTATGGGATGCGAGGGTGTTGTGGATTGGCTTTTTTGTTCTGCCACTGCTGCTGCGTGTTCTTTGTCTGATGATAGGTGCTCGAAAAGGAACAATGCCTTGTGTCACTCCATCAGGGACACAAAAGTCTTTGTTGCAATAGACCCACAGAATACGCACAATCAATCCGCTTTCGCTGCAGCACCTCGAGTTTCGTTCTCAATCGATCCATCGAACCACTGACGCTGTTTACGGACGGTGCTGCCATGAGGCATGATACCTCGTCATCAATTCTGGCCCCTCTGCGCCAGAGACTGCAGCGCTCGACTCCTGCGGTGGCGAGAATCCAGCCCCAGTGATCCGGCATGAACGGTGTTCGATCGTGGTTTTCTACTTTTTCATTCCCCTCGGAAAGGGAGGTGAAGAGGATTTTACCGCTTCGTTACCTTGGGTGGTCCGGTTTTCTTTGAACTTTAGGCGCTGTGTCCATTTGGTGCGGTTGATGGCAGTATAGCTTGCGGTGGGATTCGCTGCGAGGGCAGCGGGTGGAGAGCGAGGCTCTAGTTCTGTACAGCTATCATACATTTCCCAACAGACGGGGAGTCAAGGCTACGGCTTCCTTACCTTCGTCGCGCGACCCTCCCACACTTGTACAGCATTTGCAAACATCTGCCTGGCTGGCACCTTACTCCTCAGCCGAGCGCACAGCAGAAAGGCACCACTGAGCTTGCGATGCAGGCTGTACGTCTCCTCAGGGGGAGGCGCGAGTCGCTCTTTCAGCATCAAGCCAATGTTCGCCCGCACTCGGTCTGTGATGGTTTGATCCTCAAAATCGTAGACCTCAGGAGCGCTCTCGACAAATGGCTCAGCCAGAGTCAGAATGCTGTCGACGTGCGCCTTCACCATCGCGGCGCTCTCATGACCGGTGAGGTACCCTAGCTCGATTGATAGATCCCGACATGCCTTCCTGTCACTTTTCGAAGCCGCGATGAGCAGCGCCACGTAAGGCACGACAAATTTGTCCGGGAAGTCTCTACTCGCGCCAAAGTCGAGGAGCTCCAGCTTCTGGCTTTCTCGATTGTACAGGAAGTTCGTCCAGTTGGGATCAGTCTGCATGTATCGCCACTCCATGAGCTCCCTCAGACAGAGTCGGAGTATGTTCGTGCCCATCCAATCTCGGTCCTGTTGGGTAAGGGCCTCGATCTTTGTGACAGCCTCCCCAGTCATGAATTCTGCCGTCAAGACGCCAGGTCCGCTAGCTTCGGCATATACCTCAGGCACGACGAATACGTCGCTCTCGCCTTTGAGTAAGTCGCGGAAGCGGGAGCAGGCCTGCAATTCGCGCTCGTAATCACATTCCCAACCAAGCTCTGTCCGAGCATTTGCGATTGTGCGGTCAAGGAAGAGACCCTTTGGCAATAGTCTAGATGCTGTGAGTAGCAAGGACAGGTTGTTCAGATCGGAGTCGATGCTATTCTTGACGCCTGGATACTGCACCTTGACAGCCACTGGCTTACCATTCGAGTGTAGTGTGGCCTTATGTACCTGACCGATAGAAGCCGCAGCGAACGGCCTTTCCTCGAAGTGGGAGAACAGGTCTCGCCAGTCTTGTCCCAGATTCTGAACCAATACCTGATCTCGCTGCGACGGCGGCATGTAGTCTGCGCTATCCTGCACGCGCTGCAACACCTGATTGATTGCAGGTGGCAGTATCTTTGAGTCTTGGAAACTCATCATCTGCCCAAGCTTCAGCGCGGCACCGCGCATGCGACTGAGCTTTGCTACTAAGCGGCTCATGTTGCCTTCGCTTAGCATTAAGCTGCCAGTGCTTTCGCCGCCCGAGATGCGTCTGAAGCTTTCTCCCACAGCACCAAAAGCCATGCCAGTTGCGAGGCTACCGTAGTGCCAGATGCGTCCAAAACGTGATGAAGGCACCCGTGACTCGCGCATTTCGTATAGTGCTTCTGCTGGCTTCTCGCTAAGGGCAGGGTCGGCCGGCTGGCTTGGAGTCTGGAGAACGTCATTAATGGTTGGGAAAACCTCGCATGTTTAGATCCAACACTGCATACCTGAGCTTCTTGAGCGATGGAGGCTGCCAGATCTTGCGTCTCTGCGTCTCCACCGCTCGGAGGCGGCTGTCTCGCAGACTCCTGCTGTTGCTTCCGCCGGTGCTCGTGTGCGGCCACCATTTCTGGCAGAGGCTTAGGTGGCAGCTTTCGCCGTCCAGCATAAGGGTTCTTGAAATCGGGTGTTGTTTGACCAAGCATCCTGGCAACCTTGGGACTAGAATAAACATCCGTGTTGATGCCGGACGGCGCATCGCTTTCAGGTGGGTGGCTCGGCCGAGGATACACATCTTGATCTACTTCCAGTAAAAGCGCTTCTGGCTCGGGTGCATTCTCAACATGACGAGGGAGTTTGGATCGTGGCAGGGACGAGAGATCGGGTGAGGAAGATTCTGACCGCTGATCGAATGTGTCTTGACCTCGTTGTTTTTCTGGTTGAGTGTCTGCTGACACTTCTGGTATTTGTCTCTCAGCCTGCCTCTGTAATTCTCGCCTGCGCAACGATGACAGAGTGCCGTCGTCTGTTTCGACAGCCTCTGCCCTGGGTTTCTCTATAGTTGGATTCTCAACAGCGGCTTCCCGTTTGCCGACCTTGAATACCGGCCCTTTGTCCGACAAGTCTGCACCACGAGCACGTCCATCTCCACCATTTCTCGTGGCATCTTCCGCTTCCTGATATGCTCTCGCTCGCTGCCAGTCTTGCGGTTCCTCGTTGACCCGCTTGACAAGCTCAACGGCGGCGGCAGCTGTTACTGTCACTCTGTGCGTCTGACTTTTGATAGCTTTCGCGAGCGTTGAGGTCTTGCTGTAGACATCCCATTGCTGCTGTCGAATTTGAAAGTGCTGTTTCGCTATTGTAGCGCCGGCATTGAATAGTTTGGCGGCGTCTATTAAGCGCCTTCCAGCCATAGACGTGGATCTTACCAAGCCGAAAGGCTCAGGATACTATCGCGATGATGCATTCTGTTTCAGACTGTTTGTTGGCAACGCCTTCATCCACCGCAACAGTTTATTGCTACGCAGATCGTGCCGCTGTGTATGTGTGCACATGCAAGTGATCGTCATGGCTTACATTTCCAAAAGGAGAAGCACGGTGATCGACATGTGCCAATTTCACGTGAAGGGCGTCTTAGCTTCCGAGCATGTCAATATTATATCATTCAGTCTTCTGCAAAAGCTGATGACAGTCGGCTACATGTCCTATTAAACCTTTAGTCTGGCAGACAGCTGAGATCACATGGCTCTATCACGGCATCACTATATTAGATCATTCAACGTCAACCACACAACATTACGCCAGAACGTCTACGTTTCGTACGAATGTCGGCAGACTCACGCGCATTGCGCCGCTGCGAGGCAACGGATGGAAACCTGTCCAGCGGCCCAGCGCGACGACGTTCATGAGTCGGGAAGTGATACGAAGGACGAGGACTGCCCTTCATGACGTGGAAAGACACCACCAGCGACTCCCTAGAGCGTATACAGCATGTTTCACTGCTTTCGCTTCTGAGACCACTCTGACTATAGACCAGTCCTAGCCCCTTGATTCGGAGCCACCCCAAGAGTGATGGGCAGCGTACCACTTGATCTTCTTGGTGCATGGTCGGTGGATGAATTGCCTCCAGATGGGATGAGTACTTGTCCAGGGTGCAGACGATACGTGAACGCACCATGTATCGTTGGTCGAGTCGAAAGATGCCAAATATACATCATGCAGTAGCTCGAGGACTGGCGCCTTGTCCTTGCTGTGAGTTACACCTGTGTCGGACAAGATCCAGATGCTCTGGGCAACTCCGGTGTCGCATGAAGGGGGAGCGTGAACTACGTCGAAGCTTGCTGCGCCAGCGTTCTGGTAAATAGGCTCTCGTTTCAATTGTTCATGACAGAACAGCTCCCTCAGTGTCTATGGCCGGCGTAAACAAGGGCCAGAGATCGAGGTCGCACACACTCGGATTAAGATACGAGACTCCGACACAGCGCAGTCGAAATGCGAATTGAAAGGTACGGTGGTTTGTATGAAAGTGAATGGAGCATGCTCGTAACAATATTTTTCCGGGGCCGGGTCTCAATCTGGTGAATGGAACCCGCGAATACATGTGAGGAGGCTGCTCTCACCGAACACAGTTGCTCAGCAACCGGTCTCAGCGAGGGCGGGGATCGAAGCCAACGACCGAGCAGCCATTCTCAGCCGCAGTGTCCTCAGTACAGCAGTGGCACAGTGGAGGCCCACAAGCTCAACCTTAATCAAGCACTGCGCATTAAGCCTTGTCAGAGACTACTAAATTGCTGTAGGCGTAAATATTGTAGAAGGCATCACCAGCTAGCCTCCAGCACACATGCAGACGGTCATGGACGGCTTAAGAAGCAACGCCAGTAGCTTACAGTCTGGCTCGTATCGAGCTCCCACGCCAACTCCCATCGTTTCGTACTGTGGCCATGATCCATCCAAAGTGCTCGACGCAATCACAATCGCGTGAGCACTCAGACTTGAAAACGGGTTCCTTGAATTTCCGGCCGGACAAAACGATTCCAGGATCCCTATCTGTCTGGAGGTACCAAGCCAAGACTACGTTGATGGGTACCTGGAATGCCTGCGGTACACAGAAGGATGCGAGTCGAGCATTTTGCCCAGAGCCCTGGTCGAAGGAACGGGGTGTTGTCGCGGAAAGATCTGGCCAGACTTTAAGACCTCATTGGCTCGAGTCTGGCCTGGCACGACCTTTCCCTCAACTTCCTTCACCCTGCATACATGCGTGTAACTGTGCCTCAGACCGACAGACCAATCTCTCGGCATGACGATGCTGAATGCCATGGTTCCCTGAGCCCACTGCCGCCCAATCAGCCAAGCCGTGTCATCTTGAGCCAAGCACTCTTAATCTTTCGGACCAGATGCAACATCAGAGCAATGATGTCGAGCTTCTTGGTAATTATTCTTTCTTTCACTGTGCACACGTCCAGGCAAGAAAAACTCGTTTCAGCAATGACAGGAGTTACCAAATCTCAAGGTTGCCACTCCAGAAAGTGACGACAAGGTCAGCTGGGCCGGCAGGCCGAGTCGGCAGGCGCGCGACGACGGTGTTCTCGTTGTCGAGATGGATCATGAAGACACGATTGAAGCCACCTTCTCTCCTCACGCAATGGCAGACGCGTCGAGCTCCTGGGCTGCATTTGATAGCGGTCTCCACGAGAGCGTCCCAGTCAAAGTCCAGTCTTCGTGCCTCACGGCGCTCCGAGTCGCGATCGAGTCAACGCCCTCGAGTGTACTCGAAAGGGTCAAAAGCTGCTGTTGTGTCAGTGTATGTGCTCGATAGGATGTCGTGCGTCGAGCTCCAACGAACGTGGCTCGAACCTCGATTCGCCGCTCATTGTACGCCGCAATAGAGGACTCTTGCGACGGGCAAAGCCGGAACAAGAGAGCCATGCCGCCTGTCGCGGAGGGTAGAAGCATATCAGGAGAGTTCATGAAGTGCGTCAACCCTTTCTCCATTCCTCAGGTCCCGTCTTCTGCATCAGGAAGCTGCTGTTCATAGATCAAAGACGGCACTGTAGGTCCATGTACATTGCTATATATCTTCAAACCCACGCATATACAGCCTAAGAGCTCTTCTTGCTCGCACTACCATTGGCCAAGCCGTTCGCCAGCGGCCTCTTCTTTCCCACCTGCAGTCCCTTCGGCGGCTTGAGCCCGCCCAAAACCAGGCCGATTACGCCTACCATGCCTGCGCCGCCGACCATGTAGGCTGCGTCTCTTCCTGCCCACCAATACAATGAGCAGAAGATGAGCGGGCCGAGCGCTCGTCCGACTTGCCCGAAACTCCGGTGATTGCCCAACTTCTCTCCCCTCTCACTAGCACCGGCCTCGAAGCTGGAAAGGCTGTTCAAGCCCGTCACCACAGTGCCACTGGTGATCGCGAGCAGCGACGCAGCAATGTAAAGTTCGCGCTCCGTGCTCAATTTCCCCAGCAAGAAAAACGCTCCCGCGCAAGCCACCACGCCCATCTGCACCACTCTCAGCGGATGCATGCGGCGCACTACGCCTCCTTGCATGATACTCGCAATGAGGCCGATGAATCCAAGGAGGCGCCCCGATTGCTTAGACTCGTAGGCGAAGAGGTCGTAGGTCATGAACGGGAGGCTGAACTCCATGCCGGAGAAGAAGAGGATGAAGGTGAAGTGGGTCAAGTTCAGAAGCACATGGCTGTTGGTCCTCTCCTTTCCTACCGGCACCTCGACTGTTTTGTCTTCCCGGTTTTTCAGGCCTTTGCCCCCATCGGTTGGGGTGTGTGTTTCCGGGAGACAATAATAGAGATACACCGTCTCCGTCACGATGAGGAAGAGACTGAACCCCGCGGCTGTCGCGAAGGGATTCGCAGCGACCAGGGTGACTTGGCTCAACGCCGCTCCCAGCGCTGGACCGAAGGTGAAGGCGATGGAGAAGCACGCGCCCACCATGGCCATCGTCTTGCCTCTCTCCTCGTCACTCGAAATATCCGTCGCGATTGCCATCGCCAACTGCACGTTCCCCTCGCTCAGTCCACCCACGACGCGACTCGCCAGGAACGTCCTGAAATCCGTCGCCGCGCACCACAGCGCCACGCTCGCGATGTTCCCTGCCATGCTCCAGAGCAGAGCGGTGCGGCGGCCATATCTGTCGCTGAGCGTGCCTATGATGGGAGACGCGATGGCTTGGCACAGCGAGAAGAGGGAGCCGAGGGCGCCGCCGAGGAGGACGATGTCGTAGCGGTCGTTGATGGGCCGCGCGAACGAATTCTTGTAGGCGTTGAGACCGCCCAGGATGGTGGAGAGGAGGGTGGGTTTGCTGGGGGTCAGGGCGGTGGAGGAGACTTCGAGGTTGCGGTAGAACTCGAGGAGTTGGGGGAAGAGGGGGAGGATGAAGGTGAAGGAGATCTGGCACATATCATGGTTGGTCAGTGGAGGAGGTGACAGGTGACTGGGGCAGGAGTGTGTGTAGGACTCACGAGATCCAGGAGGAGTGATATGAAGAGCACTCTCAACACCTTCTTGCGCTGTGGTTGCATTGTCACTGCCATTTTGTCTTGTCTTCCAGGATGTCTACCTGTATGGATATGTATGTGTATTGTTATATGTATGTCTATATATATAGATATATATATATATATATCTCTCTCTCTCTCTCTCATCTACTCCTCATAGATGCCACCTCTTCTCACACCCTTCAGTCGCACACTTCTCTTGTCCTGCTGCTGCTGCTGCTGCTGGCCTCGGCTTTGCACAGAGACATTCGATCGACGGCCAACGGGACTGCTTCCACCCAATCGCACCATTGCAATTTGCACCTGCACTTTGCCGAGCTTATCTGATGGACGTGGCTGGTGAGACATGCGCCACAGCCCCCCACCCTGTCCATCATTTGAGCCGTGTCCGATATCCCAGCAGCAACAGAAACAACAAGAACTAACATGACGAAACTTGTCCCATTCCGCCACTCACGCACTCACCCCCGTCCCACTGATCCTAATCTCCGCCTGATACAACGCCCTCCCACTCCCATGATTCGCGTGAAAAACCAAATGCTCCCCATCCGTCGCCACATCCGCACCACCTGGCGCCGTCAACCCATCCGTCCCCGTTCCAAACAACGGCGCACTCGCCCTTGTATACGGCCCTGTAATCGAACTCGCAGTTGCGTAATCCACGTTGTAATTCCCGGTTGTGTAGCACCCGCTCGAGAAGAAAAGGACGTAGGTGGAGCCGGATCTGACCAGGGAGGGGGCCTCGACGATGCCTTGGTCCGAGGCGCCCGCGTTGTCGAGGAGGGTGATGGTGCTGCCCTGGAGCGTGTAGCCGTCGGAGGCGACGGATTGGAGGAGCAGGGGTGTGGGGACGTAGGGGGAGACTGGAGGGGGTCAGCGCTCTTGCGTGGGAGCTGTTCGGCTTGCTGGAGCGCACCATCGTTCCCGCAGGCTCCGCCGTGGCCGATGGAGTTGCCGTCGGCTTTGTAGACGATGTAGCGGTTCCCACGGTCGTTGTATCCTGCGGCATCGATGGCGCCGCCGATCGAGAGTGGACAGAGGAGCGCAGAGGCACTGGTCGCGGTATACGGTCCCTCGACGTTTGTGCTTGTCGCGGCGCCGACGCAGTGCTTGGCAGGATCACTCGCTGTGGTGGCAGAGAAGTACATCACGAAGCCACCGTCCACTTGCACGATATCCGGCGCCCATGTGTCTGGACTAGATGCATACACCCAGGCAGGCAGGTTTGGCAAAGCATCCCATTGTGACCCGTCCGCATTGAATACCAATGCCCAATTACTGAAGTCGGTGGACGTCGCGACTTGTATGTGGACACTGCTGCCCTTTGTGCGAGTCGCGAAAGCATACCAGGCATTGTTGGCATTGATGATTGCTGGGTCTAGACCTCGAGCTTAGCCTGATGGCAGGTGAATGGTGAGACCTCAGGGATGCTGGATCATACCGGGAAAATTGGCACCTCCAATCTCTGGCCCAGTTTCTGATCGCTTCTGAAACAGCTTCTTGATGGACTCCATTTCTACTCTAGGTCTCGCTACGGGCGATGCAGTACACCAGTACGCCAGTGCTGCGCAGAGGGCGACGACGGCAGTGAAGGTAGACATGAGGTCAAAAGGGTCTGACGATATCTAATGGAAAGGGCAGGGCATGATCGGCTCCTCTGACCTGGGAGCCATTTGTTTATCTTTGCCGCGAGCTATGCTCACATCCCATCGATGTCATTCCGTGCAATCCTCACTCTGCGCGTCGGCCTGGCTCTCCAAGGGTTGAGATCAACACTGTGAGCCGTACTTGATTAGTCGCCAGCTCACGACGGCTTGTCGAGAGCGCTCAGTGGCAGGCTGAACTGGACAGTGGTGGTAGGGTGACCCAATGAGTCGGGGCTCTCCTCGCTTTCATTGTACAGTGTGGATGATGTGCCCCTGTCGGGACGGCTGAGGGTAATTCCCGTGGACCAGAAAGGCTCACATCATTTCCTGTTCCTGTCGTTTCGGATACCGATCTGCTCGATGCAGCCGTACCACTGGCCGCGTGACGAAGGAATGCGAGAGTGAGCTCCCGAGAACGGCAATTGGTGGGAAGGTGGGAAGGGTTGGCGCATCTCCATCCATCACTTTGCGGCCACATACAGACCAGGCTTGGCAAGGCATTGTGGAGAATATCGGAAAGGGGAATACCAATGTCAAAAGCGTCAGTATTCATGCTGCAGATTGCGTGCTCCTCCACGTGCAGATCAACGGGAAGTGCTGGAAAGGGGGTGCTGCGTACAAGAGGCTAGCGCCAGGAGCTCGACGGTGGTCAGGACATGTATGCATAGGTATCCTGGACGCCTCTCGACGATCAATCCTAGGCAAGGGCTGGCTAATAATAAATCAACCAAAATACATACCAATGACACTGCTGTGCTGAAGGCCGATAACACGAGAGCGCAGGGCTGATGACGGTGCCACGGCGCTCACCTGCGGGCAGTGCATGGGCAGCACGGCGGTGCTGCAGCACACGACCTCTTGACTCGTAATATAGCCGCACAGCTAGCCTCAATCATGGTCAAGCCAAGCTCAGCTCCAGCATCACATGCAGAACTTTCATTGACATTTGATGGACTTCAATCATTCTCTTGCGGCGCCAACCTTGTCGGGAAAAGCTTGAGGACTCCGCACGAAATGCTGCATGCACGTCTCGGCACTCCCCGGCAACGCTGCATGTGCTCAGAAGTCTCACCCCCAGTGGGCTAAGGGGACCACATGGACCCCGCTGACCGACGCAGACCATCCTGAAATTTGGGCATGGCATGATCATAATGCCTTCGCCAAAGCCTGTCATCCATTCCCTTCCAATCCAGAGCGTCCGCAAGCTTGACATATCTGACTTGCAGACGCCACCCTCGATCTATCCCAGCAAAAAGGATGGACTACAACGATCCCCTTGACTAAGATCTCGTCGAACCTGTGCGCGAACGTGGCGTGGCGAGCAGCGATCATGTGGTTGAAATCCAGTGCAACGGCGCACGGCGGACAAGGTCAACGAAGCCATGTTTTCCACAAGCTGGCTGGCGACGCACTCGCGAAGCGCGCTTCGATGGTCGGCAAGCCCACCGACCTGAAAGGCGTCACCATCGAGGCGTGGGCGCAGGGTTTCATGGTCGGCGCGTTAATCATCATGGCCTGTGTGACATTCGCGAACATGAGAAAAGGTGTTTTGTTGCATAAGCTGATCCTTGTCGAGGTTCGTTCACTTACAATGCACAACACAACCTTGATAAAATGCAGTTCGGAGGCTGACGAGGGGGTTAGCTTGTTTTTGGCATGTTCCATGGAACGTTCATCTTCACCGAGCCGCCTGTCTACCACTGGTATCTTAGCGCGACGGCGATCCCATTGAACATTTCCTGGTCGCTACACAATGTCATAGCCTGGCTCAAGAACAAACCGTTCCTCTCCCAAGGGGCCTCGACCTTCTACATCACGACTGTGATACTGGTGCAGCCGTATTGGGCCGTCGAGATCGTAGCGAACTTCCTGTACTTTGCCAACGAGAGCGATCTGTTCTGCCACACCAGGCCGTATGAAGCGCTCTTCCGCGACCCGTGGTGGACATTCACGGTGCTCAGTCTTCTTTGGAACATTAAGGCCAGATACGACTTTGGGTACGTCGAACTCCTCCGGACTTCGCCGCGTTTCGGCGTCTTGATCGGCGCAATGTTTCTCAGCATTGCGTTCAGCATCGTCGACATCCTTGCCGTCACCCACGTCTTCACCAGGTCCGGGCTTCCAAATGGCATTAACCCATTCTGGAAAATGGCCTTCGTCTTCAAATGCTTGACAGACACCATCATCTTGGACGACTTCAAGACTGCGCTGGATCGTCTGAAGCGCCACAGGATGCAGCTGTTCGGTTACACGATCGATAGCCAAGGCAATCGTGTGCATTACAGGGGTCATGAGCAGGTCCAGATGAAGAAGCGAGACAGCAAAGTGTCGCATTCTGCTTTCTGGAGGGTTTCGAGGCAGTCCTCGAGGATTTCAGGACGGAGGAGTTCGTGGCGGTCTCGGCATGTTGCCAGAGATCGGGAGGAGGTCAGCCCGCATGATGGGAAACTTCGAGGCTGCACCAAGGCCAGCACTTCTGACCATATCGATCTGGAGGCGGCGTTGAGGATGGACGATCTGCAGATGGCCGATCTGCAAAAGACGGTGCGAGGAGCGTCGTTGGGTTCCAGCGTAGGGTGAAAGGACGTTGAAGACGACGGCGTATGAGATCACAACCCCATACGCAGGAGGGCACGACCCTTGCGAAGGCCATGTTCATGCTGAGGACCGCGCAAATTTACACTCAAATTGGTGAATGCACAAGGCCGTAGCCGATTCCGTTCAGGTACGTTCTCAAATGCATGACCAAGCCGGAGAAGCCAAAGATATCGTGGCCACAGCGTCGTGACATCGCCGCAGCGCTAGGGAGTCGCAGCTGTGGGGAACGGAGCCCTCTGCGGGTCTCGTCGATTGGTGGCGGAGGTCGACTTGGCACGGATTGTGCGAGCTCCCCAGAGGCTCGAGCCGGGCCCGGAGCGAGGACGCTTGGAAGCGAGGGAAGCTTCGGATGGGGATGGACGCTTTGAGACATTGAACGAAAGCTCGTCGGAGTCGAAGAGAACCTTGGTCAGCGACGCGTGCGTTGAGAACAATGGAAGCTGAAACCCACGAGGCCAGCTCGGCGTCAAGGCCGAGAGCTGGAGAGGCTCTCGCGTGATGCAGCAAACAAGGATCAGCGACTATTCCCACTCCCCATCGAAGCCGCACCCGCACCCGCACCCATCTCTCCGCGTCCACATCATCCCCATCCCCATCCCAATCTCCCGCCGCACATTCCCTGCACCGACGAGGAATGGGACATTTGTTTTGGTTTTTGGGGATTTCTGGCGTTCGACCCTTCTTGACTTTTGTTTCAGAGGTTCAAGGTTTGCTTGATGCGGATGCCCTAGGGCGGGAGCGTGAGGTGTGACGTTGGGCAACGGCGTCCGGGTTGTCTTCAGACATCACGTCAACTGACTCACACATCGGCTAGCCGTCGCATGTGACGTCTGCCACGACAGGTAGTCCCTCGGAAATTATTGCGTCTGCGATTCAATAGCTCTATTCTAAGTCCTGTAATCCCCATTGATAGTGACATACTCGTGACTCAAATCGCAAGTCCAGAACACCGCCTCCTTGGAGTATGACTCCATTCCCTCAATCCTCGGCTTCGCGGTCTTCGAAGACTTCACTGCCTCCTCAGGCATCGGCCCATCCTCCAATCTCACCAGAATCTCCAAATCCTCCATCTCCAAGATTTCCTTCGCCCGTGCCTCATCCACCTGCTCCGGCTCCCCCTTGACCACCAAATGCAGCGGTGGAGACCCATCCGCCGGGATGAAGGACACGGAGGTGCGTGCCGGGATGACTTGATTCCTGGGGCGTGTCATGGCGGCTGCGTTGATGACGCCGGGCGTGTAGCCGATGGCGCAGAGGATGCGTCCCCAGTTTGCGTCTTTGCCGTAGAGGGCAGTCTTGACGAGGGCGGATTTGGCGATGGACTCGGCGACGTTGTGGGCCGTGCGGACGCCTTTGTCGGAGATGACGCGGATGGTGACGAATTTTGTTGCTCCCTCACCGTCGCGGACGACCAGTTTGGCGAGATCCATCATGAAATCCGTCAGGACCTCGTCGAAGGCTGTCGCGTCGGGAGACAGCGAGACCTCTCGCAATTTGTTTGGGGCGGTGTGGCACGGAGGCTCGACGTCGATCGGCGCGGCGCGTTCGGGGGCTGCGGCGCCATTGGCGAAGAGGTTGACGGTGTCGTTGGTGGAAGTGTCACCGTCAATGGAGATGCAGTTGAAGGAGCGGTTGGTCGCTCTCCGCAGGCAGAATTGGAGCGCTCTCGGGGTGATTTTGGCGTCGGTGCAGACGATGCCGAGGAGAGTGCCCATGTTGGGGTGGATCATGCCGGCGCCTTTTGTGGTTCCGGCGATGCGGTACTCGGTTCGTGGGTGCGAGGGGAGGGTGAAGGTGCGGGAGATGAGTTTGGGGAAGGTGTCGGTGGTGCAGATGGCTTTGGCGGCGTTGAGCCAGTGGTGGTGGGAGTCTCCGAGGGCGGCATGGGCTTGGGGGATCGCGTTGGTGATCTTGTCGATGGGCAGACGTTGGCCAATGACGCCAGTCGACATGACGAGGGTCTGAGGTGGTTGATCGCGGTCTTCTGACCCAAGACATATGTCTGCTTGGCGAGCCATGATTTCGGCGTGGTTCAGGCCGACTTTGCCAGTGACCGCATTGGCACACCCCGAATTGACGACCACACCTCGGAAGCCTTCCCCTCCCCTGAACAGCGCGGAGGCTTCGGAGGCTTCGGAGGCTTCGGCCCCACAGCGGGCGTAGAGGGTGCGAATCGAGACGTTGACGGGCGCGGCCTTGAAGATGTTCCTGGTGAAGACTCCGGCGGCGGCGGCTGGCCGATCTGACACGACCAAGGTGATGTCGTCGTACTTTGTGTTGGAGGCCTTGACGCCGGCATGAGCGGTGCCGGCTTGGAAGCCTTTGGGGTAGGTGCCCGAGGTGGGGACATATTTTTGCTTGGCGGCGGGGATGGAGCGGTGTCGAGGGGCGGAGTAGTGGCGGAGGTGGTGCAAGCTGGGGGGGAAGGCGCGTCTCGGCCACGAGGTTGTGGATGCCATGAGTCAAGCAGGAATCTCGCGGGTCATTCCTCACGCCACTGGGAGGTCGACAGCAGTACTCAGGACAGTCCAGCACGGGGTTCTTCTGCACCGTGCGCAGTTATCGATAACCTGTGGAACTTTCCCTGTATAGCTTCTGTCATCGATAACACCATCAATACTGTGTCAGGTCACATGTGCACTACCTCGAAACGATGCTACAACCTCCTACATTTCAATTAGGAATCATGGCAGGAGCAAATTGTGAAATCGGTAGAGGCTAGTCAGATGTAAGATAAGATAGCAGAAGAAATAGAGAAGGAAACTTGCGGACTCATCAGTGAGATAGGAGGGTATTACGAGTAAGCACATGAATCAATATACTAGCAAATGAGGGTGTAGAGGAAGTAGTAGATGACGAGATTATCAATATGTTCTGCTAGTATTACCTGTGAGGCTATGTTAGCAGTAGTGTTACAAGTATCTTGGTAGAGGAGTCTTGAAAGGGTATCGATTACTAGTATCAGGATAGTAAAGAAGGCGCTGTAATTCACAAAATACTCGTACCTAACAATACCACTTTACTCGCTATTTACAGGACATACAACAGCAGTAACACGAGCACCGCCTTCTGCATTTCCCCGAAGTTGATCCAGCTGCATCGCACCTACCCCGTGTCCCCCTCGTGCCTTCCTCATCCCTGATGCTTCCAGTCTCCCCCGTCGCTCTTTCCCGTCTTGCGGTCAGCACAAGTCGACGGTGGTCCTCTCGCGCACTCGCGATGGAGCAGGTCGACACGTCCGCGCGTCTGCAGCGGCTGCGCGCGTTGATGAAGCTGCACAAGGTAGACATCTACGGTAGCTTATCGGTCATGACTCGCACGATCCGAGCGCTGGATGGCTGACTGACTCGTGTCTGTCTAGTCGTCCCCAGCGAAGACGCCCACAGCAGCGAGTACATCGCCGCCACCGATGCCCGCCGCCAGTTCATCTGTGGATTCACAGGGTCCGCGGGCACCGCCGTCATCACCCACCACCAGGCTGCGTTGGCCACCGACGGGCGATACTTCAACCAGGCGAGCAAGCAGCTGGACGGCAACTGGCACCTGTTGAAGCAGGGTCTGCCAGACGTCCCCACCTGGCAGGAATGGACCGTCGACCGGGCGTCGGAGGATGAGGGCGGGAAGGTGGTCGGGGTGGATCCCACCGTGCTGACCTCCGCGAATGCCAAGAAGCTGGCGGAGAAGATCAAGCACAAGGGCGGCAGGGGGCTGGTCGCCGTCGCACCAAATCTGGTCGACGAGGTCTGGGGCAAGGACAGGCCAGCCAGGCCCAACGAGCCCGTCAAGGTGCTGAGTCAGCAGTATGCAGGCAAGAAGTTCCAGGACAAGATTGAGGAGTTGCGCAGGGAGCTGGACAAGAAGAAGGCGAAGGGCTTCGTGGTCAGCATGCTGGACGAGATCGCCTGGCTCTTCAATCTACGGGGCAACGACATCCCCTACAACCCCGTCTTCTTCTCATACGCCGTCGTCACCCCGACCACGCTCACTCTCTACATCGACGAGTCAAAGTTGGAGCAGAACGCCAAGGCACACCTGGCAGGCATCACCATCCGACCCTACAACGACATCTTCTCCGACATCGCCGCCCTGGCCAACGACGAGCCGCCCACGAACGGCGCATCGACAGGACCCAAGCGGAAATACTTGATGTCAACATCCGGCTCCTGGGCGCTCCAACAAGCCCTCGGCGGCGACGACCACGTCGAAGAAATGCGTTCACCCATCGCCGAGGCGAAAGCCGTCAAGAACGCGACCGAACTGGAAGGCATGAGGAATTGCCACATTCGCGACGGCGCGGCGTTGATCCAATTCTTCGCCTGGCTCGAGCACGCTCTCGTCACCGAAAAAGCCACTCTCGATGAGGTCCAGGCTGCAGACAAGCTGGAGCAGATTCGCCGTCAACACGAAAAGTTCGTTGGACTCTCTTTCGACACCATCTCCTCCACCGGCGCCAATGCGGCGGTCATCCATTACAAGCCGGAGGCAGGCAGCTGTAGCGTCATCGACCCTTCCAACATCTACCTCTGCGATTCTGGCGCACAGTATCTCGACGGCACGACTGATACGACGCGGACACTTCACTTCGGCGAGCCCACGGAAATGGAGAAGGAGTCTTACACCCTGGTCCTGAAAGGCCACATCGCGCTCGAACAAGCCGTCTTCCCAAAAGGCACCTCCGGCTTCGCCCTCGACACCCTCGCACGCCAGTACCTCTGGTCCTCGGGTCTGGAATACCGCCACGGAACCGGTCACGGCGTCGGCTCCTTCCTCAACGTCCACGAAGGCCCCATCGGCATCGGGACACGCATACAGTATTCTGAAGTCCCGCTCTCCGTCGGCAACGTCATCTCCAATGAACCGGGATACTACGAAGATGGCAACTTTGGCATCCGGATAGAAAATGTGATTATGGTCAAAGAAGTGAAGACGAAGCATAAATTCGGCGAGAAGCCGTATCTGGGGTTCGAGCATGTGACGATGGTTCCGATGTGCAGGAAGCTGGTCGACGTCAATCTGTTGACGGAGAAGGAAGAGGAATGGTTGAACCGGTATCATGCGGAGGTGTGGGAGAAGACCAAGGGGTTTTTTGAGGGGAAAGGAGATGAGAGGTCGTTGGATTGGTTGAGGAGGGAAACGGCGGCGTACTGAGGGCAAGAGCAGTGTGCACAGATTCGGTTTCGTGAGCGCTTGTTCTGTAGCGACAGTCATTACGTGCCCGGGCTTCCGCGTGAAGCTGCGGTACATAGGCAGGTGTGTCCCATCGCGAGAGAGCAGGGAGGGGCCCTACGGGGTCCTGGGACGGCAAACTTCTGGGCGCTGGCATGTGCGCCTCGGACGTCTTGTTGTTACGACAGCCGGGTGAGCGCATCTCGGACGAAATTTTCTGTCAGAGAAGCCCTAGCGTGGACACTGCGACATTCCTTCGCTTCATGAATTCGCGCCTCATCATGGGCGAATCAAGACAGTCCATCGTTCTGCTGTGTGACAGCGAAGGTAGTGAAGCGCCCGATCTGCAAGGCTCCCCCCCCCCCCCCCCCCCCCCCCCACAGCCTCCTGTATCTTTCCCTCCCGTATCCCCGCAGCATTGAGCCGCTGCATACCGTGGGTGTCTGCTCTCGAGCCGCGCTCGCTCTATTGCAGTGGGTTGAGTTGGGTTTGGGGGGGGGGCGGGGGTTGCCCAGGCTCGAATTCCTCCACGACGACAGG
Source organism: Teratosphaeria epicoccoides (assembly GCA_021401465.1). Classification (NCBI taxonomy): domain Eukaryota; kingdom Fungi; phylum Ascomycota; class Dothideomycetes; order Mycosphaerellales; family Teratosphaeriaceae; genus Teratosphaeria; species Teratosphaeria epicoccoides. The sequence continues at coordinate 230,466 of JADDMT010000035.1, forward strand.
GGTAGTACTCAGTCGAATGACCGGACGGACTTTCCTGCCTAGATAGGTAAGCTGGAGAAAAGAGAACAGACCCGGATCGAGGAGCTCGTCTGGAAGACACGACTTCAGTGCCTCTCTGCGGCCGCTGTGATGTAGAAAGCCATGCTACGCCGACTGTGATGAACGAAAGCGGTAGGCGGTTCTAAAATCCGCGCTCGCACCATCATCAGGGCGCGTGAAGTCAGTCGTGTCGCTGACATGGAGAGTTTCTGCGCTTCCTTACTGGTGTGCAGTCAGTTCGCAGGAGCAGGATCCGAGCACCCTTCGCGGTTTCACGCAGTGCCGGTACACAGGTACCTACCTTATCAAGGGACGATGTGTGTTGATATAGGGGAGCGTTTTCTTTTTCTTTTCCCAGCGTCACCATCCTGGCGCGCCTGGAGCTTGGATGGATCGCTGGCGCTGCGGCTCGTGCAGAGGGGCTATAGTAGACGGTTCCGCTGCGGAGCGGCCGGGTGCTTTGGGCAGAAGGCGGCGACACGTACGATCGGGGGGAATGGAGTGGATCTTCACGCCGGGTGGAAGTAGCGTGGATTTCGCTCTAGAGCATGATGCTGTTGGCGCTATCATCGCTGCAAGGCGAGTGCAGACCGGAGGTCTCGTGGCTATTGCTGGAAGTTTCATCCGGCCCCTCTGCTGCCACGGGGATCCGCTCTCGCTTCCAAAGCCACGTCTCGCCGATTCTTCGGTACGTGCAGTGTCGACGGCACCCAGGTCCAAGCAACTTGTGTCTCGGTAGGAGACGGGGGAGAAGGGCTGATACAGGGCAGGCGTGATGGGACGGGGAAGCCGAGCGGCTTTGGGGAAGCGATGTGCAGCCCATCTCTACGGACGACAGAGCGGATTCTAGTGCCTACCCACGACGCCTCCGCCCCCCTCCCGACTCGGCATCTCAACCTCACAGCAGCACTGTCATCTCCTACACTACACCAGCACAGTCCGCGCCCTTGCCCTCCTAACACGTGCACGTCAACTGGGGCAGCGCCTTGACCCAGGGCTCGCATCGCCCTCCGGTCGAGGACGAGTTGTCCGCTGTGAATATCAGCATCGCGAGACCATTTGCCTTTTTTTTTTGATCGGACGGGTGACGCACCGGCACAAGTGAGGAACATGCGGATCGAAGAATCGCAGCGACAGCAGTCCTCCTCGGTGTGGGTGAGGCGGCATTCGCCTAGATTGAGGTGTACGTGGTTAGGATTGGAAGGGATGCAACGAGGGAGGAGGTTTCTGGAGTAAGGTATACCTTTATTGCTGCATTTCTCGGCCAGGGAAGGAGTCAGGACGGCCACGAGGAGGACGAGGAAGGTAGTTGGCTGCATGGTGCTGGCGTGGTTGTGTTGGGTGTGCGAGATGTGCGAGTGGAAGGTTTGATCTTGGATGGACGTGTCGGGCGTGGGTCAAGTGCAGGAGGGAGGAGTGCTGGGCCTTCGTGCAGATGCTTTCGGGTTCGAATGAGGACGAGGCAGCTTCTGCGCTGGGTCATCGTGCGGATGTTTATGTACAGCTCCTTACCGCGCTTCATGGCCCTCATCCATTGCCAGCGGCGCTTCCCAACGGTCAAAGAGCGCTTTGGACCCAGGTGCTCCAGCTCGGGTTGCTCGCTCAAGCCAGCGACACGCTATCTGATGCGAAAGCACTGAAGGCGCCGTGAGCACATGATTTGTGCATGAGGCGTGTTCGAAGCCTAAAGACTGGTTGGCCTGAAAGTGTTGCTCAGGAGAATCAATGGTGTGTAGGCCCATCGCTGGTCGACTTAGCTGCAGTTGGCGTCTTTCAGTGGGTGGGTGGATCTTCGGGCTAAACTGTGAAACCGGCGCTGCTGAATGGTGTTGTTCTAGCCTGGCGTCCCACGTGTATCGTATAGATCTTGGGAAATCCATTGTCGGCCCCAATGGACATGGAACGTGGCTCGGTTTGGGATCCATCAGTCGGGAGGGAAAGAAAACTCGCATAACCACTGCGTGCCTCTACCTTGGCTTGCATACTTGGCTAATCAATAGACATAAACCGATCGAGATCGCCATTCGCAATTTCTCCCCTGTTTGTAGCTGTGTTGCAGGAGTCAGCGAAGGACAATGAACACGATTGCCGACATCCCACCATCCATGGCAGCTGAGACTGGATAGTGGTATCGAACGGAAACATATGGGTAACGTCGCCTGAGCCACCATTGCGACGCGAAGCCGATGATGAGATTGCAGCATGACTGAAGATTTGATGTCCGCGATCAAGAGGCACAGGTCATATATCACGACTCCGGCGTCGATGTTGTACAATGCAGGATGCGGCAGGTTCCGATGAGCGCTCCACAGAGGTATGGGCACAAGGAAGTCTGGCGGCATGATAAGCGTAACTCCTTGGTACTGCCGAACATCCGGTGGGACAGACCACCACACGTACCGGCCTGAGCATTCAACTGCTGCGCTGACTGTGCGAACCAGATGATCATGCCCTCAACACTCTGCAGAATCTCGGACTGTTTCGTAATCATGCTGCTCGCCAAGACATAGTTCAGCAATGCACCCATGACCGTGCCAATGACCTGCGCAAGGAAGGTCACACGAGGTGCCAGATGTCCAGACTGAGCGAGCTTGACGTTCTGCGCCAGCAGTTGGCCTCGAAGCAAGAATTGTCGCGGGAGAGAGGGAAGTACATCTTTGCCACGGGATGGTCGGGCTGGATGTACCCTCCTATCAAGTGCACCATGGACTGGACGTCGTATGGCGCGCCGGGTCACGGCCTGCACAGGACGGAGGATGGCAAGCAGGACGTAGCCGGTGATCAGTGCGACAATGAAGCCCTACCGGGGTAAGGTGCTGCGTGACTCGTGAAGAACGATCAGGCCAATATAACGAAGGCAAGCAGGAGTAGAAGCCAGGCCGGGCACGACTTGGAGGCTGGCGTCAGGGTAACAATGAACGTCATGAGTCTCATCTGTGTTGAAATACTCCATGGTTTGGCATGCCCCAGGTGTAAGCTGCGCATCGTCCGCAGCTTTGTGCTCAGAGATCCAAACGCGGTCGACACCTCGTTGTCCGGCGGTGGGTGGAACGGCGAGACGCTGTTGGGACATGATTGGTCTCTTCTTCCTCGGAATACATCAACGTGGTATCGGGCAGTATGTTGTGACATGTTCGTGCAGCTGATAACCTAGCAAGGTCGCATCGCCGATGTGAGAGCTTGGTCTCGCCTCTATTGCAAGCTCGTCGGACATGATAATAACAATACATAATCATAACAATTCATAATAATGATAAATAATAATAAATAATCATAATAAAATAACAATAATCAGGTAGGTCAACTGTTGCAAGTCGAAAGGATGAATTTGTCGCCCCATCTCTGTTCGAGCATGACTTCTCCCCAGGCTCAATGCATTGCTTCAAGCCGTTACGACGGACTGCCAGAAGAGTGAGTGCACAGTGATCTGCATGCAGCGTCACGGGCAGCTGATGTCAGACGGCGTATAGTGTCAAGCCTGTTCACTACAATCTGTCCATCTCCAACATCGCATTCGGCGAGCCGTGGACGTACAGTGGTCATGTCGAGATAGAGATAGAGATCAGCTCTCCGACCGACACCATCACCGTCAATGCCCATGAGTTGACTGTCCACGCTGCCAGGGTGACCTCACGTCGCTCCTCATACGTTGCCATCGCCACAAAGCAGGATGTGCAGAACCAGCGATGCACCTTCAAATTCGAGCGCCAGTTACCAGTGGCTTCAGGACAGAAGTCAACACTCTGCTTGTCCTACGAGGGCACGCTGAACAATCATATGGCTGGCTTCTATCGATCGACCTACGATGACCCACAGGAGGCTGAGACCGAAAGCTCGGATGACGAAGATTCGGACGACAGCGATGATACAGAGGAGCGCGTAATGCTCAGTACTCAGTTCCAGCCCTCAGATGCTCGTCGAGCATTTCCGTGCTTCGATGAGCCGAATCGGAAAGCGACATTTGACTTCCAGATAGAGATTCCGGATCATCTGACCGCCCTCAGCAATATGCCAGAAGAATGCTCATGGCCTGCTCCGAGCCGAAAACCTGACCACAAGGTCATCAAATTCCAAAGATCGCCGACAATGAGTACCTACCTGCTTGCGTGGGCGGTGGGTGACCTGGAGTACATCGAGCGTCAAGTCGTCCAGCAAAGTGGTGAGACGCTGCTGGTCCGGCTGTACGCGACCACTGTCCAAGTTCGGCACATTTGCCGTGGATGTTGCTCAGCGTGCGATCGGGTACTTCTCCGAGATCTTCGGCATCGAATATCCTTTGCCGAAGCTAGATCTGCTGGCAGTGCACGGAGTGGTAAGTCACTGCCGATCAGACTTGACCATATCCCTAACGAGGAACTTCAGTCGGACGACGCCATGGAAAACTGGGGCCTCCTGACTTTCCAGACAACCGCTCTTCTATTTGACGAGAAAGTGTCCGACCCAGCGAATCAGAACCACATTGCATATATTGTCGCTCATGAGCTAGCTCACCAGTGGTTTGGCAACTTGGTGACAATGGACTGGTGGGCAGAGCTTTGGCTGAATGAAGGCTTCGCGACATGGGCAGGCTGGTATGCAGTCGACCACTTATTTCCAGAATGGAAGGTCTGGACTCAATTCACCGCTGAGAGCATGGAAGAAGCCTTAGAGTTGGACAGCCTGCGGGCGAGTCATCCAGTGCAAGTACCGGTGCCCAATGGGCTGGACGTTGACTCCATCTTCGACCCGATATCGTACTTGAAGGGTGCTGCTTTGATCAGGATGCTGGCTTCTTTCGTAGGAACGAAGGACTTTATACGGGGGGTGTCTGCGTACTTGAAGAAGCATGCGTACAATACCACGAAGGGGGCAGAATCCAGATCTGTGGCTAGCATTGAGATCCGCGTCAGGCAAGGACATCACTGCATTTGTCTCTCCATGGATCGAGAGTATCGGGTTCCCGGTTATCGCAGTGCATCCCCTTGGGCCTGGAAAGCTCAAACTCTGTCAGCAGCGCTTCATCCGCAACGGCAAAGCCAAGCCCGAAGAAGACACGGTCGTGTGGTCTGTAGCGATCGGCAGCAACGATTCGCTCATGCACCAAAAGCAGACCATCGTCACTGCAAGCCCTCTGCCATGCGTCTTGAACAGAGACAAGGGAGCATTCTACCGTACGAACTTCGAGTCATCGATCCTGGAACAGAACATCGCACGCCTTGACGAACTCTCGGCGGAAGAGCGCATCGGTCTCCTGTCGGATGTCGCCGCTCTCGCGACTGCTGGCTTCAATGATTTAACGACTCCCACGGTACTTGCGCTGCTTGAAAGCTACAGCAAGGAAACAGATTGCCATGTCTGGGCGACCATGCTATCTGTACTTTACAATGTCCAGTCGGTCTTCTCTTCGGATGAGCAAGTCAAGGCCGCCCTGAACAACTTTGCAATCAAGCACGTTTCGGAGGCTTGGGAGACGAGGCGCTGGAAACAGATCTACGAGCCGTCGAACTATCTGGCAGGCGAGCTGGAAGCGATGCTATTCTCAGCTGCGGGTCTGGCTGGACGTCAAGGGATTGTTGAAGAGTCCATGCGGCTGTTCGGAGAATTCATTGGAGGCGACCATAAAGCAATCAAACCCTTCATTCGCCAAACCGTCCTCGAAATCGCAATCAAACATGGCAAGTTCGACGCTAGTAGAACATTACAGTCCACGCTGGAGGACATAGACTCAGATGACGTACATGAAAGTATAGTCGAAGCTCTTGGTCAGGTACAGACCGCAGACAACGCACAGGACCTGCTGTCCTGGGCCCTGAGAGGTGGCATTGATACACAAAATCTGGTCGACCTAGTCGAAGCTCTGGCAACCAACGGCGTCGACGTCGTCCAAGACACCCTGTGGGCTTTCATCCAAGAACACTGGGACGCCATCATGGCTCGTATTGGAGGCTCGAATGCTGTGCTTGAACCTTTCGTACGGCTATCTCTTTCGGGACTCAAGTCCAGCCAGTATGTGGCCGAGATCACTGAGTTCTTCAAGACCAAAGACATCACCGGGTATGGGCGAGGGTTGGCTGTGGCAATTGAGACCATCAGCGCGAATGCGGCATACAGAGAGCGAGACATGGAGGATGTTAGACGGTGGCTGACACAGCATGGTTGTTCGGACGGGCCGGCGTCTCGAGGGTAGTTACCTGGTTGATTCTGCCAGTAGTCATATGCTTGTCTCAAAGATTAAGCCATGCAAGTCTAAGTATAAGCAAATGTACGGTGAAACTGCGAATGGCTCATTGAAATCAGTTATTGCTCTCATCCACATCCCTCTATACCAATGCAGTCGATCCCCCTATCCCCCATTCCTCCCATCCACAAGCCGCTCATGCCTTCCCATCCCAGAAACTCACAACAGCCCACTTCCCGCTCCACGCCCACTTCCGCGCCCCACTGTCCCCTCCCTCGCCCTCCCTCGCCCTCAACTTCTCGTCCTCGCCCTCCTTCAACCCAACGACCACATCCGCCTTACAAGTCCGCAGCGCCAGGACCCTTATATCGCTGCCCTCGCCCATAGGACCGATGGCTCTGCTGAAGGGCGTAGTAGGGGGCCACAGCACGTCGCCAGTAAGTTTGCGGTAATTGAGGTCGCCTTTGAAGATGACAAGCTCGGAGGACTGGAGGTCGCTGTAGAGTGCTGGTGCGGTTTTGGGAAGACGCCAGTAGGAGCCTGCTTCTGTCCAGACAGGGTTGGGTCGGAGCACGATCTGGCCTTCGGCGTAGAGCTGGCTCCAGCTCTCGAACAAGGCTTTGAGATGTCCTTCATCTTCTGCGCTCAGAGGCTGCGGTGTCGCGCCACGTGCCAGGTCGTCTTCAGACGGGGTCTCGTAGAAGGACTTGGCATTCACGAGGACGGTGAGTAGATCTGAGAAGTCTTTTGGTACGACGTCCGACACGAACCATGGAATGTTCTTGGGGTGCAGCACGATGTGAGTAGCCAGACCAGATTGTAGAAGGTAGCCAGCAAGTACGAGGTCGACGAAAAGCTCAAACCCAGCATTGTCAAGAACGACATCAACCCGTCGGTCTTTGGTGCCGGCTTGTTGCGCTTTCTTCAGCGTGGCGAAAGCGGGTGCAAAGTCATTGACCAGGATCTTCTCCTCGTTCGCCTTCCTGCTCTCCGCACCTTGCAGTTTCTGAATGTCGTCGTAGCTCAAATTGGTCAGAAGTGATAGATCCGTCGCATTGCCCCACAGACAGATTTCTGCCATCTCTCTGAACAACGCCTCCTCCGCCTTCACCCTCTCCTCTTCGCTCGCAGTAGCCAGTGCCGACTTCGCACTCTGCAGCTGCTTCGTCAGTTCATTGTACCTCGCCGCCAATTCCACGACCGCAGGGCGACTGGAGCGAAATGTCGAGATTTTTTGCTGGGCGAAGACGTCGTAACTTTTCCAGTTCTGAGAGGTTGAGAACAATGTGGCCATGCGGCGGTAGAGGTAGCATTCCGCGTACAGCCAGCTGACGTCGAACCATTTCGGGTTACCTCGCTGCTCCAATTCCTTATTGTAGCCGGCAATATCTGGCTGGCCTTCGTCGATCAAGGGTGTGAGCTGACGATCGTGTTGAAGTTCGTACTTCAGAGTGGCGAGACCTTGGGTAATGCGTTTGCCTTCGTCCTGCTTGGCAGGGTCGGATTCCTTGGAGACGGCTTTATGTAGATCATCGATAGCGCCAGTCTGTTGCACATGTGCGCGTCAGTCGGCGCTGTACGGATCCTCAGACTATTGTCCGGCGGGACGTGATACCAAAATGACCGGCCAGCGATCTCTCGCGGAGATAAATGCAAACGAGTTCTTGTCGCTCGTTTTGGAGGGAGCTGTCGAATGTTGTCGTCAGCGCTCATGCCTGCTCATGATATCTCGAGTGTACGTACGGACTTGCGGATCGTACTCCATATTGGCAGATCTCGAGGGTTCCAGACTGTCTGTGATTGGCGACATCGAGAATTGTTGACATTGAGCTCACCAGCAAAGGTCAAGGCGATTTGCTTACGTAAGGTTCTTGTATGCTAATGCTCTTGCTGAGCTGATTGTCATAGGAACCTCATTGCTCACATTACCGTGGTGCATTATCGTAATGGAACTCAAGACTACTGTACAGACTCGCTTGAACGCCTAACCGAGCGTATCCTACCATCCACCGTGCTCGCCTGTCTCACGATGCCGCAAGGTCGCTGGTCTGCCGACCAAAGACCCCACGCTCCTGGCTTGCTCATCTGAAAGCAAACCCATGACTCCCTTCTGGATTACTGAAATATCCGCTCGGCGTCTCCGGATAGCCGTCGGGACTCAGCGCACTCGGCGCAGCCGTGGGATCATATGCGGGTGGAGGGTTTATGTTCAAACCTCCCGTGTCGCTGTTGTAGCTGAACGGACGGCCAGGATGCGGCGACGGCAGCTCCAGCGGTGCGCCTGCGGTCGCGTTGTCGTGGGTCGTGCTCGCATACTCGTGATTGTGAGGATCGCGCAGCAGGTGTTTGCCCTGCTCCGCATGCTCTAGCTGCTGCGCTGATGGCGAAACCTGGCTGCAGCATGATGTGCCGTTGGCTGTCGGATCGTTGAAGGGATTTTCGCCATGATGATGGTTGGAGTCGTGCGGCTCCTCGATGTTGGTGTCCCAAGTATCTTTGTCCTGGTGCTCACGCCTTACTTGCTCGACCTTCCCGTGGATCTTGCTACTACCATTCGGCAAGATGCCCGTCCTTCTATACTCGAACACGGCCTTCAAGCTCAGGTAGCTTGTACCGCACCAGAGCACAAAGACCAAGACCGCGAAGGCTACTGATGCCAGGCTGGTTTCGCACTTGCTTTTGCTGCCGAAAGCGAAGCTGCCGCATCCTTTGCCGCTCTCACTAGTGTCCTGACTCGTACCAGAAGACGAGGAGTGGGTCTTGCCGTAGTTCGTCCAGGCTGCTACTGCGACGAACGCTGCAAACCACAGGACAGCGAAGACGACGTCGAAGATTGCGTAGGCGTACACATTCGCGAGTCTCCAAGCTCGTGTCCACGTTGGGACCACAACAAGATACACGAGTGGTATGACGGACAGGAAACACTGCTCGCTATCAGCGTGTCTATCCTATCGCATGGCGACGACGGGTGTGAGTTCTGCTCACCAGACCAAACATATAGCCTGTCGTGCTCGACGTCCCCCCATTCTTGGTCAACACCGCCAGAGACAGGCAGGCAGTAATGAAGATCAAGAACGCCTGGACCGCATGGAAGACGAGCTTGAGCTTCTGCTGTTTGCTCTGTTCGATACGCATGTTGTGCTGCTCTGCCTATCGATCCTCTTCCGCCCGGAGAGGTGGATGATGAATGCTATGGAAGACGATGCATGTGGGCATCGAATGTATGCGCATTGCGGCAATGTCGGAGGGTCTGCGACACGGCTGTGTGTAGGAGGTATGAGCCTCGCGCGAGTACATGGATTTTTGCTTGTTCTCTTGGCCGCGCTCACAGCCACGACCGCACCGCGCGGCAGCTTCGTGTGTGCATGTAGCTGGGAATATCATGCATGATTCATCATCCTACTTGCGTTTCACCTCGCATGCAGCAGATGTAACTCGTTGTTTCACGGAGTCGTTGGGAGATTGTCACACCTGAGGGACAACTCTCATTATTGTGGCTGTAACAAGGTAAATAACAACAACAACAACAACAACAACAACAACAACAACAACAACCATAACAACAACAACAACGGCCGGAGACATCTTCATGTGCCGCGCCGGAGCGGGACGTTGTAGCGCCGGTGACCCTGGCGCATCCCCTTGATCCACCGCTCTGGATTCTGGCGACGTGGAGAGTTGAAAGTTATTTTTACATTGCGTGTTTTCAGACCCATCACAGTCTGCCACCACCATGGAAGCACCAGAGATCTATCACCCCCTCCCACTCAACATCGACCCTGCAAGCAAATCCATCTCGTCTCCCGATGCCTCCCTCACCACCGACCTCGACGACCTCAACAAGCTCCACCGTCTCCTGCTGGCGCTCGAAACGCCCAATCAAGTGCCGCCACCACCAGTCCCCGTCAACCCCAAGCGCAGCGCCCAGATCACCAAGATGAAAGACTCGGGTAACGCCGCTTACAAGAAAGGCGACTTCACTTCCGCCATTCAGATGTACAACATGGCAATCCGCATGGCGTCCGAGCGTCCCGCGTGGGAACCGAGCGGCCTGGTGAGGGAGGAGCTGAGCGCGCTGTACAACAATCGCGCGCAGGCATATATGCAGACGCAGTCGTGGGCTGAGGCGATGGTGGATGCGGAAATCAGCGTAGAGTGCAAGAGGGTGGGAAACGTAAAGGCATGGTTCCGAAGAGGGCAGTGTCTGAAGGAGATGGGGAGGCTAGAAGAGGCGAGGGCGTGGGTGAAGAACGGACTGGAGTTTGAGCGAGCGGGGCCGGAGAAGGCAAACATCGGCGAGTTGGAGACGTTGGGTCGGGAGATTGAGAAGGCGCTGGACAGGGCTTAGAGAAAAGCTTGCAGCAGCAGCGGAGCGTGAGAACGACGTGAGTAGCACGATGACGACGGAGTTTCAGAGGCTGGAGCACGAGAAGAAGGTCCTCCCTGCTGCTACCCGAATCAAGTTCTAATGCATCACACCCCCCAACGTTTTTGTCGTCCCTCGCTCGAAAGCGCAACCTTCAGCTTCCAGCTCGGCAATTCATCAGATCCATCAAAACTACAAGCCTTCGCACCCACAGAGCCAACCGCCAATCACTCGGCAAAAAGAAACCGGCTCGCTCAACTAACAGCCTACTTTGATAGAATTGTTGTTGATTACAAACGGTCCAGAAACAGGCATGGCTATCCAATTCTCGTATGAGCAACCACATTAACTCTGCGGTGGGCCAACGTATGGAGCTGTTTGCTGATTGCACCAACAGAGCTCTGCTCGATGCTGATTGGTAGTGAATCTTCGAATTATGTTCATATAGAGGCAAGAGCGAGTGCAATGATCGGATAACAGGGGCTCTGTTGGCAGTGATTAACGCAGGCCCGGCTTGCGCAAATTCACGCCTAAACATTGAGGATTTGATTGAGGCTACCACGAGAACTCGTTTGATCAGGCTAAAACGAGCACAAGACATTCCCAGCAATGTGCCTAAGACTTGATGATGAGCGCAACTTGAGACTTGACACAATCGTTTCACTCTGTCCCGACGTCCTGAGATCACTCAGCCCAATGTCTCTGCCCCTGCGACGCTCACAGCAGCACTTAAAAATCCTGCAGTCACCCGCAGCCATTGTACCCTCGTCACTCGAATCCATCGACAAATCTCCGGTCCAACCTGTCCCACACTTGAATCCGGGTCCTGCAAAACGACGTTCACAAATGTGCTGGCACATCACCAAAATCTCCTCGTGCGTCCACGAACAGGTATTCGTACGCAACACCATCAAGTGCCAAAAGCCCGCGCGACCACCGAGGGATACTCCATTGAATCCTGGTGTCATTTATCATTCAGATGTCACGCAGGTCGTGAGTGTGAAACAGAAGTGCGATGCGTGTGCTGCTAGGAAGCAAAGGGAGATGTTTGAGCGGCATGATTGGTTTTAGGTGATGGTGAACAGCACACGGCGGTCATGGGATTCGACCGATAATGAGCTTTTTGATATGCAGGTCGTCATGCCAGACACAACAGTGCGGATGGTTCCAAATCATGCTGGGTTGCTGCGGTGCCGGAATTGTAATCGAGGCGGGTGGGACTTGTACAGGAGGAGGAGTTTGCCTTACGCTGCAATACCACCCGCCCTGCGCCAATGCTAGAAGCTCATCATGCTTTCTGAATTCCTGTCCGTCCCGGCGAAGGCATATGACCTCTCGGCGGCCACCTGCATTCACTCCCTACAACGCTTCAGCCTTCAGCCTCATCAAACAGACCCCGTCCACCCCACACCTCGAACGACCATCAGCAATCGAGGCATCTCCGCACTTTCGACAAACCTCGCAGTCTACCCCCTACTCTCCCAACCAACAAGCCCAATCCTCATCATGCCCCCGCTCCTGCTGCTCGCGCCCCTCCTCACCGCGCTCCTGCGCATCTCCTCCTCCTCCTCCTCCGCGCGAGACGCACCAACCTTCACCTGCCCCTCCCACCCTCCGGGAACCTGCTCCCTCCGCTTCCTGCAAACCCTCTTCGACGGCGACGAATTCGAATACTCCTGCGCCATCCACGACCACACGGGCACACAAATCAGCGACGCCGCCGGCGTCTGTTCATCCGGTCTAGCAATCGACAGTCCACTGCCTTGGACTGTGGACGTCCTGGCTTCGACGTATTCCGGGACGCCGCAATTTGCGGCGGACGAGAAGGGGCAGGTTTGGGTGGAGTTTGCGTATGCTGGGGGTGTGTATGGGAAGGTGAGTGGCGGTGGAAGGTGGGATGATGTTGGGGGTGGGATGATTTGTGTGCAGTTCCCTTGTCCGGGGTTTTGAGGACGGTCTTTCAAAGGAGGTGAAGGCAGTGGCTGGAGTGGGTATGGTATGTTTGGTCCTTACAACAGACGATGACAAGCCTCTTACCTTCTGCTTGTGTGGGCTTTTGCCTGTATTCTTCGCGTTCCTTATATCCGGGATGGAACCGGCGGGTGGCCTATTATGGCCGCTTCGGGGTTCATCGGAACCGGATCGGAGCCGCTATCGTCGGTTTGTTGATGGTCGGGTTGAGCAGAGTGAGCGTGCTGCGTCGCGTCGGACGTGGTTTGCTGCTGGTTGGTGATGCCTGATGCGTCTGCATTAGTGTGGGAGCTGTGAGCTGAACCCATGGCTGTTGCACTGCTGTTGCCTGCTGTAACGCGGATGTGATGATGCTGACGTGGTGTTGTATTGTCGACGAATGAAAGCTTGGAGTGATTAATCGAGGCTGTACAAGATTGCAATACTGTACCGTGCAGAGCTGACTGACCAGCAGCTGACGGCGTGAACTGAAGTCGGAGGAGAATTCTACGGTTGCGGATAGACTTCAAGGGGATGCGGCGATGCTTTCATGTCCATGCCATTGCAAGTCGAAAGCCAATCCCTGAAGTGACGGGTCACGACTGACTTGGCGAATTAGAAAAACGAACCCATATAGCTCAGCCTCTGCCAGCGGCACCGTCCTGATGCACACTGATAGAGGTCGCATTGTATCAACAGGTGGCTATGACAGCAGATTCAGTTGTTGCATTACAGAATTTGCTGAGATGGCCATGCTATTGCAGGTCTCAGGTGCATATCCCTCGTGCGTCGTAGAGAGACAGACAGAGGAACCGCCATGTGCCAGGCAATTCGTGCAATTCGGACTTGGTGCTGACCCCAGATCATGGTTTTACGCGCGGTGTCTGCGTGAAACATTTACAATGGGACAGCTTGAGACCCGTCGATCCCCTGGCAAGACTACTCTTTTATCCAAGCAAAGACCACCCGCGCGAATTTCTGCGACGGGAGGTCTATGAGCCAGTAGAAGGCTTCGCCCGCAGCTGCAGTGACGAGTAGACACGCAATGAAAGCACTGCCTCTCGCTTTAGAATACCCGCGCAGGGAGTCACCGATCATGTTCAAGACCATTTTGATGCCCAAGGTGTAGACGATGATCGACTGCAAGCAGAAGTAGCCTGAGAAGTGTCAGTCGGATCATGCACATATCGACTCGGAGCGACGTACTGTATGAGCGCTTCCCAAGAAAGATAAGAGCAGGATTGCTGAAGATCCGACGCAGTACTTGGAGTGATTCCACTAGTATGAAGAATCCAATGATCACCAGATAGTCGTCTACTCGCAACATGGGCGCCGTCGTGTCGTTCCAGCTATACAAGCCACCAGTATTGTAGGGGCTGGTATGATAGAAGATCTCAGCTTGGTACAAATCCGGATATGCAGTTGCCCAAAGCCACTGCATCGTGTAGCCAGCCGCAATGCAACCCCCTGCAAAACCGAGAGACCACAGCTTATGCTTTTGACACCACTCTCTGACATCCATGTTGATGACCAAGTCTGCAAGCAGCAGGCCGCTGATGGAGAACCAGGCCCATGAGTATACCCACCAGGCGCTGATAATGAACACTGCAGCAGCTGCCAGTCGCCAGGGCTTGCGAGTGTACGGAATGATGACCATCACAGTGTAGACTGTGTATGACTGCTGAAATAGCGCACTTATGATCCAGAGCGTTTGAGTTGGGAATGCGGAGCTAGCAGCTTGGTGGGAGAAGTTGTGGGAGATCCAGAAGACTTGGAAGATGCTGTTGAAGTTTGCCAGTGAGCTGGGTAACGCGTACATGTCGGTAGCTATCGATGCATTCGAAGTCTTGTCTGCGAAGGCCTTGAGATATGCCGTCCCAAGTGATTTAGAGAAGACGGCATAAACGATGATCAAGGTAGCTGCCACCGCAAACCACAGCCTCAGACCCCTCCTGACAACTGCACTCGCCAACCTCGTCTTACTCGAGTCCAGCAAGAATGGTAGGCATATGGTCCGCGCCGAGAGGAAGATGATGGAGGAGTAGATGAGCGAGTCATTCCAGAACAGTATTGAAAGTGATTTGCGCAGAGCGATTTGGTATGTGGGACCGGTGGCATTAGCAGAGTGCGCCACTACTGTTGGGACGAAGGTTTGTAGGAAAACCCAAAGGAAGCTCATGATCGCGAGACATCCTCGAAGGCCCAGAAGGTAGTCCTGTGATGAATCACGCGGACTCTTGCGGTCGGCAGGGGTTGATGGGTTGGTGAAGGTGGAAAAGGCCTTTGGAGAGCGCAGTAGTCGAGATAGGTGCTTAGGCAGCCGAGAGGTCACTTCTTGAAAGGCCATGATGGCACGCCAAACAGGAGTGCTTTCGCGGGGAGAGGTGTTGAAGAGTATGATCTGCGCAATCAAATCATTGGTGTAGGGTCGCTTTACTCCTGTTGCCGATGATGATCACGGAGCCGGGCCTGGAGGAATCCATGCAAAAGAATAGTGTTCACTCTGCGAGTTCTGGCATGCCTCGTTTTAGTCAATTGCCTATTAAGCCAACCGTCATGGCCGACATGCCGGTTTGATCATCTCCACAAGGGGGTTTTTGGCATTCCACGGCTGTTCTCCACGGGACAATGCATATCAGAGTGGGACGCCGGTCCTCCTGACTCTGCATTGAACACATTGCACCGCCATTGGTCATCTCGCCTGTTTGCATCTTTCTTCTTCCGCTGCATGTATCCGGCGAACGCGTCACCGTTGGGTGTTGATGATATCGCCGACGGCGGGCGAATACATGTGCGCACGAGTGTGACGGGGATGCTCGTTATTCTGCGCTAAGATGCCTCTCAGTCCTAGGAGGTAACATCCAGCATTGGCCGATTTTGACAGTCAACCCAAGAAATGAACCAGTCTACCGCATCATTACCATGGCAAGCGCGCAGAAGTATGCAGACATCAACTCAGTAACACAGGCACTCGGGCAGCAACCGTCTTCCCAACCCAGATCATGGATACAAGCATGCACGCCGCCAGCATTGCTTGTGGCATACCTCGTCTTTTGGATTTCGCTCTACACAATACTGGACGACCCAGCGATCAAGGTGTTCTGGTTCCTATTTCTGACGATCGCAACTCTCAATGCTGCCATTACCGCCATCGGGGCCTACGACGGCTTGACTCCTCTTCGCGAAGCTCGCAAAGCAAACGAAAGGGCGAATGGAGCCGGTCCGAGACCGCATGATCATGACGATGAGCTTCCATCCGTGCATCTGATTTTTGACTGCTTGGGCCTGACAAGGTCTGAGCCACGGAAAAACCTGTGGAGCATCGATTATCCAAACGGGAAAATGGCCGTGACGTTGATGCGGTCGAGTCCAGACATACAGCAGACTTCGATGAGCGATTACACAAAATCCGATCAGGCAAGCCGAGTTCGTGTCGTGACAGTTTCTGCTGGCTCCGCCAATTCTCTAGCCGCCAGATTGGGTTGTTGCTTCAACTCCGATGATCCGAAGCTGAATGCTAGCATCACTGCGATTTTCAGCGGCGACGAGCGTCCCCATCCTTTGGCTGTTAAGCGCGCGGTGGGGAGGCTCGTTTCAGATGCTAGGCTAGATGTCATCAATGGGAGAAAGATTTTGATGCCGTCGACAGGGCGTCCCGGACTGTCAAGTGTAACAAGCTTGCTGCAAGACATGCTCTCAGCTTTACTGCTGCCAGGCAGCGCGATCACTTGGAATTTGAGAAGGGCAAACGGAAGCACAGCGTTTTGGCGGACTGAAGCCCTTTGCACTGTTGTGCGCGCGAGTGCCAGCGTCTCCGAGGATGGTTACGATTTAGCTTGGTCATCGTTCGCTCTACAGTGTCGAGCTGAGACTGACTTGGGCGTCCTCTCGTACGCTCCAGCACCCACAACACTGACCGAGAATTGGAGCCAGCTCCTCATTGACGTTCGACAAGCTGCTTTGTCATCCTGCCGATACTGGAGCTTTGCTTTCGGAGGGCTCTGGACAAGACAACGACCGGCGGAACACAAGCTCGGTCTCAAAAGCCGGGTAGGCGTCTTCTACACCTTGCTGGTGTCGCGTCTGGTGTCGCACACCATAGTGCAGTTTTTTTGCTTGGCCTGCAGCATGCTGATCACCGACACCCCTCATTCTGCGTCCGGCCTGGCGCAGAAGATCTACTTTCTCCACCCGATTTCAGAGTGGTTGATCATCTTCGGGTAAGTCAACTCCAGCAGTGATGCGAGCCAAGTAGGTTTCGCGGCAGAGTATCTCGAACGAGATCCACTTTCTACAAAGTGGCGTCTGGCGTATCGCCTATCAAACTTGCACGCCACAGTATCGCCCGATGTTTGCTTGGCAGCATCGATGTTCCGGCCGCCCTACAGATACGCTTTGCATCTGCTGACCGGACCGCATCGCAGACTGATATGCTTGTGGGCTCCGATCGCCATGCTGTACAGAGCAAGGTCCGAGTTTGTTTCAGTGTACACGGTCTTCACCACTGCATTGCTGTGGCCATTGCTGCTACTGTTCCAAGCCGGGGCGGATGTTTTTGGTCAACTAGACGCCATTGTCTGAGTTGAGCGGGTTCTATGGAGGTTGCTCAGGACGGTCCATGGCGGATACCCGGGTGTTGTGTGTAGATGGTGGCATGCAAACAGTGCAGTAGGAGTACAATTGAGTAGCAGGCACAGGTCCGACAATGAGAGACAAGTGAAAGTCCCTACCAATGTCAACCGCCTACGTGAACTCTGGTCGCGTATCTCGCTGGGCAAGGCTCATGCTCCGGCCGTTAATCTGGCGTCAGCGAATGTATAGGGAGCATCCCACTCAGACTTCATCCGACACTTGCCCCTTGCAGCTCGCTACTCGCTTCAACCAGCCGCGCGGAACAATTCGTACACAAAGGCGACAGAGGAGACAGAGGCGTAGTGTGACCCCCGAGCCGAGACGCTCAAGCATGTGAACAGACATTAAGTATTGCGGCTTTGTGCCCGCCGCAAAATGTTGCACAACAATTTTTAAGTACATCAACTTCCTCGTTCATGCAGTCCACGCACGGTACGAGCTAGACAGCGATGCTTGGGTATGGAGGCCTTGCAGTACTTTGGGCAGCATTGATTGCAGTCGTCGATGCAGCAGTCAACAACAGCACATCCAGCAGCAATTCTTCTTCGACTCTGATCCCAGCAGATTGTCATTGCGGCTTCAGAGATCCAGACACGACATTGGTGTATACTGACTCGATCATTGTCTACTTCAACGAGACCCAGACCGTGCCGGATGACATGTTTTCAGTGGACGCATTTTCGCATGCCTACGAAAAAGGATGGTCCCTGTACTACCGCGAGGGCGCCAGAGCCGACAATGTCTGGTGGGAGAATGGCACTGTGTGGAACTGTATGTCAAAAGCAATCGCCGGTCACTTGTTTGGAAGTTATTCAGCCAGTGAGCGTCATGGCTGACGGTATACACAGTATCACCTGGATGGCTCAACCTCAATGTCAGTGGCGCATCTCATGAGCACCTAGTAGATGGAGCGCAGCTGCAATCCATCAGGCAGGACATACTTTATGGCACGGTAGGCAACTCAAACGCTGGCATCCTCAATTTTCGCTGACAGATCGTCAATGACACAGTTCCGAGTGTTCATGCGCAGTCCTCAGCCATATGCTGGAGGCTCGGCGCTGACTCTTCGTCTGCAATACAATGAGACCAGCTCTGCCGAGCTTGACCTGTGAGTACGAGTCCTACGGGATGTCGTGCGTCCTGACTGATAGATATGCAGCCTGAACATGGACGACTCCACAGACAATGCATGCATGCAAACATCCACCCGCAGTCAGAGTCCGGTGACGTCTTGGGGACTCAACTACACAGTCATGGTAACTACGGCAGATCCTCTGTTCAAGCGCCATACATGCTGACCTCTTTAAGGAAGAGCCACAGAATGACATTGGCCCGTGGGACTTCTGGTACGTTTCTGCTGTCTTGCACCCACTGATCTGTTTACGGCGTTACTAACCTTTTATTTCTTGCTTACAGGGAATGGAGAATGGATTGGAATCGTGACAACATCTCCTGGTACGTCGGCCCTTGGAACACCCGCACAGTACCTACCACAAATGCTTCTCTGGTCGACGTTCCTGCGGCGTTCTTTCTCAAGCATTGGTCGAATGGCGATGCCTCTTTCATGCAGGGTCCACCAACTTCGACATCAGCGGCATCCATTGGGTGGGTACGCGTCTTCTTCAATTCGTCAATAACGACTTCTTCGCAAGCAGACTCGGGATCCTGTAACCCCCGCATGCTTTGCTCAACAGAGGACGAGACTTTGCGATTGACCACGACCTACAGCACAGAATCAACGATCCGGTGGAAGCCAGCCAAAGAGCGGAGCCGCGGCAGATCGCGAACCGCTGGGATTGCCCTAATGGTCGCGAGCGTTGCATTCGGGGTAGCACTGATACTTCATGCACTGTTTCAGAAGTGGTTAAGCGGAAGAAGACTTGGAAGCAGAGCGAGCGCCAAGGGATTGCGTCGACCCAAAGACCTCACTTCACCCGTGCCTAATACGTACGACCGTGGTCCTGCCCGCTCTTGGACCTCTCAAGCGGATCACGAATTGGAGACTTTGAGGATCAGGGACAGCTGTACAACAGTCGAGGACGCTCACGACCGCGTAGAGCCGGTTTTGCTGAAGCGTGATCGCTCTGACAACGAACGACCATTGATGCATCGGGACTCTGCGGCCGGAAGCTTTACAACAGCGTTCACTTTCGGCGAGAAGACCCTGGGACAAAGCACAGTGAATGTTCTCGACAGCAATCGTACCAGTTATGCTGATCCAACAGAAGGGGCCGAAATGACCGTCGTTTCTTCGGAGCTACCGAATCGCGCCCTCGGCACACCTGCAACACTTGTGGATGCATCGACTGTCGATCTGGCGAACATGCCGCCTGCAGACGTACCTCAAGTGGAGCCAGAAGGATCAGTGGCCGCCGCGAACCCTGGAGCCAAGCCAACGCCGATAGCGACAGCTTTGCCACAGCAGCGAACCCGAGTAGACTATCTGGCAGGCTTAGTTGCAGTGTGCTCATTGCTGGTGTCGTGCGAGCACTTCATCCTGACCTATGTCCCATCCGTGGTGGAGGAGTACCTGCCTTACCACTATCGGAGCGAGTACTGGGCGAGACGCACCATTGAGCCCTTCTTCTTCAACGAGATCTGGGTCGGTCTGTTCTTCACGACCTCAACTCGCTTCCTGACAAGCGGCTACCTCCGCTCGGGCAATCTAAAAGCCATTGCAGAGAAGGTCGTCTGCCGATGTCCTCGACTCATGATACCAATCACAGCGGTTATACTGTTCCAGTACTTCCTGATCGATGTCGGTGCAACGAAGTATCTTGAGTACATCCCATCGATATCATGGGCAACATGGCCTTCGATCTCGCTGTATCCGAACTTTGGCTGGTTCCTCGACATAATAATTCAGATGTTCTATCTCATACCGAATGCAGCGCCTCAGGTAATCTACTACTACTGCACAGGAGTGCTCTGGACCATTCCGGTGCAGTTGCAGAACAGCTGGCTCGTACTGCTCGGCGCCGTAGTGATTCGAGAGATCAAGACTCCATGGAAGCGTTTCTGCTACTATGCCTTCTGCATAATCACTCACTGGTATGCCCTGTCATGGGGCTCATACTTCTGGTTCGGTCTGATGTTGGCTGATCTAGATATCACCTACAAGTATCGCAAGTACATGCACGCCAGACCTTCGGTACATTATCCGATGCTCGTGCTTGCTACAATGCTCGTCTTTCTCTCGCTTGCAAACGATCTGATCAGCATTTGGACAGGCTGGACCTTCAGCACGCAGGAGCGCGGTATACATCCGGATGCCAAGACCGGACTGACTCTTGGCCAAGTCGACCCAAGCTATCCCGCCTACACGGAGCCCAAACTCAATGGACTGGTGTTTGCAGTTTGCTCCCAGTACATCGTTGAGTTGAGCACATGGGTCCAGGCGGTACTCTCCACCAAAGTCTTCCTCTGGCTCTTCCCGCATGTGTTCACCATCTACCTGATCCACGGCGCCGTGTGGTGGACAATGGGAAGTCTGGTCTGCGTCTTCTTCGCCGGACAGGGCCTGGCCTATTGGCTGAACATACTGCTGACGGCCATCATATGCTATTGCACACTGTTTGCTGCGCTTCCAATCATCACACCGTTGATGGAGATGCTCGGGAAAGAGGTTACAAAGAGCATCTGGCTGGGCGCAAGCGAGGAGCCTTCGCCTTGGCGGCCGAGCAGCTACCCATTCAGTATAGAGGAGATTCGGGAAATGGTATACAGAACAGATGACGATGACAGTAATACACGAGACAAGCGGCTTGTGAGGCGAGACCAGGATTAATGTCAGCACTGGAACCGGCAGCACACAGACACAGAGCACATGGACAGTAGGAAGTACGATAATATTGCGCGAGCGTGCCTGGTAAAGTGGTCTCGAAGACGAGCGATCAAGTCTTGGTGCAATTGCCATGCTCAATCATAGAACGTTGCTTTCTGTCAGTGATCAAAGCCTGGGTGACAGCGACCAATGATCCATGTCGATCCGTCCGTTGATGCATCGAAAGCATGATGGTATCACGAATGAGTTATGCCATATGGCGACATTTCATTATGACAGACTGATTTTTGGTGATGCCGGGGGAAAGAGTGAAAGTTATGAGACACACAGCAAGCCAAGGCGTATTCACGGCTGCCGATCCTCTCCGTGCACCGACATTCGACCGACAGGCATATCAAAGTCCAGCACTCCTCCTAAGCCTCATTTCATAATTCCTTGCTGTCCGGCACATCCGACACCTCCTGCACCTCCACAGGATCCACCTTGTCATGGTGGTGAGTTACAGCAGGTTTGAAATGACTGCTCCTCCAAGCCTTGTTGACAACATTGTACAGCTCATCGACTTCCTCAAGCGAGAGGCCTTTCGTTTCATAGATCATGAACCATACGAAGACGACGCACACGAAGCAGAAAGAGCCCCAGAGGAAGAAGACTTTGCTTTGCAGGTTAGCGTGGTCGGCATCGACCATGTACGGGGTAGAGTAAGCGATCGCGAAGTTGAGCAACCTGGAAGCTGTCAGTGTGCATGCTTCAAAGGACGGTTGAATGTTGCTTACCAGTTCGTCGCAGTCGTCATCGACAGGCACTTGGCTCGGACCTTCAATGGGAACAACTCTCCGGTGACGACCCATGCTACTGGACCCCAGGAGCTGGCAAAGAACTGCACGATGCGGTCAGCGGGTGCTCAATCACGAGCCGTATGATCAGCGAGCACGACTTACGAAGATGTAGATGCAGACAAAGGCAATGGCTGCTTTTTGGGCCGACACTTCGGTTGTGCCAGCGACAGTGCCAGTGATGGCAACAATGTATTGGCAAACGGCCATACCGACGGCTCCCACCAGGAGCAGATTACGGCGACCCATCTTCTCGACCAAATACAGACCTGGAAATGTCGACGCAACGTTCACGGAACTAGATTTCCTTAGCGACCACGAGATTGTCGTGCAGCAATGTACCTACTTCGTGATGACCGAGATGACGAAGGGATCATCGAAGCCGGCATTCTTGAAGTACTGTGTACCGTAGTAGAAGATGAAGTTCTGCAGTCGGTTAGGCACTATCCTTTCAGCAGCGCGCAATGTCAGTGTGGGTACCTACAACGCCGGTCAACTGTTGCAATGCTTGGACCAAGCAGCCAGTCAACAGTCTCTTGCCGATCGTGCCTTTGAAACAATCAATGTATGTTGCCCTGCTTAGGCTGAGCTCATAGCGATGATTTGCTTCGATCTCGCCCAGCTCCTCTGCAATGGCGGGGTGGTCAGGTGGCAGACGCCGCAATTGGCTCAGGCTCCGCGCCGCTTTCTCTCGGTTGTCTTTCTTGATGAGGTATCTTGGGGTTTCCGGGAGGAATATCAGACCAACCACAATGACAATTGACCAGGCAAATTGAATCGCTATGGGAATCCGATACGAACCACTGTCGTCGCGATCCTTTGTGGCATTGTTGACAATGGCCGCAAGGAACAGTCCAATAGTAATTGCCAGCTGATAAGCTCCTACAATCGTGCCTCGGATCCATTTGGGCGAAGTTTCAGATTGGTACAGCGGCACCATAGCTGAGATCAAACCGACTCCAAGCCCAGCGAAGAAACGTCCAGCGATGAACAAGGGCTGGCTCGTTGATGCTGTTTGCAGTACAACGCCCAAGTTGAACACGATCCCTGCGGAGACCATGAGACCGATCCTGCGGCCCAGAATATCCGCTCCCGGTGCGGCGAAGAGAGAACCAAAGAATGTCCCAGCAGAGAGGATCGAGACAATGAGGGAGTCTTGCGAGGCTGTGATCTTATCTCTGCCATCCGTAGCGAAGCTAGCGATCCAGTAGGGCATTGCCAGGATGCCACCGATCGTGCCAGTATCGTACCCAAACAGCACGCCTCCAAACGCCACGAACAGGCCGATCATGATGGCCGGCCATGCCGCGCCGGGCACATCGTCCGGCTTCTTGAGAGCGACGCCCATATTGAATTCTCCTTGGACTGTCAACCAGCACGTTATGCTGTACGTCAATGTAGTTTGAAAGTCAAGACAGAGGACGGCTCGAATTGAAATTGGAAGACAGGGTCAGAGCAGTCTGACGGCATGTCACTGATTTTATACCATGCATCGACACCTGATCGCCTCGTGAGACCCCGGGCATCCCGCAGTGGAGCCCCGCACATCTCGGATTGGGGTGGCGCGACAGACCGAGTGACTAATAAGGCCGTGCCTGCCCCATTGGTACAAGTGTACCAGGTCGTGGCGACGGCGGGACCATGGCAGATTCACGTCCTTCGGCTTCCAGAAGGCGAAGAAGTCGCGTGAGCAGTCGCTGTAAACGGACGCCATACTACAATTGCTTTCCACGGCGTGACTTCGAGTCAGGTATCTGGAACGTCGCTGGTCCGTATCCCCGTCCGGGCTGCTCGGCGCGTTCGGCGCCAAGGATTGGGCTGTCTGGCGTGGCTCGGCTGTATTGGCATTTCGAAATGATTCCAGGATGCGCTGCCTGAGTGGACGAATAGTTGTGTCGCGTTCGGACCGACTTGCAGACATCGGCAAGGTCTGCCTGAAGCTCGGGGCCGGTATTTCGTCGTTCAAGGTTGAGCGCGACATGATTTTGCCACATGTTCGCAAATCAAGACCCCGTGGCGGGGGAATGCAGGCAAGCGTACGAGCAGAGCACGATCCCATGATGGAAAGAATGGACGTTTTGATGCTTGCTGCCTCGCACCGGCGGGTGGGGGGCGTCGTGGTTGCATTGTTTGGCCAGCCGCTGGCGTCCGTTCATATCTGGCGATTCACATAGGCCTAATGATGACGATGTCGAACTAAAATATGCGTCCTCCGCCTTCAAACAATCACAATGAACGTCAATCGATCTGGGCCTATGATGTTTGGTCGAAGAAGTCGAACCCCAGCACGGCGGCGACCGGACAATTATGGGACTAGGTTTCTGCCATGTTGCACCCTTTGTCGATTTCATCTGATAGTGGTACACTTCTATGGCTGCGTTACATCGCGTAGATCTGGGTGATTCGTCCAGATCATGCTTCTATTTCTGTCTGCGCTTCCACTTCATGACATTTTACCACCCGCGCTTGGCCAACTTGTCGTTCTCGCCCATGCTGAAGCAGTTGATGCCCACCATCGCCTCGCCGAGACCCACAGACACCTCTGCTAACACTTTCGGGTCGTTGTAGTGCGTGGTCGCTTGCACGATAGCCTTTGCTCTCTTTGCAGCATCGCCAGACTTGAAAATACCTGATCCAACAAACACACCGTCGCAGCCCATCTGCATCATCAGAGCAGCATCAGCTGGTGTAGCGATGCCCCCTGCAGCAAAGTTGACGACAGGTAGTCTCTTCAACTTCGCAGTCTCCTTGAGCAGAGCGTAGTCGCACTCTAGCTCTCGCGCCATTTGCCTCAGATGTGCATCTGACGCGGAGGATGCCTTTGCGATCTCGGCGTTCACCGTCTGCATATGTCTCACAGCCTCCACAACATCACCAGTACCAGCCTCGCCCTTGGTTCTGATCATGGCAGCTCCCTCGCTAATGCGTCTGAGCGCCTCGCCCAAGTTCCTGCAGCCACAAACGAAGGGCGTGTTGTACTGGCTCTTGTCCACATGATTGACCGGGTCCGCAGGTGTCAGGACTTCGCTTTCGTCGATGTAGTCCACACCAATAGCTTGCAGGATCTGGCACTCCACGAAATGCCCAATGCGCGCTTTTGCCATGACCGGGATGGTGACAGCTCGCATGATCTCCTGTATCATTGCCGGGTCGCTCATGCGCGCTACACCGCCTTGGGCTCGAATGTCCGCGGGCACACGCTCCAGTGCCATGACGGCGCATGCACCCGCTTCCTCTGCGATGCGTGCCTGCTCGGCGTTGACCACATCCATGATGACGCCGCCCTTGAGCATTTGGGCCAGGCCAGCCTTGACGGCAAAGGACGACTGGCCATCGGAGGCGGACATGGCTGCACCAGTCTTCTTGGGGACGGATGGCGAGGATTCGGTAGCTGTTCCATTCGTAGCTTTGCTGGACTGCGAGCGGAACGCGGAAGGCCGGTCAGGAAGCTCAACGCCGTTGTTCAGGCGGCCGGTGTCGTTGATCGGGACTGGAGGAGGCATTGCTGTGTGAGATGGCTGTGTGAGATGGCTGTGTGAGATGGCTGTGTGAGATGGCTGTGTGAGATGGCTGTGTGAGATGGCTGTGTGAGATGGCTGTGTGAGATGGCTGTGTGTGATGGCTGTGTGTGATGGCTGTGTGTGATGGCTGTGTGTGATGGCTGTCTGTGTTCTATGGGTGGTTGTGCGATGAATGGGAGAGTGATTCAGCTGGACCGGGGAGGAGGATGCATGGAAGTCTGGAAGATGTCACTGAGAGGGGAGTTTTATACTTTGCCTCAGTTGACCGCCGGCTGCGGACCTGGTGTGAGGAAGCGGCGGATGGGTCGGGAGTCATAGTTTCAAGTGGAAGAGAATCGCGGGGGTTTTTTTTAGTTCAGGCAGGCAGCCAAGGAAGGTCTTGTTGATGCCTCATAAACATTCACTCCCGACAGTCTTGATCCTCGCGTTTTCAAGCAACGCACCATAATGCTGCCCCCTCGCATCTACACCCGCTCGAGCACACATCATCCGCAGTATGGCGAATATCACCTGCCCTTTCTGCAGCGTCACGAGCACAGAAGCAATCGCGATCGAACTGCACATCGAAGACTCCCACCCGGAAATCCATGTCATCGCTCAAGCTGATGCTGCACTCGCGCGACGCCTCGCATCTGCATCTCCTGGACCTGCTGCGACACCGTCGAGCAGCGGGTGGGTAAAATGTACGCGACGCAACTGTGGCGAGTACGTCCACGTCCATGACATCGATGAGCACCTTGAGCTGCACAATGCGCTTGCTGCTTCAAGTGATTGCAGCGTCGGCAGTGAAGTAGGCGAAGGGAAGGCTGTCTCTCCTCATCAAACGTCGCCACGTGCCAGCATAGCCGCGCAGAACAAGGACCGCGGAGAGAGCGTGAAGAGGCAGTCACATCGCACTGGTCCAAGCAAACGCACTCTCACGCTTCTGGATTACTTCTCAGGTAACTCCGTCCACAGTCTCAGCCGCCCGAGAACCATCGATTACCAGCAGCAGCGCCGGCCTGGCCAGCTTGGCAAAGGCGAGCTTGGTCCTCACGCCTACGAAAAAGCCATGCCCGATCAAGTCCGCCGTCATTTGATTAATGATGCCAGGCCGTACGATGTCAAGAGGATCGGCAGGAATGGC
Source organism: Teratosphaeria epicoccoides (assembly GCA_021401465.1). Taxonomy (NCBI): domain Eukaryota; kingdom Fungi; phylum Ascomycota; class Dothideomycetes; order Mycosphaerellales; family Teratosphaeriaceae; genus Teratosphaeria; species Teratosphaeria epicoccoides. The sequence goes on from JADDMT010000035.1 coordinate 256,877, forward strand.
AAGATGATCAAACAAACCCTTGTCGATAACGAGACAGTGGGTGCCATTCCCGTGATCGCAGAGTTGTGTTCGAAAGATGAGACCACCATTGCGACTTATCTGTGCAATCCAGCTGTCAAGCACGTCAAGAAGTTGAAATGTGATGGCAACTTTTGCGGCTACTGGAACATACAAATGCTTCTGACCTACCTCCAGAGCACTCCTGCCATGCCAACGACCACAGAGCTGCCTAATGTCCTGAAGATCCAGGACAACATCGAGGAGGCCTGGAAGAGCGGCATATGCCCGTATGGTAAGATCGAGACAGGCGGGATCCGTAACACTCGCAAATGGATCGGGACGTCTGAAGCCACGGCTTACTTCACTTACATTGGGGTACCGGTGACGCCGCTCTCATTCAAAGACGAACCAGAAGACATGGCTGTCACTTCATTGCTCGATCACATCGAAGCTTACTTTCTCAGCGCGGACGGCGCCAGAGTCGTTGGGACGTCACATGTCACCAAGCTTGCACCGATCTACTTCCAGCGCAAAGGACATTCAATGACTATTGTCGGCCTTGAGAGACGGGATGATGGGTCGCGCAATCTGCTGGTATTCGATCCGTCCTTCGAGACATCGCATGGTGTGAAGCATTTGATCGAGGGTAAGAAAAGCATGGCAAAGTTGGAGAATCTCTTGAAGCCTTACAGGAGGTCAGATACCTCATTGGCCAGATGGAATGAGTTCGAGGTTCTCCTAAGCCATGCCGGGCACCTTTGAGCGCCAGTTGAACATGTTTGTGAAGAGTTGTGGTCGTCAGCAGGGGTTCTGCGATGAAATGCGCTCATATTCGGTCAAAGAGCATTCTCATCAACGCAATGGTATAAGAAGCGTGTAAGTATGCCATTTCATTTCTCGTGTCTTCGAAGCCAATGAAAGCTGAAGTCACAGGCGTCTTGTACGTGTAGCGCATTGATGTCCGCGCTGCAAGCGATTCTCGACAAGCCCCCACGCCATTGTCCATTGAAAACTTCGCTGTATACTTGACCGATTCTGGTTTACGGATGCCGCAGGCAATGTCCGCGAGTCGGTCAACGGACTTGCCCAGTAGTTGTCCTTCGCATCGTTGTCAGGGCTTTCATGCTTCTTTGTGGTTCCGTGGGATCCCGTCTTCTCGGCAGCCTCGCCGCGAGATTTCAACCCCATAGCAGTTGCTGACTTCAGTAATTATCGATCGCGCGACATCTGCCGGAGCATGGATCATGCTCGGCAATGCATGCCAGTGGCAGGGTTGTGTTGGCTGTATTTCCTGGCGACAACATTGGCGCGATTGCATCTGAAGAATCTGTTGAGACAGCAATGCAGGTTCGGCATTGAGACACTTGGCATGCTACTTGAACAATAACTTCAGACCAATCGGCGCGGTCGCGCTGCGACCCGTTAGTATGTTGGTATTCTGCTGTTCCGGTCGTCCTTGCACCTGCGCGCAACATGGCTGACGACAAAGGTTCTTCTGCGCGCAAAGACCCGAACAGGAGCGATTCCGTCGTTGAGCTTGTCAATCTCAACCAGAATCTAGATGCAAAGTATGCATAAGCCTCAAGAGCCCCAAGCGGTGCTTGGGACAGAATGCCTAACCGGGTCCTAGGATCTCCAATCCTCTCGCGAACATCCCTCATGATGCCCTTATGCGAGACGTCGAGCTCTTCGCTCAAGACAAAGGATTAGTCGATAAGACAGACCTGCTCAAGAGAGGCGCTTTGATTGCTCAAGATCCGGCCAATTTTGAATCGATCGATTCCTTGACGGCAGAGGAGAAGGGTCACTTGCGAGATGAGACTGCTACGAGGTGGAAACATCCGCTCTCACTGTATGTGACAATCGTCGTGTGTTCGATCGGCGCCGCAGTGCAAGGCTGGGACCAGACTGGGTGAGGAATAGCATCCTCGATACCTCTGCCTCGCAAATTCTGACGATTGCTAGTTCCAACGGAGCAAACCTCAGCTTCCCAGTCGAGTTCGGCATCGGCAAGGGCGAAACACATGGCGACCCTCACCAAAAACGAGACAGCTGGCTGGTCGGCCTCGTCAACGCGGGTCCATACATCGGCTCTGCATTCATCGGCTGCTGGCTTTCTGACCCGCTGAACTACTACTTGGGACGGCGAGGCACAATCTTCATTTCCGCTGTCTTCTGTGTGCTTACGCCAATTGGTGGAGCTTTGACGCAGACGTGGGAGCAGCTGTTCATCACGAGATTGCTTATGGGGTGAGTGTGGTTGTCAGGACAAGCAGGCAGTGCGGATGGCGGCTGACGCGAGAGCGTTTCAGTATCGGTATGGGTCTCAAGGGCTCCTCGGTGCCCATCTTTGCAGCCGAGAACAGTCCCCCAAAGATCCGAGGCGCTTTGGTCATGAGCTGGCAGATGTGGACTGCCTTTGGTATCTTCCTAGGTTTCTGCGCTAATCTGGCTGTCTACAACGTCGGCAAGATCGCCTGGCGCTTGCAGATTGGATCGGCTTTCCTCCCAGCCGTACCTTTGGTATGCGGCATTTACTTCTGTCCGGAGTAAGCATATCCTTTGAAGTGTCAATTGCTGGGGCATGCACACTGACAGTCCAGATCTCCGCGATGGTACATGAAAAAGAACAAGTACGAGCAGGCTTATCAGTCTTTGCTACGCTTGCGGTTCCATCCAATTCAAGCTGCGAGAGACTTGTATTACATCCATTGCCAGCTGCAGGTTGAGAATTCGATTGTTGGGGAGAGCAATTATCTCACGAGATTCACACAGCTGTTCACAATCCCTAGGGTGAGGAGGGCGACCTTAGCTTCGTTTACGGTCATGATTGCACAGCAGGTCAGTACAGCCATACACGGAACTGCCGACGGATGTGGCAGCTGACCTGCATGAAGATGTGCGGTATCAACATAATCGCATTCTACAGCTCGACAGTCTTCAAGACTGCTGGCGCGAGTGAGAAAAATGCTTTAATTGCGTCCTTCGGATTCGGTCTTGTCAACTTCGTCTTTGCCTGGCCGGCGATTTGGACTATAGACACCTTCGGCAGACGAACACTCTTACTCTTCACCTTCCCAAACATGGCCTGGACGCTGCTTGCCGCGGGATTCTGCTTCTACATCCCGCAAGAGAACAAAGCGCACTTGGGTCTCGTCGCCATGTTCATCTACTTGTTCGCTGCCTTGTAAGTCAAACGTCCTACATAAGCTTCGCAAATAGCCTTCATGCCGACTCGGAAACAGCTACTCGCCCGGCGAAGGGCCTGTGCCGTTCACCTACAGCGCCGAAGTCTTCCCGCTTTCGCACCGAGAAGTAGGAATGGGCTGGGCCGTCGCAACCTGCCTATTCTGGGCATCAGTCCTTTCGATCTCCTTCCCAGCAATCCTCGCTGCCTTTGGTTCCACTGGAGCTGTAAGTGCCTCTCCCACCACCTCTGACCGCGATGAGCCTACTGACCATCAACCAAGTTCGGCTTCTACGCCGGCCTCAACGTCATCGCCTTCATCATGATCTTCCTCTTCGTGCCCGAAACCAAGCAACGAACGCTCGAAGAGCTCGACTACATCTTCGCTGTAAGCCCAGTCCTCCAACCCCTTTCATTTCTACACGGGTCTCACATTCGTCGCAGGTCCCAGGCAGAAAATTCATCTCTTACCAGACGACTGAGGTGCTGCCATGGTGGTTCAACAGATGGGTGCTTCAGCGTAAAGAGGCCAAGTTGGCCCCGTTGTACCAGTTTGATCATACTTTGTTAAGTAGGATCAGCAGTGATGTGGCGATTGAGGAGCGGCCGAAGGTCGAAGGGTAGGAGAGTCTGATGATGATGGGGCTTAAAGATTGCATCATGCGTTACGAAGAGACAACATGTTGAGGTTGGACGAGGCGAAGCGCGGAGCAAGATGTCTATCCATATGTTGCAATGTTATCTATCTTTTTCCCGGCTGTCGGACAGGCTCACGGCGTCTGCGTTGCCTTCGAGAGGGTCGGAGACTCGCAACCGGGGTAACTGCATCTGTTGCGATCATCCATATAGTCCAGTGCACGGCCATGAGAGAGAGACCAGCACCCAGGACGGCAAAAGTTCATGTATAACTCGTCAAATCATACAAAATGCACGTATCATCTATGGTAGCCGCTCCCAATCGTCTATGCCTTGCCAGAACCAACATTCACGCTTTCCACAGGCGTATTCGCCCGCCTCTTGCTCACTACCCTCAAACCACCAAGCAGCAAGACCAGGCCCTCGATACCGAGCACCACCGCCAACGTCACCATCGCCCCAATCACGCCGTTGACGGCAGGACTAAGGCCGTTACCGCTGGTGCCCTTGCTCGAAGTCGTGGAGCTGCCGCTGCTGCTCGAAGAAGAGCTGTTGGAAGCATACGCCGCGCAGCTTCCCGTGAAGTTCCCACACGAGGTACACCACTGCTTCTCGGTGCCGACCGAGAACTTGCTCATCTGAGAGGTGAAGTCAGTCCAGCTCAAAGTATCCTGGCCAGAGCCGAAGAGCTGGTACACCTGCGGCTCAGAGGTGTTGGACGTGGTGCCGTTGTGGAACAAGAAACGGACGTAGATCTCGTCGGTAGTCGGATACGAGGTCTTTGATACAGGCGTGCTAGTGTTGGTGAAAAGCTCGAAAGTCATGGCTGAAGCGTAGTCGGCCACACCCATCAGGCTCGGTGCATAGGTCTCGACGTTCGGGATCGCAAGGCCGAAGAATGAAGCGAAGGTACCGTAAGCGCCAAATTGGATACCGATCTTCTGACTTCCGGCTCCAGTGATGGTGCCGTTGAGGAACTGGACGATCTGGGCGGCTAGGACCTTGCCGGCAATCGCACGCATGTTGTCGCTTGCGTTGTATGCCAGACCCCACTCGTGAGTGTCTGCGAGCGTGCGGAGCTGGAAGAAGGATTCATTGGTGACAATGTGGTTGGGATCGAAGGTTGCGTTGTGGATTTCAGCGACGTTGACCAAGTCGAAAATTGTGTAAGCGTTTTTGAAGCTGATCGCACTGCTGGCGAAAGTATTGTTGATCACGGGCGTGTAGCCGTTGTAGAAGTCTTGAGTACTGTTCAGCAGCGTTTCGTACTGGCTGCTGAGAAAATAGTTGTTGGAGGACACAGTCGCTGCAGCACAGCCAGTGGCACCTTGTAGCCAGCCGTCGTCTTCCTCACCAGCTCCACCGCTCCCACCTGTGACAAGAGAAACGGGAATGAGTTGGTATCCGGACATTGGCGCCGTGATCACGGTGCCATTCTTGAGAGTCTCAGTGTCCAGACCGCTACCAGAAGGCGGGTACAGTCCTTGCAGGAACCCAGTGGCGCTATTTTGAAGTACAGTGTCTGCAGGGGCTGAGACTGCGATCTGACTTTGCTTGACCAAATCGTCGTTGATGCCATTGATCTTGTATGTGGCGTCGGAGTTTATGTACCGGCGCCGGTAGTACTGGCCTGAAGTGTAGACTTCTTGGTATCCTAGCGTTGTGAGATTAGTTGGAGGAGTCATCTTCGCTGTTCTGTCTCCATGGCGGTGGAACATATAGACGCCGAGAATGGTCTCATTTGTGACTGTCTGGGCCAGGGCTGCTGGCAATACCGCGGCCGCAAGAGCCAAGGCGGAAGAAGTAAACATCGTGTTGGAATTGTGCCTGTGTGTCAATGGGCCTCACAACCGCTGGAGAGGAGGTTGGAGCTAGAGGAACTGTACGACCGAGTGGAAAGTTTACGTCTCTACCTTCCCGCCTTAATGCATGCTGAGAGCCGCTATCCGCCATGTGTGCCTTCCTATCGACGTCTAGCGGCTCGTCTATGTCGCTTACCACCCATTGTCAAACCACTGCAAGCCGAGATGCAACGCTGAGAGCGGCGTTATTGGTTTCTTCACCATGCATGCTTGAGAGCTTGAGCTCCAGCCGGAATGCATCCATTTTGGGTAAGAGGAGTCCGATCGGCGCAAAGCATTGGTCATGAAGCATGGATAGATCCGCTGTTGAACAGTCTAGCTTTTTCCAGTGCGTCTTGTTGCTCGGTCTGGACTGCTGTTTTGGGATCTCCGCGGGACCAAAGACGACGGTACACTTCTAACTCCTACAAGCCAATGTCACCGCCATCCCTGGCGACACGGTGGCATTCGGCGGCACTGTCAGATGTACATGGATGGTAGATGTCCTGTGAACTATCATGGACTCCGCGCAGGACATGCAAGGATGCCGATACTCAGCTGATACTCAGTGGACGATCCAGCTCCAGCGAGTGTTGATCAGACGAACATCTCTCCGGGCAGCGGGGCCTTGAAACATCACGCGGGTCGAGTGCTCGCTTCCTAATGCTCACTCTCGATTGACGAGAGCATCAGCATAGTCATCGACGGGACCGGCTGATAGATTGCCTGCCTGGGTGAAGTTCTTCGGGAAGTGAAGTGTCACACTTTGAACGCTTGCTCAAGAAGCTGAGGCTGAATCTTAGCGGCGGTGGCATCCGCTCTGTGAAGTTGTGATGGTACAGCACATCAGCTGCTTCACACATGAGTCGACATGCAGCAGCAGATCGCAGACCTTTCCTCACGTCATATAAATCTCCTACCTCCTCCTTGACAAACGCCAACCCCTTCCCTCGCACCAATCACACAGACCCTATTACATTTCCCTCCCTCCGCCAATCCCACTCCACCAAGGTCCGGGATATAATTTTCCCCCAAATGCGCTCCCCAGCGCCCCCGGCACCGCAAACCCCCTCATCCCCCAAGCATCTGCGCCCTCTGCATCATCATCTGCGAAGCGTAATGCGCCATCTGCTGCCTCTGCATCTCTTGCAACCGCTGCACCTGTGCCATACGCGTCTCCGGACTTGAAAAGGTATCGGAGTCTTGGTTCCAGAAGTTTTCGTCGTCGTCTTCCTGTTTTGTAGATTTAGTGGAAGGGAATAGGGGTGGCAAGGGGAAGAGGAGAGGAGTTTACGTTGGTTTCGTCGAAGAAGCCGCTTCTGGTGCGATGGAGGGGTGGTGGCTCTCGAGATCCTCTGCCCCCACTGAAACCACCGCCTGCGCCGAAGGCTCCCGCGCTAAGACCGCCACCAAAACCGCCCCCGAAGCTCATTGATGCTGACGGAAGTTCTTGTCTTGAGGTTTGAGAGAGGTGCTTGCTCAATACTTGAGATTGCTGGCACTTAGTGGATCGAGGAACGATCAACTCAGAGGCGACGAGGTTGAGCATTTATGTCGAACGTAGCTACAGTCACAAAATCAGACGTCTGCTTACCCACGTCAGATTGCTCAACCACCATGACGCTCATGACAGCGTGATGCCTGACATTGACGTGTTCTGCTTTTCACGCTTGCATGTGGCTTCGATACAGGAGCGTAGAGGGCTGGCAGCTTCAGTGAGCAGAGTAATTGAGCGCGAACGTTTACAAAGCGCCACCCGTTTCCTTCTAGAGCAGCAGGCGCTGACAAGGCCACGTCTTGCCCGAGGAGAGCGACTTGTCGCAGTTGTAGCTACGATGTCACATTGACATGGCTGTGCCTCCAGGTGATGGCGTGGCACCTGCCGCTCGAGATCATGTACTTGCGCGAGGCGCTATCGCTATGCTGGCGTCGCGTTCTGGACGGCGCAGGCTGGATCCATATCCTGCTGCAGAGCAATGCCAACTCGAGATCGCGCTACAGGCCTGACCAAACAGTAGTCTGCAGCGAGAGATGCCTGCCACGAGGTGCACTAGCAGTGACAGTGCCACGTCGCCTTGGAACACGATCGAGGCCATGATCACCAGGAAGTATGCTCCTAATCACTCCCTGCATCTCTCAGCCCTTCTCAAGTTGTCGCAACTTCCTGACAACCTCCTCCACGGACCCCTCAATCTTCTCCCTCTCCGCTGGCTTCATCTTCGCCAACACATACCTCGCAACCTCATCGCTCTCCCTACTCATCGGCCTCCCAATACCAATCCCAATCCTCGCCAACGGCGTCTGAGGCATCGCAGTCATGATACTCTTAAGCCCATTATGTCCCCTCGCGCTCAATCCACTCGCTGTCCGCACCGTGACTTTGCCCAGCGGCTGCTCAAGCTCGTCGTAGATCACCACGAGCCTGCCCTCGTCGCCCACGGGTATACCTCGCGACCAAGCTTTGAAAGCTACCTTGACGCCTTTGCCTGATTCGTTCATGTACGAAGTGCTCTGCCACAGCGTCCAATCGCCGTTACTGCCGGTGATGGCTGGTCGACTGACGAGTCCATTGCCCAGTGAGCGGTCTTTGCTGAATTGACTATATCCGAGGCGCGCAGCGAGCTTGTTGACCACGGTATGACCGGCGCTGTGGAGGGTATTTGCGTATGTTGAGCCAGGATTGCCGATGCTGCAGACCAAGAGAGGAAGTGTACGCGCAGGAGCAGTCATTTGCGTGCTCGCGGCTGACCTCCTCCTCTTCCCGCTGCCAAAATTGACCTCGCCCTCCGCCAAACGAGCGACTTGTCCTTCGGTGACTGGTGTTGAGTCCCGCGATGCGATTGTCTTGTCGCGTTTCTTGCCTTTTCTTGGCTGAGCTTCTTCAGGCGCTCGGACCATTCCTGTAGAACTCCTTTCCTCAACCAAGTTCTCTTCAGGATTCATATTGTCTTCACCCGCCATGTCTCTAGAGCGTAAATTTCACGCCACGAGGCCTAGATTCAGCGACTCAGAGACTCAGAAGGAGGCGGGAAGGGGGACGGCACAATGAATACCTGCCTCGTAAACATTGTATCACGACGCCACTGCGGCAGCGCAGACTTACGAGCGAACTACCATAGGAATCGCTTTGCGTCATTCAGTTGATGGGGATGAAGCATACCTGATGAAGTGCAACTCACGGTCGCTCATTGCGATAAGAGACCAACCCTAAACCTCTGTGAAGACATCACGTCTCATTTTGAGTCACGTCTTGCCGGCATTGCCCGTCTCGACGCGTCTGCCGATGGTCCCTCGTCAACAGCGACGCTACAGCTGACTTTACTCTTCCCACCTTCAATGGTGATCTCCAGCTTTGTGACCTTCGCAACCAGACCATCAATCACATAGCTCCCAAATTCCAGCGTGCTAACCCCTCTTCTTAAACAGCTCACCTAGCTCCCTCAAACTCCCACCCTTCATCTCAGGTAAGAAGAAGACCACCCAAACCACCGGCAGCACGCAAGTACTCGCATACACAAATCCCGCCTTGTCCTGAAGACTCCCCGCTCCCTCACTCTGCAAGCTAGACGCCGATGGTATAGTGATGCTGCGCCCACGGAGTTGAGCCTTGGACCTTCTGCACAGGTGATCCATACGCAGCCAGACCATCCGACCGAATCGTCGAAGTTCCAGATGAAGATTGCTGCCGAGGCGCCCTTCTTACTGGTCCCGGAGTCGTCGTAACCAGTGAGACCGCCGATCACGGACATGCATATCGCCATCGAGACTGCGCGCCAAAGTATCATCGTCCGCCGACCCACGCGGTCGGAGAGGCAGAACTTCATTGCGTTGCCGACGAAGCCGACCAGGCAGAGCAGCACCCGGATCTGGTATTTCTCGTCGATGGCCACGGCCTGGAGGAACAGCGTCGTTTACGCTGTCACGAAGGCACTTTCCGTTGCTGACTGCAAGCAGTGCGCTGTTCCCACGAGCGCATTGATGCCGCCGCTGCTGCTGCATTTCCAGAAGCACGATAAATCTATATTGCGCGATGCTCAACAATCGTGCCTGCTGGTGACTTCGAGATCGTCGCTGCCACCATCGGTCCACCTTCGGCAGCATAGCGATCGTAGTGAGGACTGCCAGTGTGGAAAAGTCGCTGCTCGCGTCGCGGACAGTCCAGGCTACCCGATCTGGTTGGAAGCCGTGTCGCGCCATGGCCAAGTGCGACTGCTTCCTGCGCATGCACTTGAAACCCGATCGACAGTGTACCTTATGATACCGAACGAAGAGTAGTATCACGCGGGCCTCCGCTGCAGCAGTGTGGAACGCTCGAACGAAGACTCTGGCAGTAAGGACCCACGAAACGCCTTCATAACGAAGGACATAATTCTCTTCGGCTCTATCTCAACTGAGCACGCACCGCAATGCTCGTGGTATCCAGTCCGCGAAAACAATACGACTTCAAGCAGTTGCAGAACCACCGCCGGGATCTCTCAAATCTCAATAAACTCGCACTCATGTTCCCGATCAAATCTGCACCTCTCCGCTCAGCGATGTGCGAGCATGTTTCACCACCCATCTCTCCTCGCCAAAAAGTACAAGACTAAATCATATTCACAATACGCCTCGCTCATTCCGCTCTTCCGCTCACAGCCCACAGAACGCCACGCTTCGTGATCAACCTGATTCGTAGCCCTCGAGCCTATATGGCGAGTGCTGTCCCTCCCCTCTCTCCCTCGTGAAGAGGATGGTAGTGCGCCTCATAGTGCATCCACTCGCATCTCGCCGCCATTCATGGCCCCCATTGACGCATGCCCATTCAACGTGCGAAACTTGGTCATCGTCAACTCCTCATCTATCAGCGACATACCGATACCGCTATCATCGATATCGGCATCATTGCTCGGCTGCTGCTGTTGCTGGTGCTGCGACTTATTTGGAACCATTTGTGCCTGTTGCGGCTGCAACGAGAAGGTCGTCTGCTGTGGATATTGTTGTTGCTGATGCAGATTTGGCTGCTGCTGCTGCTGTTGGTGCATATACGTTTCGTGGTGGTGGTGCTGCTGCTGTTGGGCAGCAGCTTGGCCGTTTGGGCCAGACATGAATGAACCGTTGCCGCTCGACCCAGGTGAGTTGCTCATGCGAGTGGCGCTTTGACTGCGCTCAATACCGTTGGGCAATACGGGCGACTGATATGCATTCCCGTTTGAGATCGCGGATGGGTATGTTGGCTCGAGAAACCCCCCCATCTCGGCCATCCAAAGTGCCATCTCGTCCACAAAGATCTTCAGTACCCACCAGTGACCATAAGATAGCCCGTTCATGATGGTGATGTCACGCAGCGCAGCTGTCCCGATCCCCGATATGCAGTGCAAAACCGTCCGCGCGGTGGCCTGAGGGAATCGCCCCGGCAGACTCATCAAGAAGGAAGCCCACCTGTCCAGCACGTTTTCGGTCGAGACAGCTGAAGTTGCGCCATCTTGACCGGCCTGAGAAGTTTGACTCTGTAAGAACTGTGCAAAGCCTCCAGGGTTGTTCTGCTCGAAATTGTATGCCTCAAATCCATAGGGATCATTCTCGAAGATTGGTGGTGCTTTCAGTGGCTCGAGCAAACTCCGCATCTCCTTGGTGAGGATCTTGTAGACTTCATCATAGCCACAGTCAGGTAGCTCTGCTTCCATAACACGCTTCGGATTGACCATAGTCGACCATTCGCGCCACATCTGTTCGCGATTCTGGTCGATGGTCAGAAGGTTCGCAGCTGCATGGGCTGACTGGTTCACCCTGATAAGGCGATAGAGTAATCCAGCAAAGACGGTTGCTGGCTTGAGCTTTGCATCGAGCACATGTGCTGGTTGCGAAGCGAAGGTCTTGGCGATGTGACCGTGCAGGTTGCCAGAGATGTTGGAGAGGATATTAATCACCACGGCGGGTGCGGCTTGCAATGTTAGGCGGCTGACGAAGCGAACCATTGTGCGATACATGACCAGGTCGCACTGCTCAATCCATGGCGCTAAGTTCGGGTGGATGAACAGCTTCTGCACCGGCACGGTCAGGGTACCGTGAAAGGAGGTGTACAATCTGAAGAATTGCTTCTCTTTGCAAAACCTTATGCTGTCAATCAGCGATGTGCAATGCGTCCGATACAGTGCGCAAAGTGCGTCCGCTGTGTCCATGTCGGTCCGTGGCGGAAGGTATGGATGTATCGACGGCAGCACGACAGTCTCACTCTCCGAGAACTCCGGGATGGGGTTGTTCGGAAATCGTAGACTATGTGTGTAAGACAGAGCCTCAATGCTGCCAGGCTGCATGCCTCTCGTGTCTGGATAGGCGAATGCTTGCGCTTGTGACGCTGTAGCCTTGGACGCGCTGGAGAAAGCCGAGTGAGGATCATATCCACCGTCTCCTGATGGGAAGGCCGCCGTGTCTGCTTGTAACCTCGGGATATTGTTGAAGTCGAGTTGTGTAGCGCCAGCGGACTCGGTTCGGTGTGGTCGGTTGTCCATTTGGTATGCATTGAAATTAGGATTCGTGATTGGGTTCAGGCTCTCGTCGTCAAGGGCAAGATCAACATAGTGATACTTGCTCTCGCCTCTGACTCCAAGTCTGCGGGTCTGAATGCCGGGGAAAATAACTCGGACCAGCTTCCCGAAGGATGCAGGGTTGAGAGGTATTACTCGTTCAGTAGCACATCGGTTGGCATACTGACTGTAGACGCGGTTCCTGGGTACTGACGTCTTGGCTGGTTTGCATACCGCGCGTAGCCTAAAAGAGTCAGCAAATACCATAACCGACCCTGCGCGATTCATACCAGAGCATAGCAAAAAGCTGCTTCGTCTTCTCGGCCATTGGGGTGCGTTCCTTCTGAATGACCTCTTGCGCTACCTCGCGCAGTGGTCGACCCTCGTTCTTCGCCAGCATCTCGCGCAGCTCCTTATCATTAGTAGCGGTGACTGCGGATCCTTTGCGTTTCTTGCCATCATCCATCTCGGCACCACTGTGGATCGGTACAGAGCCCATCCTAATGTGATTACCATATCCTCCATCTTGCTGCTGGAAATACTGCTGCTGATCCTGCGCGAACATGTTCGGCAGTTGGTATTGGGCGCTCTGCCCATCGAGCTGTGGCATGTGTTGTGGCGGCGAGGGTATGAGGGTGTATCCGGACATCTCTGCGTGCTGTTGCTGTATGGCAGGCGCGCCGAAGGATTGCAGCAGCTGCGCAGCTGGGCCATCGTGTGCGTCGGCATGAGGATGTGACGTGAAGGTCTGAGTTCCTTCGTTTCGCTGAGACAGTGCGGACATGGTGGAAGCGCGACTGTGTGGTCTGCTTTGCGCTGATACGGAGCGGTGTTCCGATGCCATCTTGCCTGCGTGCCTGTTACATGTACCGTTCGGGATCATGCAATGCCGTTGCAGCAGATGCGTGTAGATGTACACAGATCCAGCAGGCCTCGAGCAGCAATGTGTATGTCTTGTGTCCCAGGTGCCCAGGTAACCAGTCGTCGGGTGTTGATTTCTTCTGTTGATGGGAGATTGCCCGTCCGAGTGACAGCGTCCACGGCAGCCAATTTCCAGGCTCCGGGACCAATGTAAGATCAACCTGTGGACTGTTAGTATCGCCCTCAAAGCCTCCTCCGACTCGCTAAACCATGTTGGCGGATTTGTTCTGGACACGGGAGAGAAGGCGGGAGAAGTGGGAGTGAGTGGTGTTTTGGTCGAAAACAACAGAGCGTCAGCACGACAACAGAGCTTCCGCAGCACATATCTTGGCCCGCCGCGACCTTTGTCCACTGTTTGTCCTCGACATCACGTGTCTCCACATGCTTCTGGGTTCACATGTCAAATACGCACGCCTCCTGCATCACAAGTGCCTTCTATGGGCCTGTCTGATAGCATATGTCAAACTATATGCTAAAGCACAGAAAATATCATGCTCCTCCCGTGTCAAAGCATACGCTCTGGCTTTGGGTCACAGGCCCACAGCACCTCAGGAACTTTGGCCGTGGAATGCTTCGGTTTCCGCTCACATGCTTATCCATTCAGAACAGCTGGCGTGGCACGGAAAACGGGTGGTGTCAGCATGCAAGCACTTGTCAAGTACCATATGCTCCCAAGCAGGGAAGACGCGCATGGTTGCACGAAGCAGAACCGAGACTCACTCATGCTGCATGTATCACGATCTTTTGAATAGCCACGATCGGACTGAGTAGAGATGCAAGTGCCTCGAGGCATGCGACCATCACTGCCCACAATCATTACTCCCCCGCTTCTCTCCACCCCCAAAAGCCATCCGACTAACACTATCCGCCACACCACTGACGCCCATCTTCCCCGCCGCAACCTGGCTCGGCGTGCTGCTATAGCTCGGCGGCACATCCATACACGGATTCTGCGTGAAGAAATTCCTCGGCCTCAACAACACCGTCATTGGCTCCGCCGGCATCACAGGATAGTCCTCAGGCGAGGGGAAGTGTGTGAGCCCAAATGTATGCCACAGCACGACGTCCGTGTTCTCTAGCGACTCGTCCGGGGTCTCGGACATCCACATAGGGAGACCTTGACTTGGTGAGCCGGAGGTTTGAGGAACGTGCCGGCCGGCAGGATGGATCTGGTCGTCAGCGTCTGTTAAGATGAGTCAGTAGGATTGTGGACAAACGTGGAGAATCAAGGCTTTACATTTTGTGACATGCACAGCATGACGTGCGAAACCTGCTCGCTTCCACACGAGACTGCCCTCTTTGGGCCAGAGCGGAGGCACTTCTCTGCTCACAAGCTTGTAAGACACCGGCTTCTTCGAGTACGGGTTGATCTTGTTCTCATTCGAAATCTCCCATGTCCTACTCGTGGACGCATCATAATCACTCTTCGCCGTCCCTTGCCTGTCCAGCTTCGTCTTCTTGACACAAAACGCATTACCCCAGAAGTTCTCCTTGCTGCCCACAGGCGCTTCAGCACGTACCGCATCAGCTACGAAGACTGTGTTGTTCGGACCATCGATATTGGAGTCCAGACGCAAGCAGAACAGATGCTGGTGATTATGCGCGTTCACGCCAGGGTACACTTCCGTGCCCCAGGGCGCTGCAAACTCGCCTGGGTTCAAAGAGTACGTGTTGAGAATACCGGTGAGTTTGATCTCTATTTGAATCGTAGCATCCAACATGAAGATCCAGTATACACAGTACTCGTAATTCGCAGCCGTGAAGATCTGGCTGATAACAAGCTTGCGTGCTCTCGTGACTGTGCACGAGTCATCTCTGAAGTCCGTGTGCTTGAACAGAATTCCTGCATCTTCCTCATGAATGCAGATCGCATTTTTGATCGTCTGCGCCTCGCCAGCACGATTGACGAAGTCGGCGTCCATATATTTGATCGCGCCTTTGCAGTCACACCCTAGAGCAAGTGAATTTGTCATATACCCACCCCCATACTCTCCAAGGTCAAATGCGTGTTTGCGCTGGTGCCATTGCTCCGGATTGCCATACGGCACTACCATTTCCGCCAGAGACATTCGCCAAAAGACTGGTCGAATGTTGCCTCGATCACTGAAGGAGATGTTCGAGAGCACTATACCTTCCCGATAGTTAAAGCCAACATGCACGCTCCAATTCTGCCAACTGATCGTCCGTCCATCAAGCGTGAATGATACCCCCTCCGGCTGTAAAATCTGAATGGGCTTGAGGTCTTGGCGGTAGCCGATCTCCTTGGCGACAGCATCTGCGTGGTAGTTGATCGGTGGCGCGGTATTGAGCGGCCGCCTGACTCTCGGCACGTCGATGTGGATGATCTCCTCTGTGTCCGAGTTGAAGATTGGGCAGAAGTCTAGAGGGAATGTATACTGGCTGTCGTCGATGTGCGGGCGATAGTACATCAACGCTTGCTGCAGTCTGATGTTGGATCCGAATCTCTCGTCGTAGCCAATGGTCCATGGATCACAGTAGACTTTATGCATGTCTTCTGGAGGTATGCCAATGATGCCGCATTGCTCTATCACTTTTGGGTCCTTGCGAACTACCTTCTCGACTATCTGCAGGTCTTCCATAGTGATGAGCGGCTGGACGCCTTCTGTGAGACTCCACTTGATCAGGCGGTTCTCGTCCAGATTCACAAGGCCGTCAAAGACTTTGCTGCCGCGACCGATCGCCACTACGTCTGCTACTCTGGCCGGTCTCACGGCTGCGTCCGGAGAGGCGACCCATCGCATCATCTCTGCTTTCCTGGGCTCCCATAATGTCACGGCGTTGAAGAATACGTCTGGATGGTCTTTTCTGACGATGGCGACCGCGGCGGTGATCTCATCTCGTGACAATGGATCGAATGGGTGCGGCCGAGCAACCTGGCCTGTGAGATGGTTCGCCATCTGCTGAAGGCGCTCGAGCACCATGTTCGTGGCCTGGACTGGCTCCAGTGATCCGTTGCAAAACTGCTATCAGCACGCCGCGTAATGCGCGTAGTGAGACAATGAGGTTCGGTAGTGGTCAGGCCCTACCGCAAGACGGAGGTAATGCCTTTAGCGAAGCCCTGATACAAACGCGTACCCCACTGTGATCATAGAGCTTGCCCGTGCGCCGCGCGCTGATAGCTATCCCGGCATGTCATGCGTGATTTGCCTTAGAGTAGTGCAACCCCTGTGAAGAAGCCTTTGACGCAGTGTACGCCTCGCCACCTGGCCACACTATCTACGTGCGAGGGAGGGATTTCGAATCCAAGAGTTCCCGTTAGACGTAGTTGCCTGACACCTGGCCATCACCTGAACGGACCTTGGGCGGATCTCAGAATGACAGGATAATACCAAGGGTGCATAGCAAAACGTTCAGTTGAGCTTGCAGGGCTTGTTGATTGCCAAAAAAAAGGTAGTGCGTGTTTGTGTGTTGAGATTTCTCCGCTCAAGGATCTGAGGGGCCAATCTAATCGCCATGTAACAAACGAAGAGACATACAAGATGATCTAGGCCCGATCTGCAGAATTGCAACCATTGAGAACACACCACACAGCATTCTATATGATCGACACAATGCCTCCAGTCCTTGTCTCTCTGTTGGCGGCCCTGTCGACACTGCTCACTCATCACGCCTTAGTGTCAGCCGGAACTTTGGTGGACTTTCTGAGCGCTGTGGTTTACGGACGTGGCAACGGCCTGTGCCATCATTTATCCGCTGGAGGATACGGCCGGGGCCGCTTGAAGTTCGCTACTGACGAAGCAGAGTGCATCAACTTCAAACAGATGAGATTGGAGTGCTTCACTGCGAGTCCTGTCGTTGGTAACAAGAAACAAGCAGTATACACATGCGGCAACAATCCGCTCCAGGAATGCGTTCAGTACGAGCTCGGCGTCGAAGTAAACCAAGGGGAAAGCGGACTAACGCATCACACCAAAGCGTCCAGAAGGAGAAAAAGCTGATGGCAATTACGCTTGTACCACAGCAATCCGTCCTTTCGTAGACATGATCATAGCAAGCACAGTCGCGACAGACGACCCAAAGTAGCAGCATCTGATTCAGGAATGCGATATTGAGGAGGGCTCTGGCGAGTCTTTACAAGGCGTGTATCTTCATAAACAGTGAGCTCACGACGCACATCAAATGCCATTGGACCATCAAGCCTCAGGCTTTCCGAGCCTATGGGACTGATTATGATAGACGACTCGGCGCAGGGCGCAGAGGGCGCGCGGATCGAATTCTCTAGGCGCGATCATAAGGGTGTTACTCAGGCTGTTGGAGATGTTCCGCCCGGCTGGCTCGTGGATTAAGGTTGGGGTTTGCCGTAGACTCGAACGGTAGCGAGCTTGTGAAGCTGTTGAGTGAATGCGACGGCGGATCACCACATTGATCTCATGCAAGAAGGCTGCGTAGGCGTCAGTCTTCATGGCAGCAAGAGAGCGGGCGTCTTGCATGACTGACTGGATGGAAATGGGCATTCCGCTCGAGCTTGCGCAGAGTTCGACAATCGGCATATGTTGGAACGGGACTTCAGGAGTGTGAATATATGGGACTTGAAGAGTGTGATCAGCGCAGTTGCTCCACCTTTTTTGCTCGATATGGACTACTATACTGCCTTCACTTTTTATGAGTGGTGTATCTCGGTCTTTGACCATATCGCTGATTAAGCGTAGTACACTTTTGACATCATGGCGCGTGTGACGCGTCGGATGCAGCTGGCATAGGTACTCCGTCGCAATCGCCATATAGTGATGTTATATAGTGATATCACTATATCCACAAGCGCTCGAAGCTACGCCTAAAAACGACACAAAGTCCGCAGAACTTGAGCTCCTTGGAAGGAAAACTAATATTCCAGAAAGCCTGAAGACAAAAAGATTTGACTTAGTACTCTGGTGAGCTAGTACACTTAGTCATTAGAACCCGCTCAATTGGTGAAGGCGGCGCAATAGGTATAGTAGGGGTAATGCTAATAGTGACAATGATGGTAGTATTGAAATTAGACAAGATCTATAGAAGCACTAGGAGCGACTCCAGATTCTACCTCCTACTGAATTTAATCACGTCATACCGTGTGAAGAGCGCGCCTCATATGGCAGATAGCGTATCACTGTGTATTATTCCCAGTAATTGCCCGCCCGACCATTTTCTCCTCTGCTCCTCTGCTCTCGCTATGGTCGGCCCTAGTATTCAGCGTGTTCGCATGATCATGTGGTACATTGCTTGTGTAAAAAGATCTGGGCATCATCTGGGTAATGCTCCGCTTCATCTGGTAATTGTGGTGATGATCTCAAGCAGGTGAATGGTTCTGTCCCTATGCTAACCCATGCAGCCCACGCCTGCTCCAGCTTTTCCTCACATTGCTATAGGTTTGGTCCTCCGAGACCTGCGATGCCATGCCGCATTTAACGGTGGCATGTGGTCTCGCGCGAGAACATTTCGGAGAAGTTTGAGGCCGGAATTTGGAAGTTCCGTTTTGCATTGGGGGAAAATGGAAGACATTTCCTGCAAGCTTCACAATATAGGTTCAGCATTTCGTCCTCTTCCTAACACTGCTAGCACTGTACTTCCAGGCTCCGTTGCAGGCGTACCCGGAGTTTGCCTGCCATGTCACGATCCAGGATCTGTTGATGATACGGCGCCTCGGTATCAGCCCTCCTGCATTCCGACTTCACTTCATGACACTCCTGAAGTATCCTCGCATTTGCCGGATCGTCACTGGAACGCATTGGATCCTCATGCAGCCTATCATTGTTGTTACTAGCACCAACCGGAATTCTAATCCTATCTGGGGATTCCACGATAGGGCATCCTGCATGGAGTTAATGGACCTAGCTGTCTGGCTGACAAGCCGCTCACGATTTTATGGCAAGCACGACCGTGATCCGCGGTATGACATAACGAAGGACTCTTTTCCACACACATTGGGCAACCTCGTTGAACTACGGCTTCCCATAACTCGTAGCGTGTGGCAAAAGGTCCGTGTGCAGAGCTTTTGGCAAGACTGCAAGTGCGATTGAGCCAAGTGAAATCGAATCAAGGGCACGCGGTAGGCAGCGACCTGCAACCATGGCGCTGGTCTCGCTACAAATTCGGGAGGAAGTTGCGTGACTGCCTATTCAAGTCTTCATTCGAGTCTCACGCAAGTGTAAGTGGTATGTGCGTTATAGCTGGCCTTTAACATCATGCTCGGATCTACTCGATCCTTTACTTCTCTTCACCACTCCCTACCACGGAACGCTATTATATCCATAACCAAGCAGCGCTGTCAAGACCATGGACGACGAGGCTGTGGAGGTCTTGGATCTCACGCAAGCATGCGGTAGCGACGGCTTGCCATGTACCGCATCATTGCGCAAGCCCCCAAGCGGTGATAGTGAAGGAAATGACCAGAGCAATGCTCACACAGTCCCGCCGAGCAATCACAGCATGTCACTCAACTCTGGTAGTCTTCGTAACTCCACTGCGAAGAACGACCAAGCCAAGCTGACTGCAACTGGGCTACATGAGGTCAGGCCCCAAACGCCGGCTTCGTTCGGGAACACTGAAGCAAAACGGCGGTGTCGAGCGCTGCAAAGTCGTGCCAGAACCCCGTCGCCAGCTTTTAGACGCCCAAGGCTCCCGCTTCGAGCCGACCACATGGACGACGATTCAATCTCCGAGCAAACTGGTCTCAAGACGCCTGCTACATCACGCAAGCGTACCCACGAGAAGATGCTGACACCGCCAAGCACTCAGGCGGTCAGAAACACCAGCTGGAGTTATGCTCTTGCTGCGCGCCGACGGGAGAGATTACTTAGAAACGATCGGCGCCACAAAAACGCAATGATCGATCAGTCGTCACCACTTGCGAAGATGACCAAGTGGGCGCACACTAGTAACCCAACTGTTGACAATGGCTTTTTGACGGATGGGCGGCGCATCGAGGCTAGTCTCAACAGTTTGCTGCGTCAAGGCGGTGCCCTCGTCGACTCTTCGGCACTGACCAGCGACACAGATGCGGTTGCTGGAACGCCAGCTGCGAGTCAGCCTACTTCAGTCGATGAGCCTAGCGATGCACCTAACCATCCACAGTTGTCGCCTGCTCAGCGTCGTGAGTTGTGGAGCAAATTCACTGAGGATGAGGAAACAGGCCAGTTGAAGTTCTGTGATTGCGAATCCCATCGCAGCTCCAACAGCGAGGATCAGCGCGCAGACCGTGAGCGTCGTACCAATCATCCGTCGGAGAGCCACGGCGACGCCCAACACCTATCAGTAAAGACAAAACAATGCCAGAGCTGCGGTGGTGCCAAAGTCAAGCAGGACAAGAGGGAGCTCTTCGCCAGGCAGTGGCAGGAGCTGTTTGGCCCGGGGGCAGCAGCATCTCAGCAGCTTGGAGTTGAGCGGCCAGAAGTTGCTGCGAGGTTGGTAAGACTTGGTGATGGCAGTTTGCTCGATTCAGTGGACGGGCCAAGTCTCGAAGGTCATTCGCCTGATCTGAATGCAGCACCGGGTACGGAGATGGACCGCCTTGTCGCCGTCAACGAGCAGCTGCGCACTACGATCATGGAGCTGCTCTGCAAGCTAGACGTCGGGGTAAGCAACTCTGATCCCGGTTCCACACACGATCAAGCTAACGCTTAGGTCCAGCTCAAGACTATCGCCACCCGCCAAGAAGCTTCTAACGCCGCTTCCAAGGAGTCCCTCGCCAACCTCAAGACCGAGTTCCGCGAGTTGCAAAAGCACATGGACAAGACTTTCTTCAACTTTGCCGAGCAAATGAGCACCGCGATCGAGGATCAGAGTCGTCTGGTGACCGCGGCTGGGAGTCGACGCACTCGTATCGGAGACCTCCCTCAAGATCGCATGCTGGAGGCTGCTGAGGCGCTCAGGAGGAGGTTTGCTAGTAGTGATGAGGAGGAGTGACTGCACCGCTAGACTGAAAAAGAGACCAGCCGTCCAAGGATACTGGAACGGCAATTGGGCACAGATCAGCATTGGATCGACGGTTGTAGCGCACTAGACGCTTCGCATACTTACACATGAATACGCCACACGGTGAAAGGCGGTCGCTGCGAGGTTGAAATTCAGGCCGCGCGCCTTGAATCCAGCCCACAGCATTCAGCACACAACAGACAAACGAGAAATGAAACCCAATCTTGGTAAAGTGCCATTGTCGTTGCTGCTCGTGACCTCAGCCCTTACCCAATCTCCATGCCCTGCCTCAGAATCCTCACACAACGCAAACGCTATCATATGCCATGCAACCCAGATCACTCTCCGCGAAACGCAGCTACAAATGCGAAGACGGCGCAGAAACCTGATGCATGCCCTTCGGCGCCAGCACAATATCCAGCTCCAACTCCCTTGTCGCCGGACCCCCCGGCCCCTTATGCGGTCCCACTTCTGCCGGAATCACACCCTCCTTTATTGGCACAAAGTCCACCACCAGATCGTCCTTGACCGCAAACACGGTGTCCGTCTCCAACCACGGGTCGTCTTTCGGGTAGATCTGGGTAATGACGGGCTTGTAGTCGTCGTGTGTGATCATCAGATGGATGTGTGCGGGTCGCATCGGGTGTCTGTCCAGCGCTTGCAGGAGTTGCCAGCTTGGGCCGTCTTGGGGGAGGGAATAGGCAGTAGGTCGCAGGCAGTAGAGTCTGTACTCGCCGTTTGCGTCTGTCTTCATCTTGCCCCGCAGGTTGTTGTCGGATTGATTGTCGGGGTCTTGGAAGTCGTATTTGCCGTTGCTTGAGGCTTCTGTGAAGTAGGACGTGGGTCAGAATGTGGATTTCGCAGGAGTTGAAAGTTAGTACGTACGCCAGAAGTCAAATGTGACGTTGGGAATTGGCTTGTTGGTCGCGAGATCGCGAATGATGCCGTGCATGTAAGTCACTATACCCTCGTGCTTATCTTGGATTACAGAGTCGCCCAGCTTGCGCCATGGTGCGTTGGGTGACCAAAAAGGCCCGAGAATGGCGGCAGATGTTGGGGGAGAGTATGTCGGGTCATCGATTTGGACGAGGTTGGCAATCTCGGTGATCAGTCTGCGAAGCGTGGTCAATGGCTGTTCTGCAGGCTTCGTGGCTGGGTCATGTTGGACACACGATTCGAATCCAGTGATATCAGACAGTCTGTGCATCTCATTTCTCTTGCCATTGCTCTCCGCCCAGATCTTGCCGGTTTCGTTGAAGAATTTCACGCCGGCCAACCATTCTTCTGGCGTGAGATCTACCTCGCGAGCAAAGTCGTGCAAATGCCTAATGCCTGCAGCGAAGATCTGCCGGAACCGAGGGCTCGTCTTTGGCCCAGAGGTGTCTATGACATGCTGGGTGAAGTTTGGGTCGTACTTGTGCTCTGTGTTGGACGACATTGTGGCGGTGTTGGTGCAAGCTGGAGGTTGTAGTAATGAGTCTCCAGACGGTGCTCGCGATACCTTGAGACTCCAAGAGAAGGAGGCAGACGAGAGAAAGGAGACGAGACCTATGAGAACGGTATATGAAGCCTACCTGCGATCCCGTGGACTCCGCCATTCTTTGTCGCAGCGGACGGATCTGTCGCGGCAGATCAGTCGGTGCACAGTGACGGCAGCAGGACTCGGCTCTGAATGGCAAATCATATCGGCTTGCTCCCTGAGTGCTGTATCTGCTAGCGCCAAACCGCCCCACCACGTTATTGCGGGGATGCATAATATATGGCAGGAAATGTCTTTATCCTCAACTCTCTGCGCTTGTCACGCCGATCTATCTTCGGCACGGCCATCCGAAATGCTTCCTGCTTGGTAGACCAACAGGAACACAGACATCTCACCTGACATACAATCCCGTAGGGCTGCATTCGGCACACGCTCCCGGCATCTTGGACAATCAGGTACCCATCGCCACCCAACGGCTTAAAAAGATCCACGCCGGCATCCATTTCAGTAATGGCAGCTTCATGGCTGCATCTGCCTGCTGAGCTCAGACTCGGGATCTACGACTCCCTGCCAGATCTTTGGCCTGGCAGATACGAGGTCATCGGCGGCAACGTAGAGTTCACCCCACCCATATGTAGGCCCTGCGCGGTACTGCGCGCTGAGACTGTGCCTGTATACGTTGGTAATGCGCACTTTGCCATACAAGCCGCCCGACCGGACGTCGAGTCCGCAGTGCGCAGATGGCTGCGTGAAATTGGGCTTGCTGGTATCAAGAAGCTTAGAAGCCTGCAATGGAGCTGCCATTGGACCGTCAGGATGCCTACAAAAGGAGAAGGCCACGTAGGGTTCTATCTACGCCTTGAGCGGACAGGTAAAGATCAACGGACGTGCGCCGCGGGAACGTCACCGATCGCGCGAGGCATGAGGCTTGAGAGCGTGGAGCTGCTTCGCGACACTGTCAAGCAGCATCTTGGATTTGCAATGCTGATTCGCGAGCACGCCAACCTCACCCTTGCGGATATCTTGATGTTGCTGAAGGCTATGAGCATCGTGGCCGATCATTCGATACCTGCATTCAATCCTGATCAGTCTGATATGGCAAGACAGCGGCGTTGCGAAATCTGGTCGAGCATGGAGCGTCAGCTCGTGCTTCTTGTCATGCGGCCATGCGGGTAATTATAAGCCAGTCTATCAGATCCCACTCCTGGTGGGAACGAAGCTATGGAAATCCAATTGGATAGAGCAGAGACATCTGCAGCGTGGCAAGTCGATCACAGCAACACTCGTTATGACTATGACAAAAACCATAATACATACGCCTGATACCACATCCTGGCAAGTCAGTCTCAGATCTCTAACACGTTCTCAGCACAGACGAAGTCTCGTCTGTCGCACACATTGTACATGTACTGACCAATCTCATTCCAAACAATCCACGTTTCTGTGCCAAAGATATAATACTGCCAACGCCGTCCAAAGCAACCGCCTACTCAAGATCGGCACTCTGTGCCACACCTCGACACCAACTCTCAAACCCACCACATCGCACTCTCCAACAGATCCGCCGATGGCTAGTCCGCAGAGTCCAACACGAACGTGCACTGATACGAATACCACAAAACGCAGCCGCAAGCGACCACCATTCTGCGCGCCTTCTCGAATCTTCTCCAAGATCCTCCCCTTCGACGAGTACCTCCACACCGCCCCCGACGCCCTCATGCAACGCACATTCCTTCTCAGCCCTTCGAAAGAGTCCTTACAGACGTCGATCCGCGACTCAGCGTATGGCGTGGAACCAGACGAGGACTACACTCAAAAGTCGCGGTTCGAAGCTCACGGTGTAGGAACAGGTGTGGATCATCGCTCGTCAGTACAGGTGTCCCCGACGGTAGGTAGGTCATGTCAGGCTCGTTCAGTGGTGGCGAGGAACTGGTGGTTCGTGGTCAGGAAGTCCGATGAGGTGCAGTGTTCTGTGTCTCGGAGGTGTGGACAGGTGAGGGAGAAGATCAAACGTGAGGTTTGGAGAGGAAGGCGATCGGGTGGGATGTGGAGGGTGGGTAGTGTGACTGAGATGATTACCTAGTGCCGGCGGGGCTGGAGAGACGTCTGAATAGATGGCGTCAGCAGTGCTGTGTCTAATTACAGGTAAATGAAATCACAAGCACGAGTCACTGCATCCCATACCGAGTCACCGTTCATTTGAGATAGATCGATATCCTCCACCGTATCTCCTTGTCCTACACGATCTATGCGGCCTGACTCCAAAGCTGCAAACCCAGGCTACTTTTCTCTCTTCCACCGCTACGCAATAAGCGGAATCACTCAAATCTCCAGAAACGTAAACAAATTCGTATGCACCACATTCAGCGCCCTGTTCGCCTCTCTCTCCTCGATCACGCACGAGATGTTGATCTCGCTGGCGCCCTGACTGATCATCTCAATATTGATGCCATTCTCTCCGAGAGTGCTGAAGAAGTGCCCTGAGATACCCACCATGCTTCGCAATTGCCGCCCTACCAAGGATATTATAGCCATGCCAGGGACGAGATCAATGTCGCCCCACCTGGACAAATCGTCGACGGCGCCCTGCAGAGCTTCAGATTCGATTTTCATCTCCTCCTCGCCATGCCCGGAGAGCAGCGAGTCTTCGCTATGCAACGCCATGGAGACATGCACTTCGGACGACGAAATGAGGTCAACTGACAGACCGTGCTTGTCAAGCGTAGAAAAGATAGACATCAAGAAACCGTGCGCACGTGTACGCTTCTTGCTGTGCACGTTCAGAACTGTGATCTTCGGCTTGATGGTGACGGCTGTAGGGCGCTTCGGCCTAGCCAAGGCTTCCTGGGTGAGCAGGTTGGAGACTGAGCGATTTCGAATGAGGCCAGGTCGCTTGTTCATCAGGGCATCTGTGGGATCGGGGAAGATCACAGTGCCCTGGTTTCGAGGGTTCATGACGTTCTTAATGCGGATGGGAATGGAGGCTTTGATGACTTGGTCCATCGTGAACGGATGGATGACCTCAGAGCCATAGAACGTCAGCTCGGCTGCCTCAGACGGCGTCACTGAGTCTAGGAGCTTTGCGGTAGGCACTTTGCGCGGGTCTGCCGTGAAGATGCCATCCACTTCCTTCCAGATCTGGAGCTCACGAGCTCCTAGTCCGACGGCTATGAGGGCGGCGCAGAGGTCGGTGTAGCCTCTTCCGATCTGCTCGAGCAGACCACCAGGAACTTTACCAAAGTAACCGGTGAGCACCGGGACAGTGTCGTCGCCGTGAGAGCGAACCTTCTCGCCCAAGGCCTGAGCGAGCTGAAAATAGAAACTGTCGCCCAGAGCAACTTTGGCATGTGCGAATGTGATGACCTCACTCAGGTCAACGTATACAGCTTTGACGCCGCGGTCCTGAAGCAAAGCAGTCATGTACAAACAGGACAGCTTCTCGCCCACCGACATCACCATGTCCATAGTCTGGTTCGTCACAGCCTGCAGAAATTGCGCAGATTGCAGGATCTTCCGCAGCATCCCGCATTCCTGGTTCACGGCTGCTGAATACTCGTGCACAATCGCCTCGTTGCTTACATCCCTCTTGCCAGCCGCAATGTGATCTTCCTCGATCGCCGTGACAATCTTCACATATTCCAAATTTCCACTCTTCTCCGCATCTCTTGCCGCTCTCAACAGCCTGTTGGTCGTGCCTTCCGCTTTCGTTCCAGTGCTCCTCGCCGAACACACAACCGCAATGCGCTGCTTGGCCTTGCCATCTCCGCCTTCCTCCAGACCCGCCAAGATAATGTCATCTGCAATCTTGACAGCGACTTTGCCAACGGAAGTTCCGCCAAATTTCTGGACCACCCAATTGGCACCGCCGGGAAGGTTTCGCTCTTCGGTGTGCGATATTCTTGAAGTGATGGAGTTAGTTGTGCCGCCATTCGTGTAAGGCCGTGCCGTGTCGGGAGCTTCGCGACGGATGATAGGGAACTCCATTGTGCTATGTATATGTACTCGATGTGTACGAAGTCGGAGCAGAAACAATGTGACGCCGATGGGTCGGAGTCATACGGGGAATTTTGACTCGAATGGTTGCCCCACCTTGAGAATCAACAGGAACAGACGGGAGCGCTGGACTAATGCAGGGATTTGGTGGGGGCTGCGTGGGATGTGGCCTGCTTGTATATTGGCTTGACCTGTGTTATTCTGTTGAGAAGCTCACCTACTGTTGTCGCTCCAAGATATGTATGCGTTGGCAGACCCATCCCTGTGAGGATCTGGATCATGAATCTGCGCTCGAACGAACGCACGCCGAGGTTTGTGCGCCACGCCGCCACCTGGGTCGCAGGTGTGCCCATGAGATAAGATACACTTGTCGATCAAATGGAGCGAGCCGCTTGCGAGCGGAGGGATGGTGACGAGGAAAAGCTGCTGGGATGCCCTGTACTTTTATGAAGAAAAGAAAATCTCAATCTGCACCTAGTAATCGTCGGAGACTGCCTTTAGTCGCCGGTGCTACGCTTCCAATCGGAACACCCACCGACATGCCCGCAAACGCCGAATCCCGATACGCATGTGCTCTGGTTGTTTCACCGTCATCGGGCTTCATTT
The DNA here is from genome assembly GCA_021401465.1 of Teratosphaeria epicoccoides. Taxonomy (NCBI): domain Eukaryota; kingdom Fungi; phylum Ascomycota; class Dothideomycetes; order Mycosphaerellales; family Teratosphaeriaceae; genus Teratosphaeria; species Teratosphaeria epicoccoides. Next base: position 283,955 of record JADDMT010000035.1, read on the forward strand.
ACACGAGACACAATTCAAGGTTGTCGCGTGTACCAAAGGGATCAGCCTGGAGGATTCGGGAGCGATAACACACAACTACCGTCATGGCAGAAGGCGGGCGACCACCAACGCCACCATCAGCGCCGGCACCAAAAGCAATGGATGTCACACCAGAGCAGGTCCGCCGCATGGAGGAATCACGTTTGCGAGCGAAAGCATTACGATCACAACAAGCGACCGCTCGATCCGTTGCCGGCCAGAAGAGAGCACATTCAGCCATCTCCTCCAATCCACCATCATCCTCAGTCCGCGATGCTCGTAGCCCCGCAACCAACAATGGCCTTTCAGCAGCCAAAGACGATGGCATCCAGGCGGCACGGAAGTTCAAGAACTATGTCGAATATGACTTCAGCAAGATGACCGATACCAAAGGCGGCTTCATGACTGCCGACGACGATCCATACAACAAAGCCCTACACTCAGAGCAGGAAGGCAAGCCTGCAGGAATGTCATTGAGAGAGTGGGAGCGACAGCAGCTGCAAAAGAAGCTGCGAGATAGACTGCAAGGGCCATACGAGCCAGGTCTTTCAGTACTGGATAAGCGGGAGATCACGAAGAAGTGCCGAGAATGCGGTAGTCTCGAGATCGACTGGACATGGGACGAAGTGCTGCGCTGTCAAGTCTGCCATACGTGCAAAGAAAAGTTCCCGGAGAGATACTCCCTCCTCACCAAGACCGAAGCGAAAGACGACTATCTCCTAACTGACCCCGAACTCAAGGACGAGCTCATTTTGCCTCATCTCAACAAGCCAAACCCACACAAGAGCACCTACCACGACATGATGCTGTATGTGCGGTATCAGCTGGAAGAATTTGCGTTCAAGAAATGGGGAGGTGAGGAAGCGCTAGACGAGGAGTTTCAGCGCAGGAAGGACCAGCAGAAGGCGAATAAGGAGAAGAAGTTTCGGAGTAAGTTGAACGAGCTGAAGAAGCGGACGAGAGTGGAGGCTTATAAGAAAGCAAGGCAAGGTGGTGGAGGAGACTTTGGTGATACCATCGGAATGGGCAGGCATGAGCATGAGTGGGGTAGGACTCTTGAGGACCCAGAGACAGGCGTGAGCAGGAAGAGCTGTGTCGAATGTGGCATGGTCGTTGAAGAGATGGACCTGTGAGGACAACTTAGGAAATGGCTGTCATGAATATGTCCGCCTATGATACCCAGCACTGCGAGCTGTTGCGCAGTCTCGAATGAGAACAGCTCATCGCGAACTTCACGTGTATTAGAAAGGCAGTAAGGCCCCCACTTCCTTCTCAAAATTGACCGTCATAGCCGTCTGAGATACGAAGCTCTTCATATCAGCATGCGAAGTGAACCGAGCCGCTCTTCACTAACCTTGCGACACCTGAATCTATACACTTCATTGTGACAAAAACCCACCTTTACACTCTTCAACACGCCCTCTCCACAATCAAGACTCGCGACCCAACACTCACACATCAAACTCACCTACCTTGACCATCAACCCAGCACAATGAGCAAAATGATCTGGGACGCCGCCGCCCAGATCAAGGTAACACCAAATCCCCATGGTCCCCTTATCGGGCCTCATTGACCTTTCCAACCAGCCTATGGCAGCCATCATGCGCCAATGCGACGTCAAACTCAGCGCGTCGGACATGGAAGCGCTGGCGAAAATTATGGGTATGCGTGATCCCATTCCTCTTTCCTTGCTAGGACGGGAAACTAAAGAACGTTTGTATTAGGCTGCACACCGAAGGCTATCAAGTGCCAGCTTGGGAAGATTAGGAATGGAGATGGGCCGGGTGGGAAGAAGGGGTTGGGGAGAGGAAGAGGAAGGAGGAGAGGAAGAGGAAGGAGGAGAGGAAGAGGAAGGAGGAGAGGAAGAGGAAGGAGGAGAGGAAGAGGAAGGAGGAGAGGAAGAGGAAGGAGGAGAGGAAGAAGAAAGAGGATGGCGAGGATGGGAAGGGTGGTGAGGATGAGGGGGTTGGGGAGAAGATAAAGAGGGAGGTGGCTGAGGGTGAGGACGGTGGTTTCGAGTAAGGGATTTCGATGAAAAGTACTGGAGAAAGGGAGGAGATAAGTATGGCACAAGAGGTCATCGGTTGCGCTATTCGCTCGCTGTTGATGGCGTTTCTCCCGTGGAGCACTGGATGCTCGGTCGATCGATGAAAATGATGAGAATGGATACAGATGCCATTCGAGCGTAGGCTGTTCATCTCACAGCCCTGCAAGCTCTTTCCACTCCCAGCTTTAGCAGTATCTCAAGCAAAGCCCACGAGACCTCTACAAATCCACGTATCCCTCAGTAGCCCTACGCCACGCCCTTGAGCGGCAACGTATCGACCAGCAGGAACTCGCTCCAGTTCAAAATCTTCACTACCAACCACAGCCATGATTGGTTCACTGCCGCATCAAAGCGGGTCCTGCGAATGTGTCGCTGGCGTCTCAATGATGCGAGGGCCTGATGGACCATCAAGCATCGAATAGGACGGAACAAAGCTACCATGCCATGGTGGAAGAGGCAGGATCTCCTGACATGTCAATGAGGTGTCGAGCTGTGAGGCAGGCACGGTGCCCTGCTCGCCCAGCAGTCGAGTTTGTGATCCAGCAAGCGGCGGGTTGGACATACAACTAGGACTGTCATGGAGCGGGTTGTTTCTGTGGCATGTCGGTAGACATGGCGATCTGGCCTTGAACGGGTTGTTCTCGACTGTAGGCACCACAAGAGCGCGTTTCGTCTTTGGCCGCTGCGGCGCCATCTGTGAAGGTGCCCATGGTGGCTCCATAGCTGAGGCTGACTGATCTGGGAAGTGCTTCGATGTGATGACTCCATCAGGCTGGTCGCAGTACTCAGACCTGTCCTTGGATGGCACAAGACCACTAGTGTTGATGAACTCGATTAAGTTATTGCTAGACCCTCGAGGCTTCCAGTCCGCAACGGCGCGCTGGTATGCGCCTTCCACTTCGCCTGCGTAATGACGATTCGTGAACCAATTATGCTGCAATGCAGCCTCGGCAGTGAAGCGGCGACTCACGTCAACTTGCAAACAGCCTGCGATGAATGACTTTGGGTTGCGCCCGATCTTTTGCCAGACAGGCTCCGTGGTCAGGACACTCAGATCCCAAGCGTTGCGTTGGGCGCATCGGCCTTCCAACTCGTCTTTATGAACTTGCTCATTGGTAAGCAGGATGGCAGTGATGCAGCCGATAGGCCAGATATCGACGGCCTTGGTGTATCCTTTACCCCGTTGACGGTCGTCTCTGTTGTGCGGGAAGATCTCTCTGCCACTACATTAGCGAGATTGACGGGCGTCATTGTGATAGACATCTCAACTCACGGGGCCATATATCCATAAGTGCCCACAACAGTCTGCATGCGTCCAATCACCGAGTTATCGACTGCACTCTTAGCATCGTCGAGCCTTCGAGCTTGGCCAAAGTCGGTCAACACTACTCTGCACCCCTCGCGCCACGAAGTCATGAGCACATTCTCTGGCTTGATGTCTCTGTGTACGATCTGCTTGCTGTGCAAGTACTCCAACGCTTTGAGTAGCTGCCGAACGATAGCCGCTGACTCTGCCTCATCAAGCGGACCTTGGCGCTCGACGAACGACATCAAATCTCCACCAGTAATCAGCTCAGAGAATATGTAGATGTTGTACGACGCGCAAAAGACTTTCTCGAGGCAGGTGATGTTCGGATGATCGAGGTCCTTCAGCACATTGTACTCCCTCGCCAACCTGTCACGATTACCCTCGATGGGGACGATTTTGCAGGCCACTTGCTTCTTGGTTGACTGCTTCACAGCCAGAAACACGGCTGCTTGGCCGCCCGAGCCAAGCACGCGGCCAGTAACATGGTACTGCCGCCTGAACTGTTGGACCTCAGCGCGGGCATCATCACGCAGCGCATCCAAATCGCTGGTCTTGATCTTGATATAGCGGAACACACAAAGGATGTCTCGAGTCAGCTGCAATCTGTCGCCTTGGTCGAGCAGGACGTCGCCACTACCGCGAGCAATCAAAGCCTCATCGCTTTGACTGTTGGGTCTCAGTGGTTTGAGAATGACATTGTTACATGACAGGACGCGCACGTACACCAGCGGCGCGACCTCTTGCTTGTCATCGCTATCATCGAACATGATGCACCGAAAGCGGAGGTGATGCGTCGAGATCGTTGGCTCACACAAGTTCCAAGCTTCCATTATGTCCTTGCGCCCGATGTCAATGTGATCATGTTGAAATATCGGGAATTCAACTGCGACTTGTCAGCGCTTTATCTGTAAAGGATAGCATGCCTGGACGTGCAGTCCGGATATTGTGGTGAGACGTGACGAAAGTTCAGCAGCGCCACCAGGCCCTCGAACTGGGGAGCGGCCATTGCGAAGGCTGTTGTTGTGTAGTGTTTGTGGTTGCACTGTACACCTCCAAAATGAGTCGAGACATGAAGTTGCAGCATGCAGCTCCGTCGAGAAGGCGCGACCGTTGTTGCCTAGCTGCCTGAGGCCTGCCACTGCAGCTTCATATTTAATAACGACCCCTTGCAATGCCATTGCTACAGACCAAGATCGTAGTGTATACACTGGCCGGTCCTGAAATTGAAGACGCAGGCCTCGCGACCACCTTCGCCATTTTCCAACCACCTCTTCCGCCAAGCAATCAAGATATCTTGCACCTGCTGCAGGTACTGTCGCTCGTTTAGCTGTACGTTTTGTATTGCCTTCTTCCAGCTCTCCGCGTCACTGAATCTTGTATCTCTCAGAGATTCCAGCACATCATCGCGCGTCTCGATAGCTAGGATAGGCGCCTCCTTCCAAGACTCTAGCTTTTCTGCCCATTTTTGTTGCGCCTCCGCGACGACGTGGAACTTGTTCGACTTCTTACTACGATGCTGTGCCATAAGCACTTGCACATTACCTTTCCGGTCATTGGCGTCGTGATGGCTCGTTCGTCGCACGAAATGCGGCTGTTGTGGCTTACTGGTCTCCATGTCGCGCAGCTCCTGCTGTACACGACTCACCAAGGTGGACATCGGAACGTCGAGCTCTTCTGCATTATCGCATGTCGGTGTAATACGGACACTGTTTGAGGCTTCGTGCCTGATGGCGACTACCAATGAGTGCTCGGCAGCGATCTCGTCTGAGCTGCGGTTGCTCGTCGCAAGCTCGCCGCTGACATCCGCAGCCCACAGTGAAGTCAGCACTCTGATGCCAACAACCATTATGGCTTCGGACCCGATGGCTTCGACTAACACGTCGCATCGCTTTGCAAGAGGCTCGGCCGGCTTTTTGTTTTTCAGAAAGGTGCCTTTGCCACCTTCTCGAACGTTCTTCATCATGTGTGCAACGATCGGATCGAGACCAATGGCCAGTCCCACGGCGCCGGTGCAAGATTTCCCCCTGGAAGCAGCTGGACGGTGTGCCTGGATAAGGCTATCGTATCGGCCACCAGCAGCGATCACGATCCTGTTCGCCTTGCGCTCCAGCACGCACTGAAATAGGATGCCGTTCTCATAAAATTTGGCATTCACACTTCCTAATGGAGCCACATAGACTCTTCGCTGCAAGGCGAACAACTCAGCGAAGGTTAGCATCTCGCGTAGCCCTCGGATACCCTGCTCGAGCTTGTGCTTCAGGCAAGTATTACTGTTGGCAAATATATGCTGCAGACGCTTGAATGCCTTCTCTGAATCGTCTCGGAAATCGAATCGCTGGAGATCGTCAAGACTGGTGTCTGGAACCCCAAACTTCCGCAACTCGGGACGGACTTTCGACCAGGTCCATTGCACGAAGCCCAATCGGCTGATTGTCTCCTTGACGGTGGGATGCTGCGGTACCGGTATGCGACAGAACTCCAATATAGCGTCCAGCATCTTCATGTGATTTATATGGAAACAGATATTGGTTGTTGATGCGAATGCCGGCACTTCGCACGCAACCTCGTCCATGACTTTCAGTGCTTCAGCTTCGTCAAATGCTGGATCATCTCCGGCTCCACAGTGTGCGATGTCGAAGTCGACCTCTTCGCTGACGCTTGGCGGTCCTCCACTTATAGCGTCGCGATATGCCGCGCCAAACGCGAAAGTCTTCTTCACAAGGGGCAGCTGGCGTGCAAGCCGTCTTGCATTAGGTAGCGTGAGGTCGTACGGCAGCTGGAGAAGGTTGCCAGAAGCATCAAGTACTTGAACCACCTTGTGGTCGGTGTAGTAACTAGATCGAGGGAAGACGCTCTCGCGTCTTGCCTCTTCAGCCCCATGACGGTGGAAGATGGCTTCCAGAAGCTTTCTAGACACCGAGCGAAGGCGCAGGCTGGTCGAATCATCGTTGCTCTGAGACGACCGAGACTTCGCGTCCCATGCTAGAGCCTTTACACGATTGCTAGCGTCGCGTGCAAATAGAGCCGACATCATCTTCTGATGATAAGGAGACCTAGGATCAGACAAGCCGTCGAGCGCTTGTCGTATCGTTCCGTCTTCAATTTTCACAGGAATGAGGTTTGTGCGGAGCAGCTCGGTACTGCTTGGTCGCGCGCCTGGCTTGTGTGCAATAAGGCACCTGATGAGCTTTCCTTGGGCAGCCTTCTCCTCATTTGCTTGGTAGGCTGATGGCAGATCGTCCTCCCTTTCGCGAATGTGTTGCAATACTCGTATGCGTTCCATGGACGTCCCAAATCCTTCGCACATTTCGAAAAACATGATTCCCAGCGAATACATGTCGACCTTGTCATTGTACGAGCCACTGGACGCTGAGCGTAGTTCTGGTGCCACATACAAGGCTGTACCAACACTGCGAGTCATGTCGCCGCCGCCGGTCTGCACACTCAACAATCCGACCCGTTCCAGGGACTGATACTGGACAGTGGTAGCCAAGCCGAAGTCCCCAATCTTTGGATTTCCCGCGACGTCGATGAAAACATTGTCAGGCTTCAAGTCACGGTGAATGATTCCATGGCTGTGAATATGCGCAAGGCCTTCAGTGATCTGTCGAACATATCTCCACGAGTCATCGGTGGACATCCCTCTGCGGACCAAATCACGTAGTGTTTGCCTTTCGCAGTACTCCATCTGAATGTACAGCATTGATGGTAGCCGTTTGGAGTCTGATCGCGAATTTCTGAGGTGTAAGGCCGCTCCGCCGAAATCACACGCCTGAGAAGATCCGTTGGCAAATTGTGTTCCGTCCTGATCCTCAGCAATTGCTTCATCTGACGAGGGCTCAGAATCGTCGTCACCAAACTCAATTTGTGGGTAGCCACTTGAGCTGACAAAGTCGAGTCCGCCTGTGCTGAAGCCTCCAAAATCCTTGCGAGGTCCATCAGAACTTTCATCCTCCTCGCTGTCTTCGATGGCTTCTTCGGTGGTTGTCGTTGCTGTAGTCGTGGTGTCTTCCTCGGAAATAGCGCCAGAGATGTCGGTCTCGACCCAGGTCGAGAAGTAGCGGACCACATAGGGGTGATTGAGCCTGTTGAGAAGCATGACTTCCGACAAGACCTGGTCCAGAAATTGCGGGGCTTGTTTGACCTGTGACACGATATCAATTCGACGTAACTTGTATCGCTTCAGCGACTTTGATGACACAAAGAAGCTCTTGATCTTGCTCTTTTCGAGATTCTTGAGGTGATATGCTTACTTTTTTGACGGCATATATGCCTAAATAAGTCAAAAAGTGAAGTGTCAGCAACTGGCCATATAGATTGTGCATTACGCCACACAATGAAATTTACCTCCATCAAGCTTGTTGCGTGCCTTCACAACCTCGCCAAAACCTCCCTTGCCCAGTCTGCCTGACTCTGTAAAGTCTGCAGCATATCTTGACATCGGCTCCGGAATGTTGGACGAGTTGTGACTGGATCTGCGCTTTGGTGGAATCATGACTCCGAAGCTTGTTGGACGTGATGCTTTTCTAGCAGTTAGTGGAGGCTCGTCCATCACAGGCGCCACTGTCCGCAGAAATTCAGATGGCAAGAGATTGAATGCAGGTGGCCTTTTCTTAGCGTCTACGGCAAATACCTTGCACGCAAAGTCGTTGAAAGCTTCGGAGAAGTCCAAACCTCCAAGCATGTGCTGCGGACTCTGATAGTCGCCTACAACCTCGAGTCCCAAGAGCATCTGCACTGCCACTACGCCCAAATTCCATATGTCCGCCTTCCTGCGGAGTGTTGGAGCGGCTGAATCCGCTTCTGGCGCAAGCCATTTGCTCGGAATATGCTGATCATGAATATCCAATACCCACTGCCCCAGCTGTCCAAGCTTTGGTGCTGGATTCGGACTGCTCCTGACATAGACGGATCCTACGTGAAGGTTGCCATGAGCAAGGCCGTGGTGGTGCAGGAATTCAAGAGCTTCGAGGAGCTCGATCGTGAACTGCCGTGCTTTGCTGATATGCAGTCCACCAAGCTCCAAGACCTCACGCAGAGTGCCACGATCGGCCCATTCACTACAAAGAGTCACCTGTGAGCTTCCCGCATCAGTGCGATCAACCCTGTATGCCAGTAAGCCGAGGATATTGGCGCTTCTTATCTTGCTGAAAGCTTCAAGTGTTGACTCAATCTGCATTATGTCTTCTCGGGACTTGCGAATCACCAGCTTCTTCACCGTGACCAGCGGTAGTGTCGACTCTGAAGACTTTGGCTGTCCAAGATACAGCTTTACGTCCCGCGCTTGGGAGATGAGGTGAAGCGCTGAGACTGCGTGGAACGTCACAATACCATTCGGAAGGTGCACAAGTGCTGGTTGATCGAAGAGGACATCGTTCTCGGAGCTCAAATCTTCTGACACTTTCTTGCTGTGCTTGCGGTTTTCCTTGCGGTGAAGTTCACGGTCAACCATCTGCTGGAGCATTCTGTGGCACATGTGTTAGACTTATATACCTTCAATAAGATCGAGCACAAAGTATATAGCGCGTCAGAATGTGGCCGAGGTCGATGTAGCGTTGTGTGAGATCTGTCATACCTGGCTTCTTCTTCAGCTGCTTCGCGCAGGCGACGTGACTCGGCTTCTTGCGCTTCCTTTGCAAGGGCATGCGCGACTTCTTCTGCGTTTGCTCTCTCTTCTTGAAGGCTAGGCAAGCTGGAACCTTGCCTGGCGGCCACCGCATCTTCCAAGGCCTCTTGTATCTCACCGGCAACAGTGTGGATCATAACCTCGCCCAGCATCTGTTCCGGACGCTTCTCCAGGATGCTGCGAATACGTCTTTGAGTCCTCTCATGGTATATATCGAGCCCAGAGCAATCCAGCAACGGCGCCGACTTGGGATATGTCGCTGTCAAATGGACAGAGAGCCTGACATAGCTCTCAAGATCCGAGAAAGATCGTAGGGTTAGCCTAAAACTGCGATCAGTGGTTTTGCTCCATGCTCCCTTTGTCTCCATCTCTTCATAGTCTTCCATGTAGATGGCCTGGAGAACCTCGCATTCTTCCCTCTGCACTTCGTCATAGTTGATGGCAGGCGAGCTTGCTTCTGCGGCAGCCTGCTGCTGTTTCGAAGCAATGGCATTGGTCTTTTTATTCCACAGAGATCTAGGCGCCATTGTGTCGCAGTCTTGTTAGGAGAATAACATCCCGCTGAGCAATCTCGCGCTTGTGTCACAGACTACTTGAGATTTTGTCCATCATCTTGAGCTCTGGTCTCTCTGAAATAGGCACAAGCGACCAGCACGCAAACTTGCCTGATCTGACGTATTGTCACGACTCAGGCTTGTTGCGTCGACAGCAAAGCCACACATTAAACGGTCGACGACATCTCTGCATTGCATTCACGTGGGGGCGTCAGCCCTGCTTACCGAGTTAGGCAATAGTACATAAACAGTCTTTACTCGTACACCTCTACCTCTATTCTTCTGGAACGTCGAGACGAGCACTGCGTAATATGTGTCGCGTGTGCGACGATAGCATCTGATAACTGACCGAGCCGGCGGCTTAAGATGCTTCACTGGCTCGCAGGCGCGAAGGCGCCAGAGCCTTCGGGTACGACGGAGTTGTCGCAGACAAACATGAAGAGTGGGAGAGCTGATGGCTTCTAGACCCCTACGCGACAGGATACGTCGAGCCACCCGAAACACCCGCGCCAGTCTTCGCGGTACGCGCCTTCAAGCACGCGATCTTCGGCACGCCACAGACTGTACAACCCAAGCCCAGACGTAACTCGAACACGCAAAACACACGACCAGGCCATGCCAGTTCTCGGCCTGAGCGACCGATCGTGACTCGCCCTAAAAGTGCCGGCGATGCGCGTGCTCTAGGTCTTCTTGAAGGGCAGCGATCAGGACCTGAGCCAATGGCAAGTCCGACCAAGGGAATTCTTATGACACCGGGCACAGCAGCTGCCAAGCGAAAGACAGTTACATTCGGTGAGCAGGTTACCAGAGACGAGAGTAAGCGACCTACGAGGAGGGACTTGCCTGAGGATTGCCCGGGCAAGTTCCCGAGCCCATGGACGAAGCCGAATACAGACGACATTGAAGACGAGGATTTCACAGAAACAGGCAGAATACGATCGCGAAGTAAGCTCACAGATGCCTTGGAGCAGGTAAGAGACGAGTCTACGAAACGGAACCGGTCAGAGATACGTGACGAGGCAGAGCAAATGAAAGGCATAGGCGCGTCCTGCCCACGGAGGGAGTGCTGCGAGCAGTGGAAGGCACAATTCGACGCGTATCGAGAGAAGTCTCAACGAGATGTTAGGAAGCTCATACAAAAGCAGAAGATGGCCAAAGACTTCGCAAGAGACAAGGATCTTCAATGCACTGATCTCGCAGATCAGTTACGACAAGAAAGGAAGTTAGTTGATAGGCTTGAGAAGAGAGCCGCGGATCTCGAAGCGCAGATACAGGCAATGCAACAGGTTCTCGCCAGAGTCAACTCAGGTACCGTGGAAGCTGAGCCAGCAGACGTAGCTGCGAAGCTTGCAGCTGTCGCTGTTCAACAGAGACAGCGTCGATATGCCGTGAAGGCTGAGCAAAACGAGGCAGCTATTGCCGTGGACCCTTCTCGAATAGCAGCGACGACGGCAGCGCAGAAAGAGGACAAGGCTCCAGAACGCGACCTACAAAGTCAGTGCGCGCCAGAAAAATCAGCAAATGTGGAAATCCATGCAATTCGTGTCAGAGAGAGGTTTCGCCTTCAAGCCGGTCGCATGGGCGCGAGCGACGACATCTGGAATCAGGCTCTGAGATCTTCAAGCCCAGCACGAAGCTCAGATAAGTCTCATTCGAACACACAATCCAGCAGGACTGTAACGAGTGGGACTGGCTTGACACCATTGAAGTCGCTCAATATCAACACTTTACCAACTGCGAAGCTCAACCGGCGAGACTCTGCTCAGCCGTCTCTCCAGGTTGATCGGTTGGCGAAGGAGCCTCTCGTCCGCCAAGAAGTAGTTCACCAGCGAAGTATCTCTGGAGACATGCGTGCAGAATCACCCTTGCTGCCAACCACATCTGGCAGCCGACCAGCAGATACACGGGAGGTGTCATCACAGCCGCCGGGCTCACCTAAAAGTCATCAAACCGCTGCTGGGCCCGATGACTTGACAATGCCGGTACCACCATCTAGTCCTTTCATGATCACTCCAGAAATGTCGCCAGTCGCTGGAAGCCCGAAGTGCTCCTATTTCGACCGACGAGAGCATTCTCCGTCGAAGGCTGCTCCAGCGCGAGCGGTCAAGGAAAATGCTCCGCCTCCTGTCAAGCCCTTAGCGGCAGCGGCAGGAAATGTCAAGCCGACTGCAGCCTGGAATGCCATCAACGCGCCTGCTTCAGTAGCTGTGAGACGTACCACTACGAGCATGACCACCAGGGATGGGCGCCAGGTAAGCGCTGACCGTCTTGAGGCAGCCAAGGCGAGGATGGCTGCAAGGGGAAGGGTTGTTTCCTAGCTGATAATTACACATGTGTTGTCAATCACTATTTAGGACGTGTCATGCTTTCATTGTATGGTTTAGCGAGCGTGGCGTTGCCGTGGTCATGGTTATGACTTTCAGCACTTTGTTTTGGCAGCAATTTGGTAGTTTACGAGTAGCTGAGGCGGCAGCACACATGGACATCTAGCCAGTGTCACAAGGTCGCTCAAAGTGATGGCACGACATGGACATCTGGCAGTGTCACACGATCGGCTCACAACGACGGCAGTCTATGCTCCGAACAAACACCTTGACAAGAGTTCTGTGGACTCAGAGCGCCTGCCGTCACGTCATTTGAGCTGGAAGCTTCTGCCCACGTTTCGAGGGTCTGTTTTGAAAGGACTGGAACGGAACGGAACGAAGTAATGCAGCAGCACATGTCGTTCATACGCAACTACTGACAGATATGCTGAAGTATCAAAGGCAGCCAATCCCAGTCAGCGCCAGGCAAGCACGCCGGTGTTGAAGAACCTCAGTCCCATAAGCTCTCGCTTCCAATACCTCATGTTCGTAATGATGAAGACCTCAAGTCCTTGCTCCCGCCCGTATCTTCAATGCTTCCATGAGTGGTTGTCGTATTGGTGCTGTCAGGTTCCGAGCCGTCCTTCAGCAACTGTTGACTGGTCACGTGATGATGTGGTTGAGGGTAGGTGTATTGCCGAACATTTGGTCGTGATGGGGGCAAGTCGCTTATTTGCTGTTTGCATTTGTCAGTGATGAATCAATGGACGATATTGGAGCGTTGAAGGCTTACCTGCGAGCTCTGGTCTTTCTTCTCTTACGCTTCAAGCGCCTGACACGCTTCTTCCTCCATTTCGCTCTCATCTTGGGCTAGTTGTCTGTGATGACTGTCAGTACATGCAAACGGCACCTTGAAGAAATCCATTGACTGGGGTAGCAGATACATACTGGTGCCTTTGACGAGGTCGATGGTAAGGGGAAGAAAGAAGGCTGTCTGAAAGCTCGAGGAAAATGCATTCGTGGGGTCAAATTCGCCAAGACGCTAGGCAGGAATTAAGGCACCAACTGCACAGTTGCTTTCTGAGCTCACGATAAACCAACATAAGATAAGAAAGAAATCGTGGTCTTGTTTTCTTCTCGTGCTGTTTATTTTTCTTTCAGGTAAGAAAAAAATGGTACGATGGTTACCGCACATCTTTTCGCTGGCCACTGTATGTACGACTCACAAAAACGCCGACCAACTCAGCCTACCCACTGTGGAGTGACCAGAGCGGAGGTGTCGGGGCATTCGGTGCAACCAGACCACAGCGCACTTCGACGGGTTGTGAGGATGGTTCAAAGTGTGTGTGCATAAGAGAGCGACAGTAGACGCTGTGGCTGCCACCGCGAAGCCTATCTATTGACCTTCAATTACGCCACTGCCTAGAAGCACGACCTTGGTCATAGAGACAGTTGAGGCCATGGTCAATGGTTGATTGCCTGTTGACACTGCTGAAGGCTTGGCACACATGATATCAACCTAGGATACCACTAACACTTAGGACGATTGTTTCGAAACACCATTCATTGACGCAGCTCTGGTTGACCGCTTGACCGACTGGTGGAATCACCGAATGATCAACCCTCGTCGACCTTTTTGTCGAGAAACTTCGAGCTTTCGCATTGCAATTTTTTCATCATTCTTCTGTTGTCATCACGCCATATCATTGCCATAGACACAGACGCCGGGCATAGGAGTGCTCAAGCCCACGTCCTCCATTTCTACATCCTTCTCGACATCGGCTTGTGGTTCTCTGCTCGCCATGCGCTCTTCCAAGTCTCGGCCGAACGACTCGGATACGGCGCCATTGACAGACACTTCTCGCACCCCATGCAATTGACGGAAGGGCGCAAGCATGTCTTCGACATCGTCGTTGCCACCATTTCCACCTTCGCGTTGTCGTACTGCATCAGATTTGACCGAATCGAGCACCTCGTTACTGTTCGACACGCAAATAGAAACCCTTGCTAGCCGTCTCTGAGTATCCAGCATCTTGGTCTTGTCACCTTCCCGAGGTTGAGCATCATCTTTCAACGCGTTGACCAGCCTTTGCACTTGCCTCCGAAGACCATGAGCCAAGCCTTTCCCGGAGACATTGAACTTTATCATACCAGTGTATGGGTCGACCTGATCGATATCAACGGTCACGCGTTTGATGAGCTGAAGGTATCGCCGCGGCAAAAGGTCTAGAAAAGGTTTTCGCGCGCTTGGTGCCATACCTGAAGGCAGGAGCCATTGCAGTCGAAATACAATCTCATTGTAGGTGACGACCAACAAGAATGTATTTCCACCGTAGATGAGCTCCGCACACTCATCATGAAGCTGCTTGCACACACATAGCAGCTTTGTGTTTCCTCTCTGCCAGACAACGTTGCTGGAGCCGTTCGCGCCTGCTATACGCGATCGCGGGAGCTTAGGCAGGACCATCCCCTTTATGCTACGCTCGTGCACAGCTCCAAAATTGCGTGCATGGCGAGCCAGAGGACCGATGTATAGAAAGTCCTTCGTCCTCGGGAGGAGATAATTGAAAATCTCTTGTCTCAATTCCACTGGCAGTCTCAACAGAGGAAACCGAGGAGCCGTGCATCTCCGTTCCATCTCTTCCCACGACTCATTTCTCCAGATTGGATTCCTTTGAGAGTCGCTGACGATTGTTGTGGGCGCAATATGCGGCGAAACATAGTAATCGCGGCAATTATGATGGCCCTGGTCCATCATTGCATGCGGCACCTCTAATACCACAAAGGCCGGTCTTAAAGGTCTGCTCCGCCTAGCTACACATGATATATGCCGTATTCCGTCGTCGACGGCACTGGATCATGACAACGAGATTGCACGAATGAGCGAGTTGTCGCCGCAGATGTATGGCTACGGCCTGATCTCCGAGATTGATGCCTAAGAGAGGTGAGCCGCTTTGCCGCGCAAGCTTGTGCAGCCACGGCGGCTGATAATGAGCTGCAACACTCCTCGCAAGATACCACCCACGGCAGTTCCGCACAAAATGGACGGCCTGCGCTCGCTCGCGGTCTTGATCGACCTGGGCGTCTCTTCGCTGTTTCGCAAACATGGTGATGGAACCACTGATAGCCCCAACGAAGGGGTGTTGGCCGTTTGAGCACGCGACATCACTGCCGGACAGCTCTCATAATAGCAGTCCGGCGTCTTTGCCATACACACAGGGTGGGCAGGAGGGGCTACGAAGAAAAAGGCGACTGTCTTTTAGCTTGAAAGTTCAAGAGGAAGAGAAGAATCCATCGGAAGGGCACAAGAAGAGCAGGCATTTCTTGGGCACAAGCTCGCTTCGATTTGTTTGGAGCGGAGGGAGGAGATTACGGAGGCGCCACGCTACACCTAAGCACCGATATTCCAAGATGCATATTGAAAGCTTTCCAGCGGAGATTGTCTCGCATATCTTCTTGTCCTTGTCCGACGTGGAAAGCGCGATGAACCTCTCTATGACCTGCCATTACTTCCGCGATGTGTACCATAAGCAAAGGATCTCTATCCTTACCCAAGCTACCGACGCCGAATTCGGGCCCGTCGACGACATAATACAGGTTATCACCCACAACAGCAGCCAGCCGGCGCACGCGCACCGGGATGTTCCGCTCTCACAGGCGGTGCTTCACCAGATTATTCGAGCTGGCCGGGTAGCACAGCGATGGGAGCATTTCTACCCATTCAAGAAATGGAGTGACGACTTTGAGAACCGCAGGCTCCTCTCGAATGATGAGCGCTGGCTCTTTCGCCGGGCCGTTTACCGCTTGTGGCTCTACAGCAAAGCCTTCCACAATCGCGAGCATGCTCGTACAACGCGCAACGTGCCCGAAGTTGTGATTGAACGCTCAAGGCTGCTTCACAACTGGTCCACGACCGAGCTTGGCGAGATGCTTGACGCCCACAATGTGTTGAAGCAGGTCATCGCAAACAATGTCTGTCCTTCCAACGGCAGAATCCAGCAAGAGTTTCACAAACGATATCCGGAGTCTGATCATCAGCTTATGTTCAACACGCACCTCAGCTACTTGCAGTCATCTCCAAGCCCAATCGCAATCTTGGCTGATTACTCTGCGACCAGGTACAATCGCCTCAATTCATCGCGGTACCATGAGCCTGGTGCTGAGGGCTGGGGCGACGACATCAACCACTACTACGTAGTGGAGGACATGATGAAACTTGACCCCGAGCAGATCCTGTTCCTCTGCGATAGGTGTCCCCTGAAGTCGCAAGTTGAGGCGTATGTGCGAGCAACCTTGCAAGGAGGCGAGTGGTTTGTCAACAATGGCGAAACATTCAGCGAGACGCTTGCACTTGTTATCAAGCAGCGCGGAGGTGATCCACTGGCTTTGAGGCAGGCGGTGCAGGAGGAAGAGATGGGGGTGACAGTACACGCTATCCAGTGATAGCTATCATTTCCAGCACACACTCCTAGATACTCCCTGTCTCGTCAGTCCTGCCCTTAATGTCATTATAATACACAGCCCGAAAGAGGCGCGGCCCGCAGCGGGGGGCCCGCAGCGGGGCACCCACACCTGCCTATCTGGTGTGGACCCGTTTAGTTCAAATTATCACAATTGCTGCAACATTGAATTCGACAGTCCGGATCGTTACTAAACTCTGCTCTCAGTATCCGTGGTGTACCGCCTCTCGAAATTTGCTCAACGCCGAGCTTCTTCAACAGTCCAACTTCCCACAGAGCGAGATTTCCGATACCGAACATCTAGGTCATGCGCGTAGCGACGCTCCAGTTCGGCCCAGAATTAGGCGCGCTTGACCAGAACGTGCAGAGGGCCAATGCCACACTGGCGGCTCGAGATATGAAGCATGGCTATATCGATCTGCTCGTTCTCCCAGAACTTGCGTTCACAGGCTACAACTTTCCAAGCCTGGAGGCGATAACACCTTTCTTAGAGCCGACGGCCGCAGGTCCAAGTACGCGATGGGCGGTCGAAACAGCAGTGCGGTTTGGCTGTCATGTCATCGTCGGGTATCCTGAGATCGCCACTGCGGCAGATGGAACGACGAAGAACTACAACAGCAACGTCACGGTCAATGCGAAAGGGGAAGTCGTGGCTCATTACAGGAAGTCTTTCCTTTACTACACTGACGAGACATGGGCCGACGAGGGCGCCGGGTCACTCCCTCCCGCAACAGGCCTCAATGTGCCAAGGCAAGACCGACCATTCTTCTGCGGACCTTTAGAAGATCTGAGTCTTGGTACAAACGTCGGAATGGGCATATGCATGGACATCAATCCTTACCGTTTCACTGCACCATGGTCCGCCTACGAGTTCGCCAATTCGATGCTCGAAGGCCAAGCGCGAGTAGTCATTCTATCAATGGCTTGGCTGACCCGTCTCATGCCTGTGGATCTGGAAGTGGAGCCAGATAGACCTGATATGGAGACTGTGGCCTACTGGCTCGAACGTTTCCACCCGTTCCTCACTCGGGCTGCGTCAAACTCTGCAGCGGTCGAGGGACAGCCATCTAATGATGCTCAGGAGCCGATTGTGGTGGTGTTTGCCAATAGGTGCGGTATTGAGGGCAACAAGATTGGTACTATGCACATTCAGAATGGCGAGCACGTGGAGGAGGGTGATAGGGTGTGCTACGCCGGCAGCTCTTGCGTGATGAGGTTTCAGGCCGGCAATGTGAGGATGTATGAGAAAGCGAAGGGCGAGGTCGCAATTCTGGGCAAAGGCGAGGAGGGTCTATTAGTGGTAGATACTGAGCAGCCAGCTAGGTTTCTCTTGACGCAAAAAATGATGTGACTGCTGCGGTCGTGGGCAGCATGGATCAGAGGACGGGCTGCAGATCGGCGGTCCTCGAATGGGAGCACAAGTTCGCCGCCCAGCGAAATGCAGGGCGTGGTCAACAAAGCGCCTGTCGGTTAACGGGCAGCCAACATCCGACGTTAAAGCGCTGGCAGGCTGACTCCCTTTGGCGCCGCACGATAAGTTTGAAGGTTTGGAGAGGCGCTCAAGTTGTCCATCATCCAACGCCACTGATGCATTTGAGCGCACGTCGTGTGCTGCTGTACTGCTTCGCAAATGGGCCTTTCGCAGCTACATGCCGCCAGTCAGCCAGAAAGCCGTAGATGGTGACGCGATTGTGCCATCTCCATCTTCCCAAGCCAACGCCATGTTTGAAAAGCCTTTGCCTCTGCTCATTTGATGATCATTGCAACTTGTTCCGCATCCACATCTCCCGAATCATGCTATATAGCTTGCACTCATCTGCATTCGATCGTCACAAGGCGCTCACGTGATGAGAGTGATGTATTGGGAGGGCGTGTCGTCTAGATTCCGATACGGGTCTTGCGCCAGTGCCTCCTCTTGGCATTGTATCTGCCATTCTGTCAGTCACGCAGCCCTCTGACTATCCTTTAGACTTGGGCAAGCCGCAGTTGCTGCCATACCTGATGGTGTTGCCGGTCCTCAGTCTAATCCATTGTGGGATTGGGCGGTTCTGCTTCTGCGCCTTTGCGAGCTTCTGCTTGGTACGAAAGGACTTGTGGGACTGTGTGCAATTTCATTAGTATTGCATCGTGTTCCATCTCATGCGGTAAACACGTACAGGCATCTTGGCGATGTCCGGTGATGACTTCTGCGTGGTGCGGTGGTTCGCTGAGTTCGTTATCAGCAAGAGCAGGCACGAATTTCGAGTTGGGGTAGGCTTACTAATTTTGAGCCAAGACAATTCTCATGTGGGGCTCGGATCGGACTGATAGTGTCATCGAAGCATGCCATAGTGGTAAATGTACTGCGCAGTCTGAACAAAGTCAGACACATGGCATGACAGGAAATCCGATCAATCGACCGCTTACAGTCGGTGTATGCATTAAACGTCCCATGTTCAAATCATGTCAGCCGTCACATTGTTTTCGGCCCATCATTGCCCTTACAGCGCCTTCGCTCAACGCTACACACTACAGTCCAAGCATATTCAAACCTCATGCCGATTTATCAGCTCATATTCCTGAGATCTTCGTCTCAGGCAGAATGCTTTCCATCGCCGCGCAGCACCTTTCCACTTCGGTATGTTGACGGGTACCTGCAAGATGTACTGTCGATATGCACACCAACCGAGCATCAGCACGCTGACGCCCACAGCAAACCCCACGATGGTGAGCAGCACCCAGTTTCTTGCCATCCAAAAGATAAGCTGCACATCATAGCCATGCCAACTGTTACCCAAATGATGTGTGAAGAAGCTCCACGAATGTCCATTATACTCCTCAGGAAAGATCAATCGTACCCTGCCACCATCGATACCATCTCCAATGTTAAGTTCATCTGACTGCCAATGTATCCACATGACACTGAGGAACAGCGGTCCCGTACTTCCCATGACAGTGATGTATGGCAGAATCCAGCTCCGATCATAGCTCGCAATTTGTTCTATGACCTTCATGAAGAACGGGTGCTGCGGTACTGCACCCATCACGTCGTTGCTGATTCCTGTCGGTATCGTTCTTCGAGCGAAAGCAGGATAAGATAACAATGGGGTCAAGTCCCGGTTGCAGCCATCGTCGAGATCGATGTAGATTCCTCCGTAATGTGCCAGCACAAAGTACCTTATTGCGTCTGCTCGCTGAATCGGGTACTTGTAGCCATCGAATGTTTCCAGAAACCAAGGATATTCTGCCTCGACAAAATCCCTACTCATGGCATCGGTCCATAGTTTATAATCCCACCCGTCGTCTGTCTGATGCAAACTTATGCAGCTCTGTTGCGCTTCCTGCCATACCTCCGGAATACTCGCGTTCTTGTATGTTTGGTGGATGATCTTGGGTATCAGAGATTCCCGATCAGACAACCGTGAGGAGCCCGGCGCGGGAAGCTCTGCTTTCGTGATCGCATCTTCGGTGCCATCTACCACCAGAAGCAGAAGAAGTGACCATACCGCGTGAATGAGGAAGGCGACCACGGTAAGGTTGAACAAAAGGAAAAAGAGGACTGCGCGCCGCATCTTTGTGATAACTCCCGCAGTCTGCTATGTGATTGCTGATTTTGGAGATCGCTATCGGGCTATTCGTGCGAGGCTGACAGACTGAGCTGACTTATATGGAGGTCGTTACCAGACTCTGATGCTTCTTTGAGGCATGCAGCTTGTACGAAGTGCAGAAAAGGAATTGAATACGCGCTGCTTCCTTTGACTGGTCGCCGGCGAGATATTGGCCGATGCGGGTCACATGCACCAGTGACTCCGTTCCCGAATCGCTCCAGATGCCGTTCTGTAGTCGCAAACTCACATGCACTCACTCTTAACTCCCAAATGCGAGTCTGACGCACTGATGATCACGAGACTATACTGGACTTTATTTCGATTGTGGCAGTGATCTCGCCGAGCACGCTCACAAGCACGACGTCCTGCAGGCTGACGTTTCAACCTAGATTTCGCGAAGATGATGACTTGTGACCTGGAGCGACCAGACAAAGAAAGAAATTTCATCATTCACAATCTCTACTTGTCGGTAGTACGGGCCTGAGCTACCTTGCGAGTATGGATTTGGGCGGCGTCCTGGCTCTGACGAGCAGACGGTAATCGAGGCTCGGCCGTCTTGATTGAAGCAGACCAAGACCGAAGTCTATCTGCGGGGCACTGCGCTCAATTAGGCTTGCCTCCAAAGGCGCCCTCCGCAGCAGCACGTCTGAGCATCTCTGAAGTGTCAATTTCTGGCATGTGTGGAATGCGACTGCGACTCTTCAAAAGTTCGCCCTCCTCAATCTCAACGAATTTGCCACCAGCCGAGTATATCAGCTGACCATGTCTCGACTCAGCCGCCATCAGATATAGTGCTGACCTCGCTGCAACTTCTGGTCCCTGGGTTACCAGACCGGTCTTCTCCACGAGCTCCTTGGTCTTCTCGAAGAACTCCTTGGGTATTATGCCGGTCATGGTGAAGTCAGGCGCTATACCATTAATGCGAATGGGGACACTTTCGCGCTTCAAGTTCAGGGTTATTCCTCGGATGAAGCCCAAGAGTCCGTGTTTGGCTGTTGCGTAGTCCGCGACGTGCAGTCTCTGGAAGCTGGACGGCGAACACGTCATGACGATGCTACCGCCTGCCGGCTCTTGGTGTCTCATATGATGCATGCCCAGATAGGCTGTATTGATGGCGCCTTGCAAGTTGATCTCATACGTCAGTCGCGATGGCTCAATTAGTTCGCCATTATCATCCCAGTTATCCTGAAGGTAATCGGCTCGACCGGTAATGCCCGCATTGGCAAATACATGATCAATCCGGCCGCGCAACCGGTTGGCCTGCTTGAATAGCGCTTTGAGATCATCCCATTTCGACACATCGGTTTTGACAAAAGAAAGCTTGTCGTCTTCCAGAGGCGGAGGGTTCAAGTCTCCATTAACGACAGCTGCTCCTAGTTCAAGAAGGATTCTGGTGGCAGCAAGGCCGATGCCAGAAGACCCGCCTGAGCTTCGTCAATGTTCCACCTTCGAAATGGAGTGCTCTGTCGGCATACCAGTCAACACAACAACCTCGCCTGCAAGGCTCTTCAGGTCATCTTCTTGAATTGTCAATTCCGTCATTGGGGCGTTGTAATCGGTGCTACGGTTCAAGACAGCGACTACTTTAACCGTCTACAATTTCAGAGGTATCCCAAATGCACAAGCTCTCGCTGAAGGCCGTTGTTACGCGTTCCAATGTTCTATATAGACACACGCAGCACGAATCTACAGCGAAGTGATAGTCTCAGCACCATGATCACATGGTAAGGGTTTGTCAGACCGACATTTTGGCTTCTTGGACCGACGTCTTTGGTTCTTAGACCAAGTTCTTTGGTCTTTAGACGGACGTCTTGGCTTCTTCGTATCAAACTCAATTGTATCATCCCGCAATTGACCGAGATCACGAGCCATTGACTGCGTCGACAAGCAGCTAGTCACATCAACAAGCTGTAGTTCTGACGCAGGGCAGTCAGAGGTGTCATCCATTTGACTGGTCGGTTGACTATTGACGTGGCCGACTGCTTGCCGACAGGTTGAGCTTACTTCTTGATCCAATTGGCGAGGTGCTTACGAGGTGTAAATGTCTGATGATGATGCTGTAGTGTTTGACTCCGTGGTTGACCATTGGAATTACTGCACCATGATCATCAAGTCCTGATCCCGCCTGTCAATTGTTTGGCTTTTTGGTTGACTAGTGAATGACTGCACATATGTGACCACGCCGAAGGTCAGGCCTTCGTGTTTAGAGCATGTCACCTGTTGTGCTCATTCGTGGAGCTCTCAGCCGTCACCCGCGATACTCTGTGAAGGTGTGTATTGGCTTGGCGGTCGTTGGCAACAGGGAGTACCATGGTAATGGAGTTGAACAATCGATGAGCGTGCTACCCAAATGATCTGGACAGAGCAATCTCAATTGTATGAGGGTATCGTGGCAAAACACACTTTTGATAGCTAGCAAGACCTTGTCAAGACCTCACCGTTGGTAGGTACACCATACTTGGCTGCCTCTTAAAGTCAAATTCGATGTTTGCACGTGATCAACCGACACTAAGCCGCAATAATATCCATGCTTTTCGTACGGATGTGCATACTGAATGTGGGTCTTTTTGGAATTTACAGTCCGTTTGCACGTCTGTATGGAATGAGGGGCTTTTTCCAAAGTTTGTGCCGCCAGGTCTGATTGGGAAGGCCCCTACTAAGCCACACGCCACTAACTCAGCATCATTTATTCCATAGACGAACTCAATTTTGATTGAAAATGCGACGCTCTCTGTAGGGCCCACCTGCCTGCACAGCTCGTTCCTCGCTCTTTACCTGCACATATAGAGGCTCGCTCTCGCTCGGGCACCTTATAAGAGCTCGCGAGAGGATATGAGTCCCGCTTCTTACCGCTCGCCGCGGGGGTAGGTACAATTTGAAGCATTTTAGCGTGGGGCAGAGGCTTACTAAGTTTGTGTCGTG
Organism: Teratosphaeria epicoccoides; assembly: GCA_021401465.1. NCBI lineage: Eukaryota > Fungi > Ascomycota > Dothideomycetes > Mycosphaerellales > Teratosphaeriaceae > Teratosphaeria > Teratosphaeria epicoccoides. Next base: position 306,782 of record JADDMT010000035.1, read on the forward strand.
TGGCTTAGTAGCGGCGTTCCCTACTAGACCTAGGCGCGTTCCCTACCAGAACGGAAATTCGTGCAGCACTGAGATCTGTACGACTAATGAGTCGCCCCTACGTAAGGGAGTAGAAGCTACAGAATGTATCGGGTACATGTACTTGCTAGGGCTGCCTAAGATTCAGGCAGGTCTGCATGGGATAACTAGTTACTAATAAGCTGATATTATCAGAGCGTCCCGCGCTGTTCCGACCACGCAATTGCCTGTCCAACCCGCCCTTACATGGACATCTCGATCGGATTTTCTTTACCTATAAGCAACTCACGCTCGCGCTTGGCATCACTTACCGGATCACGGCACAATGGGCTTGATGCAGCAGACCGCCGCAGACCGCTACTGGGATTCACATGGCAAGACGGACGTGCAAGCCCCTCAATGGACGGCGTACTTCGAGAACCCTTTCTCATTCCTTCTGATTTTCACGGTGATCACGTTACTTGGTCAACGTCTAGTTAGTACCGCCCGTGCCAAGGCCTCTCCCGTGCTTGGTCAGGATGGCGTTCGCACAGTACCCGCTGCACCGTACTGGCTCCCCTACCTTGGCCACATCCCGAATTACATCTCGCAAGGGCCCGAAATATTTTTACGAAGTATACGCTCTAGGTATCCAGATTGGAGCATCTTTTCCATCACCTTGGCCGGTAATGTCTGGAATATTATTTGGAATCCGGAACACTGCAATCGGATCCTAGGCGAGCGAGAGACTGTGGCGAGCAGCGAGGAGATTACGAACCGACTAATACAAACAATATTTGGACTGCCTCGTCGCGACTACGAGAAGTATCTGGCTGCGTTCCCGGAGATCGTGGGAGCGTACAAGCATCTTTTGGGGTTGCCTGGATTGGAGACTTTGACGAGAGACACCGCCCAAAGATTGAAGGAGCATATCCAGGACTTCGTGACATGTAACGCGAGTCAGGTGGATCAAACGCCTTGGGAGAAGGCAAGTGACGCGAGCGCGACTACAGACGCAAATGGACGCCCAATTGTCGAGGTGGAGATGTTCTCATTGGTGAGAGACTTCATAGCCTACACCGCCATTCCTTCACTCATGGGCACGGATTTCTTGAACAACAACCCTGAGTTCTTGTCCGAACTCTGGAAGTTTGATGCTGGATTCCTTCTGCTCGCTACCGGCATCCCCCGGTGGGCACCTATCCCCATCCTTACTAGGGCGCACATCGCCAGAAAGAAATGTCTAGATATGCTCGAGACTTTCCATGAGGCCATGGAGAAGGAGGCAAGCAGCGGTGATGCCGGCTCCAAATGGCGGGGCCTCGAAGACGCAAGTGCTCTTGTCAAGGCACGGGTGGTCATCTATCGGAAACATGGCTTTAGTGTGAGGGGTAGAGCAGCAGTCGAATTGAGTCTGATGTGGGCAAGCTCTGCAAATTCAAATCCGATGGTGTTCTGGCTGGTACAGCGCATTTTCGCAGACAGAGCATTACTGGAGATGGTACGAGAGGAGATCGCACCGCATGTGTCGGCCATTCAGCCGCAGTCCGAATTTGCGCTTCCGGAACCGCCGAGGCTGGGGAATTTTGATGTGGAGGGCCTTATCAAGGAATGCCCGCTGCTGAACAGTTGCTACGTTGAGTGCATGCGGCTTGACACTGCGCTCACGAACTTAAGGGTCCTGAAGCAGGATATTGTGCTGAGATCCCCGAATCCGGATGGCAAGAGCTGGCTGCTCAAAAAAGGCGAAATGATTCAGGCAGTTCATGATTTGCATCATACAGATCCAAGCTATTTCAAAGATCCAATGGTCTGGAAGTCAGACCGACATATTCGGTACGGGGTCGATAGCAAGAAGCCTGCCGTGGAGCTGGGCACGATCCGTCCTTTTGGTGAGTCGCCACATCTTGGTGTACATTTGGACACGCTAACGCGAGAGCAGGTGGTGGTGCCAGCGCGTGTAAGGGACGAGGCTTCGCTCTCAATGAGATCCTGATGTTCACTGCCGCAATCGTCGCCATGTTCGAGATTGAATCGTCTTCTGGAGGTCCCGTGAAAATTGCAAGCCGAAAGCGTGCTTCGGGCACATACACGTGTGTTGATAATATGCGTGTACTGATCAAGCGAAGAGCACTGGGCCCGAGCGCGAAGGAGATGCTGGCTAGATCAGAAATCTGAATCTGCTTCTTCCATAATGACTTGATTCAATAAGCCTCTGCTCCGCCGCGCATTGCGGATGCCATCGGAAGTACTAAGGTAAAATGGTGGGGAAATAGTGCCCGAAGCTATGATATCCGGCGATGAGAGTGGTGGTGATGAGATGCGCGGCTTCTCTGCTGCTGTCTTCTCCTTGCGCTTGACCTCACGATATTGCTTTGCGGTACGCGTAGGCTTGCGGCGTCGCTGTTGAGGCTCACGATCAACCTGTAGCAGGCTTGCCAGTGAGCCGTAGACATAGCTGACTACCAAACCAATGCTCAGGCCTACAATGGCTGCCACTCCAAGGTAGATGTATAGAGTCTGTATCAGGTTAGTGACGCGTCGACATCGACTTGGCAATTGATACTCACCTCAAGTCTGACCAGGAGCTGGAAAGGAGCTCCAATACAAGCCGCTATGAAGCGGTCGAGATATAAAAGTGGCTGTAGCAGAAATACGACCGGTCTGTACAATAGCTTGGCCAAGAAGAGCGCGGCTATTGCTAGATAATATAGTATTATACGAACTGGCCAACACATGTACCAGAGCGCCGTGGCCGTCCAGACCAACGCGGCCTGCCATTGCTTGTGCTCAGCCATGGCGCTTGGCCCCTCGCCTTCGGATCCGTGCTACGGCGATGGCATTCTGCTCGCAAGCTGCTTGTGATGGCGTATTTTACAGAAGGAGACTTGCTGCAGGATGGCTGTTTCTGAGTGTTTCGGACTCTACGCCTATCCTGCGGATGCATATCACGGCGGTCTATATGTGCCAATTAGTAAACGTGGGGGCGTCTTGGTTTTTTGACTTCGAGTCAAAACACCATATTGGCGCTATTATATTGCGATATCTATATCAATACTGCTCTAATCGTGTCAAAATCAGCCTTGGTTTCACCATGCCTGCTTAAACAATTAACTAGACATACTAGCAAGCATATGTTACTAACACTATAGCTACTAGCGTCTGCTATGTCAAGATTCTTAAGATGATAATGTAAGAAGAGCAGACGATTATTAGTCGCAGCGTACTCACGAAGTAGCTCGATAGATAGGGAATCCGCATATATGCCTCCTATCTAAAAGGTAATAACAGAGTAAAGGTAGACTACCTTATTAAGCATTAATATTAATCATGGCAGTCTACTAATAAGGAGATGCTTGACGTACTAGTTGCTAATAGATATGATATAAGCCCTAGGACGTTAAAGCGGTAGCGTCTTACTCTTAGTTTAAATAAGAGGCTTGTTAACTATAAAGAAGGTAAAGTAGAGAAAGAGCAACTTATACTACTACTATATAGTAAGTATAATAAAGGTAATGCTTTGCATTATAGCAGAGAGAACCTATATGTGTACTTTCGACATCTTTACAGGTTAGTTAGCAGGTAAGAGCTACCCTTAAAGTGTAATCATAGTGTAATTATAGACTAAATCTAATACGGTTAATATGTCATAAGTGTTAGGAGTACTGTAGGTTACAGGATCATGAGGGTCCTAAGTGCTATAAGTCATAGGCATAGTTATAGGAGAAAGGATCTGTCACGTGAGGACAGATCCCTAGATCTATAGGGTTAGTCTACAGATCTATAGGCCTATAAGGGAGAAGGGATCTGTCATGGGATAACAGACCCTCGGATCTGTAGGGTTATTCTATAGATCTATAGACATAGATCTATCAGGTCTGTTAACAGATCTAACAGAGCTACTCTGTCTCTCTAGTATATAGGGATAGCTTCAGGATAGGTAGTTAGGAGCTTCGTGCTTAATTTAATTCCCTTTCCCTAGGGGATAGTTAGTTACAAGGATAATTACTATTGTCGATATTCTTCATAGCTCTGCGAGTCTAATACCTAGTTACCTTCCTGCTATCGGCACCTACCCTTATAACATTTTGAGCACTATTTCTAAGGAAGTATTAGGGGACTCGTCGAGCGCTTAATATACACCTATGTCAAGTAGTTCTTTAGCTATTAGTTTAACTTCTAGCGACAGTTAACTAACACTATAAGAACAAGTTGCTACTATACCTCAAATTACGTAGTAGCTTGAATCTATTCACCTTAGCGAGATGGCTCTAGCATCTGTCGCAGGTTCAACTACTAGGAATAGACATAGCAACAATAGCTTTAAGATAGGAAGCCCTACAGAGTTTATAGGACAACGATCTTAAGTCGAGATGTTTATCCTATAATGCTAGTTAGCATTTAACGTAGATATAGAATAGTTTACAACACATTATAAGCGAATGATGTACATTGTCTCTTACCTAAAGGGACTAGCGTTCGAGTTTATCTAGCCTCATCTAACAGATTATCTAGATCATATCGGCAATGTTAAAGCTAGGAAGACGACAACTAGGGAGATTCTTAACTTAGACAAGTCTTTGTTTAAGGCATTACGCGAAGCTTTTAGGCTTAGTAATAAGTAACAAGAGGCCGAGAGAGCTCTCCTAGGAATCTAGCAGAAGGGTTCTGCTATTAAGTACTACGCGGACTTTTAGACCCTCTCTGCTCGAGTTGACTAGAATGATAATGCTTTAGCCGCTTAGTTCTACTAGGGACTAAAGGAGACAGTTAAAGACGAAATTACCCGAGGAGATCGGCTAACGACATTCAAGGAAATAAGCGGTCTCGCGATTAGAATCGATAATCGCATCTAGGAACGACAGCAAGAACGACAACATAGAAATCGCAAGCTAGCACAGGCTAACCATAAGGTCTAACGATTAGCACTAAAATGGCGAAGCGATTACTACAGTCTCTAACCTATGGAGTTAGATGCGACTAAGGGGCGTCCGAGGAATAGACCCTAAGGAAAGCCGCAGAAGGGCTCTCCTCCCTAGAATAGTCTGAAGAAGCCATTCGACAAGAGTAATCTCGAGTGCCATAACTGTGGAAAGAAAGGACACTTTGCCCGCGAGTGTTTTGCTAAGAAGCAACGACAGGAACTGCCTAGGATAGAGCAGGCTCGCGTGACAATAACGGCGCCTTAGCAAAAGGCCGCCACTACTCGAGAACTAGACTATGCCGCACTTACTTAGACTACGTGCTACGACGACGATTGTCGAATTCACATGAGTGATAAAGATGGTTCTAGATAGTACCCTAGCTGAAATAAGGCATAGTTAATCTGTGCGCTAAGGGGTACACCTTCTAGTGCGACAGTCCTAAGGCAACAGGAGCTAGAAGAAGAAGAAGAAGGTTCGGACGACAACTACGAGCTTGTCGAAGCCGTCATTCCTGATTCCGAGGAAGACGAGAGCATAGAGCGATAGGCTATGCCGCCGCATAACATCGGGCTCGATATTATCCGAATCATACAGAACTAGTAGGCTTAGGCTTGCCCATGGATTAATAGAGTACAACACGTCGACTAGCTTTAGTATGACGAACAAGCCGACCGTATGCGACGACACCTAAGGAGACTACTAGTCGTAGCTTAACCTCACGCGCATCAGAAAGTTGTCTAAGAAATTGTACTGTTCAGGGTAGAGTTTACGCCCTAGGGAGGTGATATAGATGTATGTGCTATATGATATGAAAATATCTCGCAGTGTGACAGAGTAATCCGACCTTTCAGTAGGTACAAGACAGCGCTGCTTTCTGCTTATCGCAGAGGTAGCGCTAAGGGTGCTTATAACCCCCGACGCTCCTCAATTAGGGAAAGCATGTCCGAGCCTAACCCCGTAGGGGTACCGTAGGGTCAGCAACGTGGGGGCGTCCTACGTCGACAACTGATCCTACTCGGACGACATACGAGCCAACGTATGTACGAAGGACCCCCTTGCCATATGTGGCAGGGTCACTGCATGCCAAGGGCGGCCATTAGAACCCATGCGGTTCAAATGGTCCCCTAGTATCAACCGTATCACTGCCCCTCCTCCTATGAGGATGTCCCTAGCCTCACTAAGTGACGCACGCGGAACATATAGGGTACGGGATGTGGCACGCTCACACCGCGCAAGGGTGAATAGGTAGATAGCCTGCGCAACATGTGTCATGCGCACACCTTAACACCTTCGCAGCGAGTGCGGGGCGGAGGCTACTGACTCGGGCGGGTTTCAATCCGTTACATGTTAGGCGGCTTCGCAACACCTTCGCTTCACATGCGGATCGAGATATCAGGAAACCACGAGTACGTACTTCGGTCAATCCTTGAAATTATAGGGCGAGCATGCGCGCCGGCCTCGCCAAGTAGCTTGGCCGTCCCTATTTAGTCGTGACCGTGAAGAACGTGTCGCAGAACCTCGGGGTAGTAGGAAAGTGCGCGGACGCTCTGCGCGCGCCGCTCGAAACGGCAGGAGCGCGCTCCTGGCGCGGGCCTCGCCACATTTCCATGCTAGTAGGCTAGCACGAGTGCGGTCGGCGCACATGCGTGACAGCCGCGTTATCCGTTATTACATCATTCGGTCCCCTTGTAAGTTAACCAAAGGCAGGTGCTCTGCGCATGTAGTTCGAGTCACTAGCTCAACGGTTGCGGTAGGCAACAGGGGGGCTGTCAGAGGGTATAAAAACCTCGTCGCTTCCCAAACTTTCCTGTTCTAAGACACTAACATCGACCTCCGCTCCCACTTCGCTTAGCTTGCGCCTCGCTGTGTCTGCGGGTCTATACTAGAGCTCCTTCTTCTTTAATCAATCAATCAAGATCAATTAACCCGTCTTAGCTACAATGGCTCATGTGCTACAGACTAAGTTCGACGCCACTCGCTCTGCCCGCGATCGTCGCTCGTGTCGACGATGCCTCGACAACCTTAGTAGCCAAGCTGCACACATCTCCCCTCCGCGTGTTAGTAAGGCGTCCCCTACCCACGAGGTATGCGTGACTTGTACTGACCGAAGCGTAGCCGAGATCTGCGTCAGCGGGTTTGATGAGGGCGGTGTCTACCGCAATTGTGTCAACTGTAATAGCAAGCATCAAAAATGCTAAGACCTCCCTGAAGAGGTGTACGGCGAGTACAACTAGCTCTGCCGTAACATCGATGACTTCTAGAGTGCGCGCGACAAGGGGATTGCCGAAGGCACTCCGACCATGAACAGGCTACAGGCCAAGTACCGCGAGGCACTCGCCTACCTGCTCGGCGCCCTCTCGTGCTTCACCGCGACTGCTAACCGTTCTCACGGCGGCGTTCGCTTCGACTCTCTGCTAACAGGCAAAAACGTTTGTCTAGGTCTAATCGCAGACTTAGTCCAGAAGATCTTGAAGGTGCTGACCGTTAGGGTCGAGACCTTCGCCATAGTACGCATACGGTGCGGGTACCCTCTGAGTATGAAATGCTGACTTTTCCGCTAGGCTAACGTTAGCGTCGAGAAGTATCCGACTAGCTGTCAGCGTCAGCAACTCGGGGCCCTTGCCTCTATTGACGATGACTTTGAGACGCGGATGATCCGCAAGAAGGTCATCAAGCAATTCATCGCTCCCGCCGCTAAGGCCACGCCCTAGCGCCGTACCGAGAGGCAGCCTGCCTCTAAGCCGGTCCCGAGGACTAAGCCGTAAGTTACTCACTCGAATCCTGTCGCGTGCGTATAGCTAACACATTGTAGCGCCGCCGCCTACGCCGCCTCGACGCCACTGTCTAAGAAGAAGAAGAGGGCCAGGGCCGAAATTGAGGTCAGCGACGAGGAAGCCGAGCCTTCCCCGCTTGCGACCCGCACTGCGTCCGTCAAGACGCTAAGGCACAAGCCTCTAGGCCAGATCTTTGAGGATGAGGAGGATGACGACGTTCAGGATACCTTCGGTCCTGACGTGATCCCTTCGCGCCATAGTGTCACCGCACCGGTTGCGCCTGAGGGAGACACCGAGTCCGATGATGTAGTCGACACTCGTGTCAAGAAGCGCAAGATGATCTCGAGGGCCGAGCGCGACAGCCGCAAGCGCGCTCGAGTCTCTTCGCCTTCTAATGCTAAGGATGAGGTAGTCGTCGCGACTAGGCGCGGTAAGGGTGTCGCTAGTTCTCCGGCTACTATAGGCTCCGAAGACGAGCTCCCTCGCAACCTACTAAAGAAGAAGATGCCGGCCTCTCTTCGTGGCGTTGCCACCCCCGTTACTCATGGTCGCTTCGGGGTGTTTAGTAGACCCCGTGCGGGTAGGCAGTCCCTAGCGGACCGCAACAAGAAAGACTCTCCTGCTTCGGGTTCAGTCAGGAAGCCCCCGACTAGTAGTCGCTAAGCATTAGCTACGAAGCTAATCCAAGCATGTCTCTTGTTCTTCTTAGGTTTATTCTGGGTGTGCCTTTAGGCATCAATAATGTATAAGTAGGGCGTTTGCTTCTTGTTGTTGCTTCGCGCGTCATGCGCTACATACACGTGTCAAGAATTCTGCTCTAGAACCCTCATCTTCCCACGAATCGACCTTCTCAAGCCCTGCTCGCGCCTCCTCTGCTCTTCGAATTCACGAATAGCTTCCGGAGCGTTCTTGCAGTCTTCGGCCGGAACCTATTGTGTGTACTTAGGTAGGTATCCTTTCTACTTCACTAGATAGTGCGTTGCGCCCTTGCGCCGCATACTGTCCTTAATACCCTCGACTTCCTACTCTTCGTTCTCTTCTGCTACCGGCATCGGGTCCGCGGGCTTTTCGCCCTCGCGCTATACCCATGGTTCGAGTAGAGATACGTGGAAGACGTCGTGCACACGATACGACGATGGCAACGATAGCCGGTACGCCTGCGAGCCTATCGCGTCGCGTATCCGGAAGGGTCTGACGAACCTTGGCGTCATCTTCTTGCTCGGAAGTTTCAGCTTGAGATTCTTCGTCGACAGCAACACCTTCGTACTAACTGCGTACTGCATCGGTTTAGCACGGGTGTTATTATGTTTAATCTGGGATTCTGAGGCCTTTTTCTAGTGTTCTATTAGCACCGAATGTACCTCGCGCATACGCCGCGCTGATTCCGCGGCGGCCGGCACCCTCTCCTCAGAAGACTCGTCCCGAGGCGGTTCTAGGTGTATTTCCGGATCAAAGCCATAAAGAATCTGAAATGGCGACATGCGCATAGTAGCATGTACGCTGTTATTGACTGCAAATTCCGCCATAGGAATTGCGTCGGCCTAGGCATCCTGGTTCTTAGCGTAGTAGCACCGAAGGTACTACTTAAGAGTCTAGTTCATACGTTTAGTCTGACTATTAGTCTGTGGATGGAATGCTGTACTTAGGCGGTGCTTGACACGCGCCTCAAACACAAATTCTTGCTAGTATTCACTAGTAAAGACAGAACCTCGATCCGATAGGATACTTCGGGGGACACCGAAGCGCTGTATGACTTCGTCGCGAAGTAGCTACGCAAGCTCGCTGCTTGTGCACTTTTTCGTACATAGGATGAAGATATTCATCTTCGAGTATCGGTCGACTACTACAAGGACAGCATCAACCACATTGCCTTTCCACTTTGCTGGCGGCAAATCGGTAATGAAATCCATGGTCAAGTCTTGCCATGGTCTCTCTGGCAGTAGGAGCGCCTAAGCATCGCCGTAGGGGCGATAGCGCCGAGATTTGCTAATCTGGCACGTCTGGCAGGATTTGACATAGTCAGAGACATCCTGTTCTAGCGTAGGCTACTAGTATTTGCGTCCGAGAAGTGCGTTCGTCTTCTCTACGCCAAAATGGCCCGCGAGTTCATTGTCATGATGAATACGGAGGAGCTGCGAACGGAGTGCGCGGTTAGCGGGTACGTAGAGCCTATTGTCAAAGTACCACAAATCGCCCGACTTGGTCTAGTACTTCAGACCGCCTGTAGTGTCCTAGAGGGCTACACCCTCATTGATCAACTCCGGTTCTCGCTCTTGCAACTGCTGAATAAGTCTCGAGACTTCTTCAAAGGGTTCTTCAGACATCGCATGCTTACCGCATGTAAGCCGGTTAACTACCGCACGGATCGAGCTAGACACGGTCGCCACAACTGCCGGATGGGAGGGTTCGTCACTAGCGGAGGCCGTGAGGCCCCATTAGACCCGTAGTCGGCCTACAAGAGGAGCTAACGACGGATCGCCGCCCTAAACTACAAGCTTCGTTTGCAGCGTAGGGAGAAGCTGTCAGTCACCCTCTTCCCTAGTGTCGTAGTCCGGTCGTCGCGAAGGACCGTCGGCCGGATTCGTCTTTCCGGAACGATGCTAGATAACGAAGTCAAAGCTAGCGAGGAAAGTCGCCTACCTTGCTTGCCGACTACTTAGCTGCTTCACGCCCATGAAGCCGCGAAGGTTGTTATAGTCGGTAAGTACCTTAATAGGGTACGCTACGCCTTCGAGGTAGTGTCGGTACTCCTTGAAGCCGTCAACAATAGCCAAAAGCTCTTGGTCGTGAGTCTCGTAGTTGAGCTTAGCGCCCTGCATCTTCCGCGACTAGAAGGCAATCGGGTACTATCGCGTACTGCCTTCGTGCGACTAGAGCTGCGATATAATTACGGCTATTGCGAATTTTGAAGCATCGGTCTCTATCTAGATCTTCGCAGCGGGGTCAAAGTGCCGAAGTATAGGCGCAGTTTAAAAAGCTGCTTTGAGTTCAGAGAAGGCCTTACTCTAAGCCTCCTCCCAAGGCACTTTCCCTAGCTTTTTTCCTCGAACCGCGCCCTTTGCGAGGGCCGTGAGGGGAGCCACGATCTTCGAGTAAGATCGTATGAATCTGCGGTAGAAGTTGGTGAATCCTAGGAACACCTGCACTTCTCGGAGGGTAGTTAGCCGCGGCTACTCCGCGATTGCGGACACCCTTCGGTCATCCATGATGACTCCTTCCGTAGAGACGATGTATCCGAGAAACTCAATCCTATCCGTCAGGAATGAGCACTTCTTTAGGTTCGCGTAGAGAGC